>CM061132.1:170350405-170875257 GCA_030789695.1 Scilla litardierei
TTTTGCTGAGCTGTGCCGGTCCGGCCGGATTCCCGGGCGGCGCATCCCGGCGAAAGAAATCAACGGAACTGAAGATTAGTAAATGAAAATTGGGGGGCAAACTGCAAAAAGAAAATGGAAAGAAATTGAAATTTTTTGGTCTCTCAGGTAAAAAATAATAAATAAAATAAAAAAAAGAGGGAAAAGGGGCTTCGTCCTCCGGTTAGAACGCTGAAGAGGACGCTTAATTTTTGCAAAAAATATAAAAAGGGAAAGAAATTAGAAAGAGAGAGAAGAAAGGGTGGGGGACAAAAAACCCTTTCTTTTTCCTTCTCCAAACAGACGAACAAGGGGGGAGAGAGAGAGAAGAAGAAAGTTTCAAGAGGGGTAAAGTGGGCGAGAACCCGTATATTCTCGATTCGAATCGGAAAAAATCGCAGAAAGGTTGGAAGATCGGCGGGCGGACGCGGAGATCTTCACCGATTAGGGGCGGATTTCGGGCGATCGCGGGATTGATTAGGGCTTGTGCCGATTGGGGAGGGGAGTTCTAGGGTTTGGATTAGGGAATTAGGGTTTTTGGCGATGGGATTCGAGGGGTGTTAGCAGGTTGGTAGAGGATTTAGAGGTGGATGTTGTCTTTGGGGAGTAGGGATGAAGGGAGGAAGGGGATAGGGATAGGGTTCCGATCGAGGGAGGGTGCGATGGAGGAGAACGAGCTTGAAGAAGGAGAGGCGTTCTCTGGCCACGAGGATGATGCTTGTATAGATCCGGACATCGCCCTCTCTTACATCGTAAGGAAATCTCTTTTGTTTGTTCATAAAAATTTGAGCTCTTCCCGTTGAATGACCGGGGTTTGATTGAAAAACTGAAATTTGTTAAGGGTTTTATTAAATGAGAGATTGATGATTGTAAGCCTAGTGGGTTATACTAATTGGATCTTTTGGATTTCAACCAAATTTGATTCTTTTGGTACTGGGATCTTCCTTAATATTAGTTCTTCAAGCACTGTAGAATTTCGGGTGCCAAATGCTTGCTGTAGGAATTAGTGGTCATCACAATATGCTCGCTTTGGATATTAACTGAACTTCATTTGGGGGTTCTATTTGGATTCTAACTGAACCTCATCTTCTATTGGATTGTGATGGAGAGATTTCCATTTGTATTTTCTAGAATATGAATTTGTCTTGATGCTGCCTGATGCACAGATTATAACTCGAAAAAATTTTGGTGTTCAATGCAACATACATTGAAATCAGGTGAATATAATTTTGAAATAAATTCATAACTAAAAGCATATGGAAACGGCTTTCCCTTATGCTATTTGGCTTGTACAACACCTTAACGATGAACACAAGTTCCTATAACATACATTTTCTTCCTTTTCCTTTTAGATTCGGTAACTTGTATACTCGAATTTTGGGTAGTCGGATTATATTATAAAAAACTGCCTATATTTGCCAATACTATCTAGTACCTCAATTTGAATTTCAAATGAAATTAATCTTGAAAAGACAGCAGGAAGTTTCTATCTATGGCTATCTGGCATTTTTAGGATGAATTTCTTGTGCCCCCCCAGGTATATTTAAGAATTTTGCAGAGATTATCATCTGTCTAACACATTAAAAGGACAACTCTAATAGGTGAAATGCAAACTCAAGCTATTGTTATACATCAAAACCATAGCCACATTTTTGAGTTTTTATGTGAATATTCGCAAGTTGGATGTATGTTGTACCATGATTGCAAGATGAATCCCAGTTCCTATTGCAGAGCTTTGATTCTGGCCATACATCTAGACTATCGCCACTACCTTTATAATTGTTCTTTATGAATACTATCAACTTCTTCTGCTTGTTATCAATATGGATATATAATGAAATTTACTTTTGTAGAATGATTTCCTAAAACGAACAAGTTATGTTCAGTTTGCCAACAATTGCAGAATCACGGTATATGACCGTTTGCTGTGCGTAACCGTAGACAAGACAATGGTGTTCGACCTTAATAGCAACAATATCTTGAGTTTGCATTTCAACAATCGTCTAGTTGGTTTCCATGTGTATATGTTTCCAAGTGATTATGATGCTGAATAAAAAGCACAAGATGAACCATGTAACGTCATTCAAAGATGCAATATACTTCTGGGTGAGTCTGAGAGGTCTCTCATTCTGTATATTTGCTTGCTTATATCTGTATTATTGTTCTTAGGATGAAAAACTCCAGGATGTATTAGGGCACTTCCAAAAAGAATTTGAAGGTGGAGTTTCTGCTGAGAACTTGGGTAAGCTAGATATACATTATAGTCAGCAGAGGGTTACCAATGCCCAATATGTGGTAATTGTAGTTTTGGATGATGGTCTGAGAACTTAATTTATCTACAGGAGCAAAATTTGGGGGTTATGGTTCGTTCTTACCTGCCTACCAGCGTTCTCCTTCCATTTTATCTCAACCCAGAAGTCCACCAAGGCCTCCAAACTCTACTGTCTCAAAATCTCCGTACAACTCATCAACTGAGGTATCTTTTCTGGAATTTGGAGTATTTTTCTTTGATTTGGTCAGCTTCTAATTTTTGCTCTAATGCTGTTATCTATATTTTTAAGTGTGTACGACAGAACCCTTCAGTTCCTCTGAGAGATTCATCAGTCTCAAAAAATAGCGCTGCCGCGCTCACACAACCCAGTGAATCTAGCAGAAAGGAGAATTGTATGAGCTCGCTGGGTGATGTAGGTTGTGTTCCCTATCTTGATTCCGGTAACAAACAAGTTAATGCCAGCGATCAGAAGTCATTTAAGGTTCGCATTAAAGTTGGTCCTGATAACACCTTGGCCAGAAGTAATGCAGCTATTTATAGTGGTCTTGGCCTTGATTCTCCTTCCTCAACTCCGGAAGACAGCCCTGATGCTAGTCTAGGGCACTCTCCAGGATTTCAAGGTGCATCTGGGGAATCTCCTCTGTCCATTCTCCAGGTACAGTCTCTATCTCAGCTTTTTCATGCTAACCTTATGTGCTAAATGGAATTCGAGTGGCTCAATGCCCTTTGTGTTCCTAAATGGAACAGGTCATGACATGCTTCTCGGTTCCTGGAGGTTATTTACTTTCACCTCTTCATGACAACTTGTTCCGATTGTCAGAAAATGAAACCCTTTTTGTTAGAAGATCTAGCACTCTTGGCAGTCGTGCACCACCGGAGATGTGTCCTGTCCCCAATATGGACTTGTCTTCAAGAGATATGAAATGCTATTTAGACAAGACAAATAAGTTAGATGAGAAGAATAGTAAGTTGACAGAAGAAGAGAATTTGAATTGTAAAGGGGATACAGCTAAAATGTTGAAAAAGGAAATGGATGTCGATAGCAAAAAGGGCATTACAAGCACCTTGAATACGCCACTTCAGTCCTGTTTAAGGAATATTGATCTAAAAGCTGAACGACATTTAACTGTTGATGCAGCGAAGGACTCTAGCCAGGCATCGGGCATCCCTAAAGAACTAAATAAGCCCCATGGAAAGGATAAAGTTCATTTGCCTGATTCTGCTAAAGACGATCAATGTATCTCCACTGGAAGTATGAAAACTGGTAGTGGCAATAAGGGAGACGGAATCATAAATTCTAAAGGGAAACTGAACTCTAAAACAACTTTATTGGAAAAGGGTATTGAAAAAAAAATTCCAAGTAATCATAAAGATATATCTTCTGATAACTGTAGAGAGGGAAAATCCAAGAATCAGAAAGGTCATGATATAAACAAGTTGAATGGTGATGAATATAAGGGTAGGAATGATCATACTGATATCGATGCTGAGGATGTGAAGCAGATACCTGCTTGCAAGGTTAGTTCACATGAAAAAGATGCAGAAAAGATGCTCCAAGGAAATGACCAAGCATACAAAGGCAAAAGAAGGCAAAAGGTGAGTCATCATAACTATGTACCATTAGTTGAGTCAGTTCACAGTCAAGGAGATCCGATGGCTTCCTCCTTTCTGGTACAAAAGGAAAAGAAGAAAATCTCTCATGCAAGAGGTGGCCATTCACAAACAAAGTATAAAGCATTGAAATCAAGTAAAGACACTAGCAGGGGCTATTCTGGAGAACCTCAGAGAGATGCTGCAAGGAACATAAATGCACAAAGAGTGGAAAATAGGGCTGATGTATCAGGGTTAATTACATCTACTGAAAAGTCAATGGATAGATCAGGAGTCAAGAAAGATGTTTATGTGCAACTTGAACCGGTGGAAAATGCTACAGCAAGTACCTCATTTACGTGTGCCGCATCTGCCGCTGATGCAGCTGCTCCGGTGGATGCCCCTCTTACCTTTATAAAGGAAAGCTGGGTCTGCTGTGACCGGTGTCAAAAATGGCGACTGTTACCTTATGGTACAGATCCTAATGTCCTTCCCAAGAAATGGAAGTGCCGCATGCAAGTCTGGCTGTAAGTTTCTATCTGTAGTTCAATTATTTTTTATTTAGGCGCTTTCATGTTCGATTTCGGCATCACACTTGGGTTTATCTCCTCCCCTTACCCCACCTCCCAAACTATTCATGCAATATTATTTTCTTATTGTAGGATCCATTTTAATCGCTCTACGTGTTAAACAATCATTTTATTGTTATGCGATATATGAATGAATTATATATTAGATATTTGCTGTCTGAACATCGACTTATTTGCATTTATAGTGCTTATTATCTTTATTTGCATTCTTATAAATATTTGGTAGTATGCAAGTTAGTCTGAAATGTCATGCAATGAACCAGTTTAAATAATGTTTGTTGCATTAGCTTGTAGGTATGATGCAGACTCCTATGTATTCATAACGATGCCTGTTAGGAATTGTAGCTTTCTAACACCATAATATTTTTAAGTTTTCTTTAAAGTTAACATTTATCTTTTTCTTTCCCTTCAATGAAAATGCTATAGTGCACTGAATTGTGACTATACTATTACCATATAGGACTGATACCTTGGTATGTCTTGCATCAACCTTTTGAGGATAAGACAAGCCGAAAATTTTATTGATGTTTCAGTCAAATTTCTTCCGCAGGGAGAATATATATTATACAAATGAGGACATTTTTTGAACTTTGTCCTACGTGGACACCAAAGTATGACTAGGACAAACATTGGTGACTATGATGCGGACTAGAATGCAGTCTAGGACAATGATAATGGGAAAAATGATTTGAAAATGAAATTTGGGGGCACATATTTGGGGTGAAAATTAAAACTTGGGAGGGAAATTTGAATGAGGTTTGATTTTTGTGTTGGTGGAAAAGCTAAATGGGGGAATATTTATTTTGAATTTTGTCTTACTAGGACAAAGGGTTGTCCTATGTGGCAGCCCTTTGTCCTACTAGCACAAAGTGTTTGGGAGAGTGAGGTGTGTCTAATGGGATGTGGGTGAGGGATTGTGTGTGGAGTTGGGTGTTTTGGTGTAAACCCCAAACAAAAGCCCAACACAAAAAACCCAGACCACTTATCTTCCCCTTATTATGGGTTTGTCATCGCTCTTTTTCCACTTTGCACCGTAGTTTTTTGTGCTTTAGTCCTTACTTTTGCGCCCCTGCGACGACTGCGACGACTGACCTGTGGTTTCTTTTTGCCTTTGGTATTGTGCCCGGGAGACGACCGTCCTTGTCATTCTTGCGCCCGAGAGATGACCGTCCCCATCGGTTTTTCGCCCGTGAGCAGGCTGTCCACGTCGGTTTTGCGTTCGGAAGACGACCTTTGCTCTGGGCACGAGCATTTGCTAGTCTATTATACAAAAGAGGACCTTTGTTCTACTAGGACAAACCGAATAGGATAAAGGATTGGCCTAGGATTTGCCACCTCATCATGGTGGGGGCCACTTGGTGGTGAGTGTGATTTTAGGCTTGCTTTGGGATGTGGCTTTAGGGAGTTGGGTTAAATGCCCCCCAATTCTCCTTTTTTGCAAGATTGTCATTGCTTACGGGTTTGCCATTGGCAGTGGCGTAACCAGGATATTTTTTTATCCTGGGCGAAAATAACCATCAGAAACGTTGCTAACCTTGAAGTGATTGTAATCATCTATATTAGTACGTTAATTAGTCTTTATTTAGCTAGCAAATGTCCAAACGAGCTAAAATATAGTGGGTTTGGTTGCTCACGATTCCAATGAAAAGAAATTGTGATGTGGTCCACAAATGTGTGGGTTTTTTGTGGATCGTGGATAGCATCTGCTTGGAGCGGGCATTGCTACAAAACAAAAAGATGTTTATTTAATTCCCCTTTTAAGTCCATCCAGTAAAAACCGGTCTCATCTTCTTTTCTTTTCTGTTTTTATAACCAACTTCTTGTAACTATTCAAACAAAAAATGTAGTAGCATCACACTTTTTGTTTCAAAATCAACTTTTGAACCCGATTTTCAAACAAAAAAACAAAATCCTTTATTCTCAAAAAATTCAACATTTCGTCTCATCAAGATTCCAAAAAACTCATTGTACATCAACCAAACTGGTCGTAACATTCTTGACATGACATTCTTGCCAAATCAATGGAACCTTTGGGTCTAGCACAAATCCGTCACCAATGTCAAAGTCATATTCATTTTATCCCATTATCATTTATTTATGTCTTAGCTTTTCAAAGGGATTTTGGGGATGATTTTATCTAGTCATTCTTGCCATCAAAATTTTTAAACAATTCCAACCATTGTCCACAAAAATGATTTCTTAATAGCACTTATAAAAAGTATGACTTAAAGCATTAGTAGGTTTTTACTTGAAAAAAACAAGATTAGAATAGTGGTTTTAGCCTTTTGTAATCAGTACAGTGTTAATATGCTTCATTAATAAACACAAATATGAAAGTAAAGCCACTGAATATTATATCGTAGCTAGTAAAATTAATTAGAGTTGTTGGGTTTAATTGGAAAAGTAACACCCCTGAAAGTGAAGCAAAACATTAAAAATCCACAAAAAATGGGATTTATTTGGAGTTGTTGGGGTTTGAACCCAAGCCGTCACCAGGAAAAACATGCACTTTACCAACGGAGCAACATGGCAACGGCTCTTTGTTTCTATATATTACTATTTTATACGTTTTCTTGCCCTGGGCAGCTGCCCAGGGCAGACTCCATGTGGTTCCAACCCTGGCCATTGGGATTGTTACACTTTGCCCCCAAGATTTCTGATTTTCCACCCTTCTCCCTCGACGATCCCCACACACACACTTCTAGCTCCTCCTCAGTTTCATGCGTGCACCGTATTCTTTCTGTGGGGTTTTTTTGGTGCATTGCATTGTGTGCATGAGTTATTTCTAGTCTATGTTACAAATGAAAGGGGTTGATGGCACCTTTGTCCTATGTGGCAAGGGGGCGATGTGCCACATGGGCATGGTGCACTTGGGGTTGGTGGGGTGTTGGTTGTGTTGTTTTGGGGACGTTGTGGAAATCCCAAACAAAAGCACCCTTTTCCTTATTTGCAAGCTTGTCATTGCTTTTTTATCAAACTCAAATGCCCCATCACTCTTTCACATATTTACGGGTTTGCCATCGTCTTTTTTCACTTTGACCCATTTTTTGTACTTTAACACATGCTTTTCTCCTTTTTACCCCAGATGAATCCCCTACACACACCCGCACTTCTCTCTCCTTTTCATTTGCGTGCGGGTCCCACATCCTTTGTTTGGGTTTTTTCTTGGGTACCCGTGCACTACGTGCACGGGTTATTTCTAGTAAACATATAATACACACATGTTCTTGACTTCTATATGTAGGGTATCTTGTACATATTCTATTCAGCAGCAGTCATTTTAAATCATCTCATATTTATATCAATGCAACATTATCCACATTATCTCTGGGGGTATATGTTTACTGATGAGATAAAAATGTTAAATGTTGTGGACAATGGTTTATTTATGTAGGGTCTTGCACATATTCTATTCAGCAGTAGTCATTTTAAATCTGCATTTTTAATCAATACAACAGTACCCACGATATCTCTCAGGATATATGTCTACTGATGAGATAAAAGGGTTAAATGTCGTGGACAATGGATAGAACATCGGATGATTGGTACATAAGTATCATATATTAACTTGTGTTGGGTTTTGTTGGAGGCAGGGAAAGATAGATGTCGTGATTTATAATCAAGAGGTGGTATGATGATGTAATTTCTCTTTATCTTGGATACAGAGGGACAGATGAAGACATGTGGTAATCTTGGAAGACATGCTTAATGGAACAATGCAACAAAAAACATGGTTGGTTATGTTGTGTGCTCATAATATCACTAGTTTGTGCAATAAAGAGGACCCAACAAATAGTGAATATGATGTTAATGTGTAGTGAATACTTAAATTTTTTTTTGTTTGTTGGGGGGGGGGGGGATCTTAGTTGTAAAACCGATTTAAGAAGCTCGCATAATCTATTAACGGAATAACTGGTGAAGGAGGTTAGCTAAGTGGAATGCAGTCGACCCTGAATAATCAGGATAAATGCTTTCTTGTGTTGCTGTGGTTATTTTTATATCTATGTTTTGATTAAGACAGTGGGAAGATGCAAGTGAAGATGGTCATGTCATTGTCCTGCCAGACATTTACTTGTCAGTATTTGTATGTAGGTTTCATATAAGTTCCATAAAATCATGATGTCAATCTATAGTTTTCGCACGAGAACAAAGTAATTCTAATCTCTGATGATATTTTGTTAGGGTAAATGACATTAAAATACCCTAACGTTTGGGCCATTTTCACTTATATACCCTATCGTTCATTTTGGTAAACTTTGATACCCAAGTCTAAATTTGATGTAGGATTGGAGGAGGAAATATTGTCTGAAGAGGCCTCCAAATACATGCATTCCATCAGTCTTCCTATGTCTAGGATGCACAGTGTTTTCAGCCTCCTCTTCAGACAATATTTCCTCCTCCAATCCTACATCAAATTTAGATTTGGGTATCAAAGTTTACCAAAATGAACGATAGGGTATATAAGTGAAAATGGCCCAAACGTTAGGGTATTTTAATGTCATTTACCCTTTTTGTTATTAATTTCAATGGACTTTTACTAAGTTTCCTCAAGGAGGTTACATGCACTTTGACTTTTTAAAGTTATCCTTTTATTGATGGTTGTTATAATAGGGGGGCTGATAAAGTACATCATATTGTCTATCTTGTAGAGGATAGCATTTCCTTGTCAATTAATTAATATTTGCAAATGTTATATAGGCCTGGCCTGAACAAATGCTCTGTCAGTGAAGATGAATCAAAAGAAGCATTCAATGCACTGTACTTAGTTCCTGCCCCTGTGATCGATGCTAATTTGAATGGTCATCATGTTGCATCGGGCATTAATTCTACTGACGCTGGACTTGATCATGGTATTCCTAGTGTGCCTACTACAGGGAAGAAAATGAGTGGATTGATAGGTGCATCAAATGTTCCTAAGAATTCTGTGTCAAAGAAGAATCTCCAGGCTTCAGTTAAAAGCAGAAGTATGACTGCTGCGGATGAGTATCCGTTGGAAATGAACTCTTCAATCAAAACTGGTATTGGGCTCACAGGCAAGTCATCAGACTTCTCTACAGAAAAGCAAAACAAACAGAAAGAGAAACATGAAATTCCAGGACGCTTTTCAGATGGAGGTGATATCATGTCCTATTATCTCATTAGTTTTGTGCTTCTAGCAAGATTTAAGTCTTCATTTCTTGGTAAAATCTGCACAATTTATATTTTATATAACATCTTTTGAAATTTTCTTGCAGGAGAGTTTATTGCAAAAAGTGGCAAACATTCAAAATCAAAGAGCAAAAGAGAAGTCAATCAAGATGGACATCGAGCATCTAAGAAAATTAAGAAAGAAGATCCGGATTATCTTGTTGAAGATCGGCTTTCTGACCTTGATTTGATGGGTAGGCCAGCCCTTGACATGGATAATGGTTTGCCAGCTAAGGTAACTGGGAAGGCTTTGCTGAACTGCAGTGACCACTCTTCTTCAAAGGACTCAAAAGGTGAGCAAAGAGGCATTTTATCATCGTGTAATAAGAACTCGAAAGATCCTATTCATAGCTATTTAAATGGGGATTTCAAAGATCATTATAGGGGTTCATATGCGGCTAAGTCTTCCTCGCTTGATTACGTTGCTAAGAAGAGGAAAGTGAAAGAAGAACATCAGGAGAGTCTGGCCCATTCGCAGACCGTAGTGAACCCTCAGAAAGACAGTAGATTTAATGCCAAAGAAGCTTTTAGTGAAGGTGAGCTGAGGAAACAAAAGAAGGCTAAGGTATCCAAACATGAGGGAAAGCAGTCCAGTATTAGCGATGTAGATGGCAAAACTGATAAAGAAGGTCGGGGCACTAGAATTTTGTTGTCTGGCAGCAGAGAGCAGAATTCTGATGGGAGAGGTGAAGAAGGAAGAGTTGTAGGGAATGAGCAAATGGGGTATCAAGAAACTCGACCGGCTTTGGATGGTAATGATCCTTTGAAGAGGGACATGACTTATGTGCAGTTGCCAACAGCAGCTACCTCAAGTTCTTCAAAGGTATCTGGTTCTCGCAAAAGCAAAGCTAACTTACAGGAAGCAAGGGGTTCACCTGTGGAGTCAGTTTCTTCGTCCCCTTTTAGGACCTCCACTACCAAGAAAATTTCTATCAGAAGGAACTCAGCGGCAAAAGACGACATGGTAAATTTGGATTCCTCATTTATGGGGAGCCCAAAAAGATGTTCAGATGGTGAACTTGGCAGTGACCAATCTGGAACACTAAGGAAGGAAAGTGGGTTTTCTGTTCAATTGAAATCTTTGGAGAGTAACAGAGCTGCGGGATCAGGGGTCATTGGTTCTATAGGGGGAGCATGTCATTATATAGAAAAGGAAGCAGGTCATTTGCCAGGTGGAAATACTAGAGATGGGTTGTATTCGACACAGGGTGCCCTGATTGATCTTTCACCTGCTGACTTTGTAGGGACACATGCTGTAGGTGATGACAAATATCTATTTGATGGGTCAGAAAGGGACAATAATCACGATGTTCCAGGTAATATGAATTATCATCGTCGCTCAAATGGAACTAGTCAAAGAAAGCCAGATAAGAGCTCTTCTGGCCCAAAGGAGAGGAACAGAAGTTCAGATTGTGATGCGAACAGAGGCAAGCTTAAAATTTCTAATTCCGTTGGTAACAAGAACGAATTATACTCTACAAAAAATGGGAGCATTTATCAAACTGAGGCTGAGTTCATCTGCAACAACAATGCTGATCCTACTTTACAGGAGAAGGATAAGGATTTCTTGGGGAAGAAAAAATCTTCTGCAAAGCGGTCTCATTTTGATAAAGGAGATGATCACTCTAATAATGGATCAGAAGAGAATTTGGATGCTTTGCACAAGGATCTGAACTCTAGAGTTTCATTTGCAGGAACTAGGTTCAAGTCCAACATGCAGGGAAATATTCGACAAGCTGCTTCTTGCCCAAGTGAAAATCCAGTGAGTCGCCCCATTTTGGATCGCTTTGATAGATCAGAAGTGGCTTCTGGGAGTGGGATGTCACATCCAGTCCAGCATTCAAAGGATAAAATTGAAGCGCAGAATTCAGGCCAAGCAGTTCCCACAGCTATTAAAGGAAGTAGGTCAGATGCATACCCTATTGATACTGCAAATGGGGATGCTTTTAATGTGGCCAATCAATTAAGAAAACCCGACAACCACAATGGCGTGCAGTCGAATAATCTGAGGCAAGCCACCCCTAATGGTCATGAATCCAGTCCAACGAGGAAGGATGGTCCTTCTGTTGCAAATGTGGTACTAAAAGAAGCTAGGGACTTAAAGCACACTGCTAATCGTTTAAAGGTCATGCAGTTCTTTTGCCAATATATATTTACATATTTTGAGGAGATCCCTCTTTTGCTTTGTTAGTGGTAGAATCTGATCATGCTATTAATTTTGCAGAATGAAGGTCTAGAACAGGAAAGCATTGGCTTATACTTTCAGGCAGCCTTGAAGTTCCTGTATGGTGCCTCTCTTTTGGAGCCTCCCGGTGCTGAAAGTGCCAAACATGGGGAAATGAACCCATCAATGCAAATGATTTCAATGTATTCGGATACAGCAAGACTGTGCGAGTAAGCCCAACTTACCAAGCTTTATTGAAATTTCATTTGCTCAGAAGAGGGTTAAGATAAAAAACATTTTGTTCTTTTTGCCTCCACTGAAGCAGCTGCAGCTCACAATAATAAAATAACATGGGAAAAAAATATAACCTCTGGTTGGCATGAAATCAACATGGTACCACGATTACCAATACCATAAGCTACACATGTTCTTGATTTTGCAGCAAACATTTTCTTGTCAACAATAGCGCCGTAGTCACATGCTTTGATAAAGCAGTTGATAGGGTTTTTTTATCTCTGCTGATATGTCTCATGGTAGCATATCATTCATTCACTAGCCTGTGGATATGATATTAGTTGTTGGGTATGAGTCTATGATAACAAGTCCTATTTCTGTGTATGCATTAGTCTCAACCAAGGCCATAGTCTTATGTTTTGACAAAACAATTCTAAGAGCAATCTTTAGTTCAACTGACATGTCCCACATTAGCATAACTTCCATTCACTGGCCAATGGAGCTGCCACCAGTCATTGGTTATGATAAGTCCTATTTCTGTGATTTGGGTGAAGCTGTTTGCTGTTCTTAAATCCTTTTTAATATACTGTTTCATTTGTTAGTTGTAGTTCTCGTCTCTTGAGTTCATTTTGTAATCCCAAGTTGTAATTGTTTGATGTGGTACCAAATTTTTTTTGAACTGCACACATTCTGATTATTGATGTCTAAAAAATCTTGAAATGCTCCCTCCGAGGTTAGCATTCGAGTACTCCTTTCTGGACAGTCTTTTAGAGAGACAACCAGCTTGTATAGTATAGAATGCCCTTTTTTTGCCAACTATGGCTTGAATGGGAGGTTGCAAGAAAGCTTATGTGATAGACTTGGGGGTGCGTCGGAAATCAATGGCAGATCTGTAATTTCTAGTCGGGGGGGGGGGGGGAATTGTAATTTTGAGGGTTCAAGGGGATATATCTGTAATTTTCGGCTAAAACCTCCAGGTCAGGGGTATTTTAGTAATTGATGGGTGACGGCTCATTAAGGGTTTTGTTATAAATAATGGGGAGGAGATTGAAGAGGGTTTATGTTGAATTTGGTGAAGAATTGATTGAGAATAGGAGTAGAACCCTTAGGTTAGTGGGAGAGTTCGGCTCTCTCACGAATTGAAGCTTGAGAGAGTGGTTCTCTCGAAAGAGGCCAAATTATCATTTTATTTCCTCTCTTTATCAATAGAAATCCCACCTTTTCCCTCAAAATCCCGAAAAATCGAATCTTTTCCTCAAAATCTATCGAAAATCCTATTTTTATTCCACAAAACCTTAAAAATATCCTGTTAAATTGGTATCATAGTGTAGATCCCGATGGTGTGACGAAAAAAACGGATGCTTGGGAGGAACGATGGCTCGTGATATTAGAGAGGATGAAATCCATGTTGGGGCAAATGTTGAAGGAGTGGATGTATCCGTCACTAGAGAAGGAGACT
The DNA here is from genome assembly GCA_030789695.1 of Scilla litardierei. NCBI lineage: Eukaryota > Viridiplantae > Streptophyta > Magnoliopsida > Asparagales > Asparagaceae > Scilla > Scilla litardierei. The sequence continues at coordinate 170,363,920 of CM061132.1, forward strand.
TCCAAGCTAGATCTGAAGAAAGACGCAGTCAGCGGCGCAGATCTGGGGCCAAAAGCGACGGCTTTGGACGAAGGCAAGGGAAAAATTATCCCTTTTGAGGAGGAGATCCATCAACATGACGATCAAGCTTCATATTTGGTCAACGATGACGACTTCGAGGTATATCTAGGGCTAAATGCGACACCTTTTGATCAGTGAAGTTGGAAAGTTATTGATTTTAAGGCAGATCTTTACCCAAACGATGAGAAACCATGTGCGGAGGGCGAGATCCACTCCCCAAACCTGTAGTTGGTTAGGCGGCACCTAGGAGAGTCGCCAGAGGGCCACATGCCACCTAGTGGATCGCCCAGACCAGGGCAGGCCTTGGGCAAGCCGCCAGGAGGCCAAGCCTCTTGGCGGTCCTCCCCGATCAGGCCCACTAACAGGCTGGCCACCCAGGGGCTCACGACCCTTGGGCATGCCGTCCCAGGGCCCAACGGGGCCCAAACAATTTTTCAAAGGGCATGTGGGCCGTGGTTTGTAGACGAAGCCCATCCTAGGCCTCCTCGACATCACTTTGGAAATGACAGATCTTCAAGCGGGCTTGGGAATCACCGTGGCTTCTGTTCGGGCTTCAAGAATGGCGGTTGAGATCTGGGGTGACCCAACAATAGCAGGGGAGACCCACAAAGCTTCAATGGGGTTAATGGATGCCTACGGGGAGGCGACGACCCTTTCAAGCACAATGACGATTCCGGTGGTGGCATTTCGAGCTTTGCATCAGGAGGGGACAAGCATTCTCATGTGGAGTTGCGTGACTTACGGATTTCATGCAACACCTTGAGGATAATGTGGTTTTTTTGGGAGCGGAGTAATGATAGACTTGATAGTGCGGTGGCAACCAATGGTAGATTTGTAATTTCTGGTCATATGTGCAAAATTGTAATTTTGAGGGTTCATGAGTTAGATCTATAATTTTAGGCTGAAAACCCTAGGTCAGGGACTCAGGAATATTTTAGTAATTGTGGGGTGACGGCTCATTAGGAGTTTTGTTATAAATAAAGGGAAGGAGATTAGAAAAGGGTTTATGGTGAATTTGATGATGAATTGATTGAGAATAGGAGTAGAACCCTTAGGTTAATGGGAGAGTTCACTTCCTCTCGAATCGAAGATTGTGATAACGGTCCTCTCGAAAGAGGCCAAATTATCCTTGCATTTTTTTCTCTTATCGATGAAAATCCCACCTTTCCCCGTAATCCCTGAAAATCCCATCCCCCACAAAAAAATTCTATCAAAAACCTATTTTTATTCCACAAACCCTAGAAAATTCCATCATTATGTCCAGGATACATTGAAGATCCTTCACTGAGTGTTGGCTATCCATTTGGTTGTATATACGATGGTTAATTATGTGGAAAGGTGCTCAATGTGTGATTTCCGTCTTAGCTCTGCAATAGAACTTTATGCCCTTTTGGGGAATCGTTTGTATGGATGCCACTACTTGGAAATCTATCCTTGCCACATCTTAGCTTGCGGAGAGATAGGTAAGTTTTTGGAATCTTAGAGGCACATTACCATAGTGTTCTGCAGCTTACATGATGCATAAAAGATGATTCCCCCCAGAGATCTTGTAATCTTGTTGATATTGGGTCACAATAATTTTAATAATCTATTTGCTAGTTGATTAGATTTCTGTTGTGGACATATGAATTGGGAACTCCTCACCTTTGATGATGATAAACATATCTTAAAATCCAGGGGCCAAATTTTTGTTTTGGATCCAGTAAAAGTTATTTATTTTAGGATTTGGGTCTTTCGTCTAAACTCTAAATCAGTTTCATAGAATATAAACATCCATTTTGAGTTAGAGACCCAGTTGTTCATTACCAATGATTGAAATGTATATTATTTTGCTCCCTTTTGCCGTCATCTGCGGGATATAGTTTGCTCCCATTTGCCGTCATCTGCGGGTTATCAAAACAAAGACTCTTGTTTGGAATAAGTCAGAGCTCAAAACTCATGCAGTCCAACTCACATGCTGAAAGGAAATTTGACGCAGTCATTGGAAAAAAACCTATAATCTATGAATCGTGTACGACATAGGACGTAGACATCCAACTCAAACCAAATTTTTTGGCTTGGTAAAGGAATCAATAAATGCTGTTTGGCGTCTTTTGGACTATATCCATATATTCTATTACTTGACAAAATTAAGTGGCGTTTCTAAAATCACTCCTTTTAGTGGAGTTTCAAATTGCACGGGGGCATCAGTAAGTGGACAATTAGCAGGCTACACCTTCTATGAGTCCTCCTGGTGCATTGTAAGTGGACGATTAGTACATTCTGTGTCTGTACCTATTGTTTTGGTTTCGTAGACTGGAAACCCTTGAGTCTTGCAGTGAATCATCTAATTCTAGGAACACATCGAACACCTATCTCTAAACTTCATCCAGGGGTTGGAAGGGTAGGCTATATTAATATCGAATATATAGCTGGTAGTATGTGCAGTGCATTTATGATTTTGACTGTTCACAGTCTTCTACTTTTCTTTTCTTTTTGCCAGATCACACTACCTTACATTGCCATAGTGTTGGCCCTTTTTATCTGCCGACTTGCCTTCAGCTTGTCCTCTCTTGTCCATTGCTGCTTTTACCTAATCACCTGGTCTGTATTTTGTTATCAGGAGGTCATAGCACTGTATTTAAACTTGTTTCACTAGAAATGGTGCGTTTTAGGCACCTTCTTGATTGGAATATGCATATTTTCTTTTAAATATCTTTTATGTCTTCAACGATGAAAACATACTTTTATGAACTATCTTATATTCCTGTAATTCGAAACTCAAGCAAAATGTTCCCATTTTTTCATGATTAATTGATTGTAGTTCTATCAGGTATTGTGCCCATGAATACGAGCGCCACAAAGAGATGGCTGCTGCTGCTTTGGCATACAAGTGTGTGGAGGTGGCATATATGAAAGTTGCCTACTATAAACACCCTGGCGCAAACAAAGATCGTCATGAACTGCTAACGACGACTCTTCAAACAGTTCTGCCAGGTTATTGGATTATGTGCCATATTAGCACTTTTTATGTCTTGTTTCTTGGCCTTATATTTTGCATAATGTAAAACTTATGGCGTAGAATAGTTTCTACCTCAACTCAAGCTGTGAACACTATTTTCCAGATAGCTGGAATTTTGCTGCTGGTGCTTGAGCTTTTATGTTCCGTAGGAATTAGGTTCAAGTAGACTATTAAGTACTAAGAACATCAGTGTGCTGATAATGATGAAGTGAGAGTTGCTGGAGGTTTACCAAGTTCTTTTTACGAAGTGCACTTGATATGGTAGTGATTTGGTCATAATTTTATGTTCATATTAAGGGAACTGCTGATGTTGTTCAAGGTGACAATTTGATGGGAATTGTGGAAGCTGCTAGTGTCTGTGGATGGTTTTTGGTGGATTGGGGGATTTGGGAATGAAATCTATGGTTTGGTGGATGATTTAGGAATCTAGGAAAAATAATCTAGAGTTAGGGTTTGATAAAAGAGCTCTAAGGTTGTTTAAAAATAATCAAAAGATACATTGAATGGGATAATGGTTCGGATCTCTCATCTTGGTGAATCAATCACCAACAGCAGGAACATATCTTCATTTGTTCACTGATCTGTTGCAAAAGGATGCATAAAGCCTTTTTAAACCTAAATTAAAGCCTGAGAAAACTAATTTCATACTAATTAGAATATCCTTAAAAACTGACCTTTTATTGATAAGGCTACAAACTAAAGGGAAAGATAATCTAGAATCCCAAGAAAACACTAAAATTTCTACTAGAATTAAAACTGATCCAATTAAATTGCATACATATAGCCAAGTTCTCCATGCAGGATTCTCATTTAAGGGCTTCAAAGGGCTTCTGAAATAGACAAAATTCATAGAACTTGATTATGGATTGTCCTGCATCAAAATTCTGCGAAGCTTTTTCAACCATCGATTAATAAGATGTTGTTCATATTAATTTCCTTATTTTCTCTCATATATTCATTGCTATATTGAAAATTAATTTGCAAGCAACCTCACAGACAGTTATTCTAATTTGATGTAACACATGAAATTATACATGCAATACCTGTGTTTGCTATTAGACGTCCATAGATAAAACAGGGCGCTTGTGGGTTACTTATATTGGTTTCATGACCTCATAATTTCAAATTTTATATTGTTTTAGTCAAGGTCAATTCTTTCTTATTCATCTAAACAATTTCATAACCATAAAACTAATTACCTTGTATGTGTCAGATGTTGTTCTTTTATAATAATATAGTTATGATTATATATTTTCCCATGAAATTTGCCATGTAATCTCGATTGTAACTACAGTTATGTAGGAATAGAATGTAGTAGTTTCTAGCAAAACTGTGCAAGTTCTTTTTATTTTCTTACGGGGCAAATTACGTCTTGTGCCTCATATGTTGCTTATCGGTTGTAGTATGCATTATTTATTTTTGTATTACAATTTTCTATTGAGAAGATCACAATTATGTTTGCTTAATGACATGCTAGTTTCATTATATTTTAGGTGAATCACCTTCGTCTTCTGCTTCGGATGTTGATAACTTGAACAATCAAGGAGCATTGGATAGGGCTGCTTCAGCCAAGTCTGCTTGTTCGCCTCAAATTGTTGGGAATCATGTCATTGCAGCTCGTAATCGCCCTAATTTTATGCGGTTGCTCAGTTATGTAAGTTGGTCCCTTTGGTTGTTGTGATAACTGAGGAGGAAGAGCTTGCCCATGTTTTTTTGCCGCTTCCAACATTTCACTTTATTTGTGCCTTAAATGCAACATCCCTTAGAAAACCTACCAACACCCCCTCCCCCCCCCTCCCCCCCCCCCCCCCCCCCCCCCCCCCCCCCCCGAAAAAATATAAAAAAAAAAAAAAACAAAAAAAAAAAACAACACACACAAACACACAAAGAACCCCATTTGAGGGTGCCAACTGCTCTTATTGGGTTCATCGGAAGTCCCGCTTCCTAATTAAGAGAGTTGATGTTATGTTGACAAGCAGTTATAAGCTTTTGTATAGTCTTGATGGAGCCTTTTGCTTTATGGCCAACCCATCTGTTGGGAAAAGACTTAGGTGATGATGGTTATAATTAATAATTAGATTTCTGACCAATAAATATTTTCCTAATGGAAATCAATTTGTTTTCAGTAAAAGGTGAACAAACAGTAGAGATTGTGGATTTCGGATTCCCTTGCTTCAGTTCCATTGTACAAACAAATTTATTCCTCCACACCCGTTAATTGGAGCTGAAAATTTACAACTTTGAACATCAATATACATCAGAGAAACCCCCCCCCCCCCAAAAAAAAAAAATAAAAATAAAAAATAAAAAATAAAAATAAAAAATAAAAAATAAAAAATAAAATAAAAATAAAAAATAAAAAAAATAAAAAAACCAAGAAAAAAAACACGAACACGCACACAGCTAACTTAGATTCGAAACCATGTAGGCCTTACTGAAATTAAATTCTAACAAAGTACCTTCTGACAGTCAGCAGTTACATTCTGAGTTAGGTAATACAACCCAAATCGAACTTACCTTTGACAACATCAGATTTTTAACCATCACACTTACTTTTAACAAAAGCAGAGTGACCCTGAGAACTTCTCCGAGTCAATTTGACTTGTTGAATTTCCATTCTAATCTCGGGTTCTGCTAAAAATGTATGTGGTTTCTTTTTGAATGTTATGTGCTGCCAGGATACCTACCATGTAGTTTGGTTCTCTTAAATGTATAGTGTAACCAGAATGTAATTCAACTTCATTTAGGTTTTTAGAGTAGTTTAGTTGGCTAGTTATACTTCTTAATGCCAATTTATCTTTATTTTTTTAATTTTATAATGTGAACAGTGTTGATGCTGGGAATGTGTATTATGACAACAAATGATTTTTATAAGAGTGCTTAAATACATGTATTGAAGTCATATTTGCCCATTACATAGTACATTTGATTTGGATTCATTATTAGTGACCCGAAAAATCGTTCTTAGTTGGCTTGTTATATTTTCACATGGGATTGTGTTGTTTGTATTTCACCATTGAAGTCAATGTTTATATGCACGAGTATCATTTTAATAAATTGTTGATGGAGTGGTGGTTAAAAGTGTATTCAAATTGTGTTTGCAGACAAATGACTTGAACTGTGCATTTGATGCGACGAAGAGATCTCAGAATGCTATTGGTGTGGCTAGTGTTAGCCTGGAGAAGGATGTAGTTGATGGCATGTCTTCGGTGAGAAAAGTTCTTGACTTTAACTACCATAATGTCGAAGGACTGCTGCGACTTGTACGGTTGTCAATGGAGTCAATCAGTCGTTGATTATTTGAAGATGGAGGATCATTGTGAATAGGTCTCCTCCTTGTCATATGCCCCTTCCGTCCAGGCTATAGAGGAGGGAAATGATTTCTTGGTTATTGCTTTCACCTCAGCGATATCATTTCAAAAGGGGTTGGGCTTGACAGACATGCTGCTTGTTAAATGTGTACAAATGGGTTGGCTTGCAATTATTGTATAGTATTCTTTGCAGCTTCAGTCATTTTTAGACTCATTAAGGTTCTTAGCTTATTGACGCCGCGGTGTTGAAGTCGTGCAATGTGAAGGGAGTTTTTTATTAGGATGCCTCGACAACCAGATGGAGATCACGCACCAGTTGGTCATGGATTTATACCCATTCTAGCAATGGATCCGAGACAGAATATGCTTTGTACTCTGGTTGTTTCCATCTTCCAGATCTTATTAGAGGGGTTTTTTTGGGTCATTGTATATTCATGTCGAGAGGAGTAATCTTTTCCCTTAGTTTATTGCAAAGTGATGACCATTGCCTATTCAAAAGTGCATGGAGCTGAGCACAACCGACATGGCTGGACAGGGTATGCATATTCTGCAAACTTCCAGAAATTCTGAACATTCATATTATATTAAGTTCCCATAGTTTCTGGAATATCCTTGTGCTTTCACGATTGACTGCATTGATGTTGTTAGGTTTTTCTAATATTCATGGTTTTGATGCAGGTTGGCATATCAACTTTTGTACCAGGATCATGCTGTTTTTGCCGATGAGGACAATTGGTACTGGGTGACTGACTGGAATTCGGATGATGATGATAGAGTATATGCATTCATCTAATTTGTATCTTCTGTCAATAATAATTGAGTAGTGACCTTTACTTGAAAGGTATCCTTAGTGTAATTTCATAAAATTTATATTTTATGTTATATAATTTCCCCCTCCGTACGAAGTGATATAGTTCTTTTGTGATGTCAGGATGCCTGTTAAGTGTAGGATATACAAATGCCAGGGTTTAGGAGTTATCGTCAGCTCTTGCTGCAATCAATGTTGAGGTTGTGTTATACCAGTGAAACTCCAGGTTAGCTTGTTACAGTGCATAACCATTTTTTTCCTTTTATTTTCTCTTATTTTTCTTGTTTATCTTTGCCTCATATTCTGACTGGAAAAGGATAAAAACATTCTGTATAAGTTGTTGGTTATATGCTGTAACCATAAGGTTACTCTAGTATTTGTGTAACATGTCACTCAAATTCATGAATTTTCAGACCATAAATTTGGATCCACATCTAGGCATTTGCTTTTCATATTTTTCTTGCAGTAAATGGAAATGCCAATTTTTCTTTGGCAAGTATATTCTTATGATGACGCATCTTATGTCAAAGCATAATCATTCATGCAATTGCCCTGGATTCTAGAGCTAGTTGGCAGATTTTACTTTGCTCCTCTGAATGGTTATTTACTGTAAATATTGCATAGCTGTTGGTTGTTACTGTCAAAGCTCTTTTTAGCCAAGTTACTTGAGCTGAAAGTAGACCTGCAAATGGGGCGGGTTGAGTCAGATTCAATGTTCTAAATATCGGTTGCGTATCGGCCTAGGAAATTTGATTTTGGATTGCAGATATCAGGGATATTGACTAAATATCGGAGTGTCATATCAGAGGCTTAAAAATGATGACACATGCAAGCATAGACGTATCTAAGAAGATATAAATTATACTAACTCAAATAAAAGTATGTTTTGGTTATACTTCTCTCATTAAACATGAATATTAGGGATGTTGACTAAATATCGAAGCTCAATCAACTAAAAAATCCAAAACTAGAAGAAAAAATAAAAAAAATGAAAAAGGGGAACAAATACTTACCTTGATCGGAAAACCCTCCATTGTAACGATTGAACACTGGACGACGAAGCGCAATCGACTTTCATCGGAAAATTTCGACTGACGGGGCTGAGCGAAGCGACGTGAGTATCGGAGCAACGTGAGGAGCTGAGCGGTGATTAGGGCAAACTTGTGATTTTCTCCCGAAAACCCCGCTGGCCATGTTTTAACTGATGGATTTGGGTTGGTCGGATCCACTTTTCAGTGAACCGACCCGCTAACCGGACTTTAAAAAACAATGAATAGCAGCCGATATTTTAAAAGGAAATATTGGCCGCAATATCGGCCCAAACTCGATATATTGACGATATTTCTCCAAATATCGGAAACTGCAATAAAGCAACATATATCGTATCGGCCCAGTGATAATTCCGATATTGCGGCCGATATATCGGATATCAGACCGATATTTAGAACTCTGGTCAGATTTGACACAACCATTTAGGGTTACACCAACCAGACCCGAATTCAAGTCAAGGACCCCCACATGTACCCCCACTGAAGAAAATATGGTGATCATTTCCCTACCTGTTTCAGCCAATGGGTCAAGCACAGGTCGGATTTGGGTTACATTTGGGCCTGACTTTGCATGAGTGGATTGGGTTCGGGCCATGTTTGAGATGGGTTCTACAAGTGTTTTGAAAAAATTAAATTACGTATAGATGCTAAGAGTTTTACATCTTGCCGTACAATTACCTTTATGTGCATTAATCATTAAACCACTTTGCTCGTGCATAAATAGATTACTTACAGACACACATGAGAATAATGTGTATCATATGCAGTGTTCTAAATATCAGATATCCGTTGAGTATCGGCCTAAGAAATTTGATATCGGATTGCAGATATCGGGGATATATCGGGGCTATTGAGTAAATATCTGATACGTCTATTTTACGGAAGCCCAACAGCATAGGCCCAAAGGCGCAGCCCACCAAACGAAGCCCGAAAGAACATGGAGCTAGAAACCCAACTACCGATCAGAGGCCCGTCTGCGAGATCAGGCCCGCCCGACAAGGCCCCTTCGAGGGCCCCCGAACGGCGATCCTACCCGGCCCCGGAAACGCGCAAATCTCTCGTCCACTCCAGCGATAACCGCTCCCCCGGGCCCGCGACCACTTAATGGCGGTAATGGGGAGGTGTTGGCATGGCGCAGGGAACGGCGATAGGGAGGCGGATTGAGGGGGCACGATCGGGGGCGGACGAGGGACGTGAGTCGTGGGCAATCGCGACGGGAGGCCTATAAAAGGGCTAGAAGAACGACTAGACAAGGGACGGCATCTCAGGTAACTAAAACCTAAGGTACTCCATCAACGACCTAGTTCCCCCATTTCTTCTCCTTCCTCCCCCGCTCGCGCCGGTAGACGTCGTTCAGATCTCCTCACGAGTCGAACCGTCTCCGCCGAGTCTCCTCTTTCAGATCATCGTCTGACTTAGGCATCGGAGGGGATTTGGCCGGAACCAAGGTCCGGCCCCCCTGACGAGTGTTCTCGTCTGCGCAGGAGGACGTCAGATCCACTGTCCGAGGCTTCCCCTCCGCCCCACGCCGGCCACGCATCAAGCAGGACGACCGAGGCTATCCCTCGTCGTCCGTCCGACCGAGGCCGAGCACGTCCGTCCGAGCCGAGGCTTCCCCTCCGCTCACGAGGCGCCGAGGCTTCCCCTCGTCGTCCGATTGTCCGAGGCCGAGCGTCTCACACCGGGCCGAGGCTTCCCCTCGCCCCCCTTGCGGCCGAGGATCCTGATTCGGCCCAGCCGACGCGCTCCACGTCATCCGCAACTCCGATTCGCGCCGTGTCTGCGCTGACTCGACGCACCCGAGGGACCCAAGTCGGCCCCTTGACCACGTTGACCGGGTAGTCCACGGTCAACGCTTTTGTAGTGAGAAAACACTCTGAAACATCTGGCGCCGTCTGTGGGAACGAGCTGTCCCACGAAGAAACAAACTGCACCTGCAATGGCACGAGCCTGCAACGGAAAGAGACGCATGCCCCCCACCCGGAGGAGGGGAATGGCGCACCCAACAACAACCTTGAGGACGCACCCGACGACAATCACCCCGCCCCCTCAACTGAAGAGACTGGCGGGTCGGAACTAGCCACGCAGGGGCAGCTCCGCGCCCTGGCCCAAGAGACCAACGCGAGCATCCAGACGTTGGTCGTGACGGTACATCAGCTCGTCGGCGCTGCGCCCGCCAACGGAGACGCGGTGGGCGACGGCCATCGTTGGGCGGGGGGCCCCCCGCTCTTACGGTCCGCTGTGGTCGATGACCACGGGAACCGAAGACCGAACACGGAGCGTCGGTTCACATTGCCCAGCTCCCATCAGGCGAGATCACGCGCCTCCTCCCCTTATCGTGAAAGGAGCCGGAGAGAAACCGAATGCACGGGGGACGAATCGGTGACCGCGTCGTCTCGTCGGCCACGGTCACCCCGCCGCGGAAGAAGCGATCGACACCACTCGAGGGACCGATCACGGCGAAGCGGAAGCTCCCGCCGGAGGAGCCGGGAACGCCGGGTCAGTCCGACCCCAGTATGGCGAGGGCCGTGGAGCCGGCCCCGCCGGCGCCGGTGCCCCCTCCACCACCGAACGAGCCGGAGGTAGGCGGGTGTCGGACCCCCGGAGGCATCCACGGAGACCGGTGCCCCCTGTCGCGGAGAATAACCGACGCGCGGGTCCCCTCTCGATTCAAGATCCCGGCGCTGGGGAAGTACGACGGGATAGGAGACCCGAGAAACCACGTAATGGACTACGAGGGGGACATGTCATTCCAAGGAGCCGACGATGACCTGCTCTGCAGGGGCTTCTATTTGACCCTCAGGGGAGCGGCGAGAACCTGGTACCGCAGCCTACCGAGCCGCTCCATCGACAGCTTCGAGGAACTCACCCAGCTGTTCTGCAAACAGTTCATGGCAGGGCGACAGGTAATGCCTGATGCTGAACATTTGTTTAACATAGTGCAGGGCCCGACCGAGCCGCTCCGACAGTTTATGCGCCGCTTCAACGCGGAACGGCTGAACGTGAACAGCCCCCCCGACCTTGTTGTCCAAACGGCCCTAAAGAAAGGGCTGCGCCATAGAGGCCTGAAGAAATCTCTGCACAACGATCCCCCGAAGGACCTCCCTGGGATCATGGCGAGGGCCGAGCGCTTCATGCTGACCGAGGAGACCTTGGCCATTGAGGCAGGAAAGGCCAGACGAGGGACCAAACGCGGCGATAGCGAGCGCTGCAGCCCCGAAGGGTACCGGACCGAGAAGAGGACGAGAAACAGGCAGCGGGGAGAGGGTACCAGGGACGCCACCCCAGACGCCGTCCTCGCTCAAGTACAGAAGGAAGAGCGCGCCGACCGCCCCCCGCCAAAGACAAAAAGAGGGGGGAAGAATGGGGAAAAGTACTGCAAATACCACAAGGACAATGGCCACGACACTGAAGACTGCTGGCACCTAAAGAAGGACATTGAGAAGCTGATGAGCCGAGGGCACGCAAGGAATTTAGCTGACGAGCCGGTCCACGGAGAAGGAACCTCCATGCAGCCGGACAAGGGGAAGAAGATCAACACCGTCCAAGGACCCCTCCGTATCATAGAGTGAGCAGGCGAGGCCCCTCCCCCCAGTCGCAGCCTAGTCCGGAGGAGGTTATCTAGGTTTACATCCCTCCGTCTAGCTTTATTTTCCATTTTCCTCCAAATGTACCAAGTCCGATAGGACCCTTAAGAGTACAAATGCATTCCCTTTTATCTTTTCTTTATCTTCGACGGAATCAACATTTTATTAAGGGTGCATAAGAGTGAAGACCGCCGCCTCACCGGATGGGGAGGGTCAGACAAAACCAGTCCCAAGACGAGGAGCTTCGCCCTCGTCGACCGATTCCTTCGCTTGTAAGTCTGGGGGCAATTCCCCCTGCCAGCCCAGACGCCGACCGGTCTTAAGCCGAGGAGCTTTGCCCTCGCCGACCGACTCCTGCGCTCGTAAGTCTGGGGGCAATTCCCCCAGCCAGCGCGGACGCCGACTGGTCCTAAGCCGAGGAGCTTTGCCCTCGCCGACCGACTCCACCGCTCGTAAGTCTGGGGGACACTCCCCCGGCCAGCGCGGACGTCGACCGGTCCTGAGCCGAGGAGCTTCGCCCTCACCGACCGACTCCACCGCTCGTAAGTCTGGGGGCAATTCCCCCAGCCAGCGCAAACGCCGACCGGTCCTAAGCCGAGGAGCTTTGCCCTCGCCGACCGTCTCCTTCGCTCGTGAGTCTGGGTGCAATCCCCCCAGCTAGCTCGGGCGCCGACCGGTCCTAAGCCGAGGGGCTACACACCCGCTGACCGACTTCGCCGCTCATAAGACCGGGGGCAGCCCCCTAGTCATCAAGGACGTCAACCGACTTGTCCACTCAGGGGGCAAGAGACAACCTCTCGGAGAAAGGAGGCGAGCGATCACCGTCAGCAGAGGGGCCGAGGTCGCAGCAACAAAGCAAAATACGCGAGAAGTTTGAGTAAGTCAATTTCATTTCCAACAATTAACCAAGGTACAAAAGTGTGTCTTATTTACAGGAAATCAAAGTGGAGAAACCTCCTTACAAATAATCCGCTCTCGACGGACAAACGCTGGCAGAGCAACACTTGTCAACCGAGAACACAAAGTTGCTGGCTTAGACGATCATCCTGGCAATCAGCACTTGTTCGCTCCGAAGCAGAGAACAGGTAAAGAGGCCAATGGAGATTGCAGGGCCGGAGATCCATTTCAAGTAGACCGGCCCAAAGCGAAGCGAATGCTAAAAAATTTGAGGATAAAAACAAGGACGACAGGCCGGGAAGGACGACCTAGGGGGCCTGGGCTCGAGAGGTCGCATCCTCGGGCGCCTCGCCCTGCTCGGAGCAAGGGGGATCAACAGGCGGAGGGGCTTGTCGGACGCGCTCCGCACAATCCCAGAAGGAGGACTGGACGACATCGACGATCCGGGGGCCGATAAGGTCCACATACTTGCTGAAGGCTTCCCTAAGGACCTCGAAGATCCTCTCCCCCAGAGTCCCGACGACACCCCTCTCCACCTCCTCCGCAAACCGCGCCACCTGACGCTGGTCCGACAGTTCCCTCTGAAGCTCCTCCCTCTCCAGGCGGAACGACTCCGCCGCTTCCTCGGCCGACTGCCGGGCGTCCTCCAACTTTCCCTGGAGGGCGTCCACTCGTCCCTCTAGCTCGGTCACCCGGAGCTTGAGTTGCCGGGACTCCATCTGTACCGCCACCGCAGCTACCTCCGCTGCCCCAGCCCGCTCGTGATCCCTCGCAGAGGACTCCTCCAGCTCTCTCATACGGACGGCTCGACGCTGCGACTCGACGGCGAGCGTTGAACCCTGAACGACAAGACATGAGCCGAGAATAGTGCGAAAGAAAGAAAGGGACAGTAGGATAGCCAGACCTGTTGAAGGATCCAAACCAAGGAGTCCGACACCTTGTCGGCGGGGATCCACTCAAGGAGACCACGGTCCCGAGGGAGGACGGAGCCCTCGGCCAACTGTTGAGCCAAGGCTCGGTCGACGAACACCGAACCCCCGGGGGAGGCCGAGCTGCTCGCCAACAGGGCACCGACTCCCGATAATGGAGGCGGAGAGGCTGCGACGGGGGTAGTCGTCAGGGTCACTGGAAGATCCTCGGCGGCCACCGCCGGGGGCACGGAGCACACCGGACTGGAGGGATCCACGCCCTCCTTTGTCCTCTTCCCTCCATGAGGCTCGGCAGGATCCGAGGGGGAGCGCTTCCGCCTCGTGCCGCCTCCGCCCTCGGAGACAAGAGGGGGCACGCCGAGCGCAAGAGGAGCCGCACCGGACCCGACGTTACCCCCCGCCACTTGGGCCGGTGGGACGGATCCGGCCCTTGCGACCTCCCCGGGGAGGGGACTACCAGAAGAAGGGGCGGGAGGTGCGGCCGCCACCTTGCCCACGGAGGGCTCGGCTCGGCGCACCTCCTCCTCAACGGTCCGCCGAGGTGCCCTTCCTGAGGTTCTACCTCGGCTCCGAGCCGCTCCACGACGAATCAGCTCATCAACGTAGCGGGTGAACTCGCGACCAGCCATTCCTGCAAGCAAAACCGAAATCTGGGCGTCCTCCAGGAAGACCACGAAGACATAATCCGAGCTCCAATCCCTCGACCAGCGGGGTAGTCCGATCAGGCATTCCCTCCTCGAGCGGGCACGGAGGTGCAACCACGACCCTGGATCGACCGTCTGGATCTGATAAAAGTAGAAGAGAAGGGGGAGAGATGGCTCCAGACCACGAGTACAGCAGAGCGTCACGAAGCCCGTCAGTACCGCAATCGAACAGTGGGTGAACTGGCAAAGGGGCACCGTGAGATACTCCATGACCTGGATGAAGAAGTGATTGAGCGGGAAACGAAGACCCAGGCGGAACATCTCGACATAGACGCCGACTTCATTGCTCCTCGGAAGACAGATCCGCTCGTCGATGAAGGGGACTCGAACATCGTACGGGTAGCAGAGATACCTTTCCCGGATCCCCGCGGCTGCTAGAAGAGGAGTCCTCGACGGCGTTCGGAGGATAATCGGAGGTACATTAAGCCGCACGGCAGCCGACGCCACATCATCGCCGGCATAGTCCGGGAAGAGCTTCCCCTTCCCTTTATCTCGGAGGAGACGGCTCCCAGAGGAAGAACCAGATCCCACAAATCAGGACCCACCCCGCCTGGACTCAGGAGGGTCCCTCGCCCCTTGACTAGAACCACCTATCCTAAGAGCAGCCATAACACGAAAAGGAGAAAGGAGTTACCTTTTTGTTAATTTGGAGAAGACAAGGACGCGAAGGCGGCGGGAGACTCCGAGTTGTGGAAAGCCTAGAACAGAGGGAAGAGCGAGGGAGAAGTTGGGATCAACGCAGCCGGGGATCTTATATACCAGACCCAGGGGCAAATTCGAAACGCCTGACGGGAACGCGTGGCACGCCTCAAAGAGCCGACGGCGTTTCGAAATCGGCGCCAAAGGAAGTCCAATCGATCCGCCTCATCATAACCTTCATTTATGACCACGCCTCGACTGACACGCCACTCGGAACCCCAGGAGTCACATCGGTCGAACCGAGCCGGCCAAGGCCGATCGGCCCCACCGATGGGGGCAATTGATACGTCTATTTTACGGAAGCCCAACAGCATGGGCCCAAAGGCGCAGCCCACCAAACGAAGCCCGAAAGAACATGGAGCTAGAAACCCAACTACCGATCAGAAGCCCGTCTGCGAGATCAGGCCCGCCCGACAAGGCCCCTTCGAGGGCCCCGAACGACGATCCTGCCCGGCCCCGGAAACGCGCAAATCCCTCGCCCACTCCAGCGATAACCGCTCCCCCGGGCCCGCGACCACTTAATGACGGTAATGGGGAGGTGCTGGCATGGCGCAGGGAACGGCGATAGGGAGGCGGATTGAGGGGGCACGATCGGGGGCGGACGAGGGACGTGAGTCGTGGGCAATCGCGACGGGAGGCCTATAAAAGGGCTAGAAGGACGACTAGACAAGGGACGGCATCTCAGGTAACTAAAACCTAAGGTACTCCATCAACGACCTAGTTCCCACATTTCTTCTCCTTCCTCCCCCGCTCGCGCCGGTAGACGTCGTTCCGATCTCCTCACGAGTCGAACCGTCTCCGCCGAGTCTCCTCTTTCAGATCATCGTCTGATTTAGGCATCGGAGGGGATTTGGCCGGAACCAAGGTCCGGCCCCTCTGACGAGTGTTCTCGTCTGCGTAGGAGGACGTCAGATCCACGGGCCGAAGCTTCCCCTTCGCCCCACGCCGGCCACGCATCAAGCAGGACGACCGAGGCTATCCCTCGTCGTCCGACCGACCGAGGCCGAGCACGTCCGTCCGAGCCGAGGCTTCCCCTCCGCTCACGAGGCGTCGAGGCTACCCCTCGTCGTCCGATTGTCCGAGGCCGAGCGTCTCACACCGGGCCGAGGCTTCCCCTCGCCCCCCTTGCGGCCGAGGATCCTGATTCGGCCCAGCCGACGCGCTCCACGTCATCCGCAACTCCGATTCGCGCCGTGTCTGCGCTGACTCGACGCACCCGAGGGACCCAAGTCGGCCCCTTGACCACGTTGACCGGGTAGTCCACGGTCAACGTTTTTGTAGTGAGAAAACACTCTGAAACAATATCGGAGTGTCATATCGGATGATTAAAAATGATGATACATGCAAGCATAGACGTATCTAAGAAGATATAAACTATACTAACTTAAATAAAAGTATGTTTTGGTTATATTTCTCTCGTTAAACATGAATATTGGGGATATTGACTAAATATCGAAGCTTGATCAACTAAAAAACCCAAAACTGGGAGAAAAAAATCAAAAAATGATAAAAAGGGAACGAATACTTACCTTGATCGGAAAACCTTCCATTGTAACGATTGAACACTGGATGACGAAGCGCAATCGACTTTCGTCGGAAAATTTCGACTGACTGGGCTGAGCGAAGCGACGTGAGTATCGGAGCAACGTGAGGAGCTGAGTGGTGATTAGGGAAAACTTGTGATTTTCTCCTGAAAAAACCCGTTGGCCTCATGTTTTAATTGATGGAATTGGGTTGGTCGGATCCACTTTTCAGTGGACCGACCTGCTAACCGGACTTTTAAAAACAATGAATAACTGCCGATATTTCCTTTGAAATATCGGCCACAATATCGGCCCAAACCTGATATATCGGTGATATTTCCCTACATATCGGAAACTGCAATAAAACAACCTATATCGTATCGTCCCAGTGATAATTCTGATATTGCGGCCGATATATCAGATATCGGACCGATATTTAGAACACTGTGCGGAGTGATAAGAAATTAAATTCAAAAAGAGATCAAAATCAAGTCCAAATCAATTTGGATCAAGTGGATTTGACTTGGTCAAATTTGATAGAATTTGGATTCAAATTAGATCTCATTTGGATACAAAAGGAGTTCTATTTTGATTAGGATATTGACCAAGTTCATTGGACCAAAGAGATGAGATGAGAGCAAATCAATTTGGAGATATCAAATCAATTTCAAGGAGTTTTGATTCAATCCAATTACTTGGGTCCAAGCACTATAAATACAATCCCTATTTCTACAAGGAAAACTCTCCAAGGAGAGAGAACAATCAAACAAGGCCGGCCTTAGACTTATTTTCCTTCATCTTGGCCGAATTCTTCTCCTCAAGCTTCAAAGAGATCATCAAATTCGCAGGAAGAAGAAGGTGCTCGACGGACGACGCTGAAAAGTGCATAACTCTCTCCACAGAGCTCGGATCGATGAACCGTCTGCGCCGTGATGATCACAACTCAACGCTCTACATTATGGTGATATTTTTTGATCTTAATCTCTGTATTAAATCAGTGATTTTTATTTTAGCGTGAGCTGTATTCTGAATAAGTTCATAGCTCATCATCTTCAAAGAAGAAAAATCTCCAAGTGCTTCTCCTTGCAGCACGACTACTCCATCAAGCATCAAAAACCAAGGGTACAAGACCACATTATCTTCAATCAACCAAGCAAGGAGATCTACAAAGCACAAGGTAAAGTTCTACATCAAATTCAAAGCACTACAACGCACTTTAAAGATCTTAGAATTCCTCTCTACAAAAGTAATCAAATCTGTCCTTTATTATTTATCCATTGAAGAGGACGAGCCCACGATTCCAACGAATATTTAGTCGGATTTTTCTGAGCTCAAAGCGATTTATTACATTTTCTGGAAGATGTGTTATCTGATTACTTTACGCACAGACTGCTGCCAATTCTACACAACAGAGAATTGATTTACGCACAGACCAGATTCGGGCAGATTTGTGCAATGAACTTCGGAGGGCTATATCTTGAGATCCGGACATTGGATTGAGACACCGTTTGCGCCTGCGCGAAGCTGATGACGAGCTTATCGACCGGCACTATTCAATCATCACAAACTGAGCGCTCTAAACTCTTCATCTTATTATTATTTGTGATTGAGTTGATAGATCTTTGTATTATTTTACACTTTTCATTTTGGGGGTTTGAGCTCTTGATTAGTTGGGAATAGTCAAGAGAAAGCTTTTACCAGATTTGTAGTGTTTTACACTTTGGTGAGTGGTAAGCGTAGAGTTGGGGCTCGTAGCTCTTTATAGTTTGTATCTTGATACTATTAAATCTAGTATTTGCTTTGGGGCTGGAGTTGGTCGTTGGGACGACCGAACCAGGGTAAATCTCTCGTGCACTCTGTGATTGCTCTGTGATTTCTTTGCTTGCACATTATTTGCTCTGAGATTGATTGTTTGAGTAGGAATATTTTATACGTATCTGAAAATATTTTATAAGCCTATTAACCCCCCTTAGGCTTAAATCCTGATCCAACAGATGGTGGCGGAGTGTGACGTTTGCCAGCGCCACAAGTACATGGAGATGGCCCCCGAGAGGTTTGCTACAGCCATTATCCTTTCCAGAGCGGGTCTGGGAGGATCTATATATGGATTTCATTGACGGGTTGCCTAAATCTGGAGGGTTCACGGTAATACTTGTGGTAGACCACATCAGTAAGTATGCACATTTCATACCGCTTAGGCATCCTTACAACGCAGTTTCAGTGGCAGAGGTGGTCCTGAAGGAGATCATTCGCTTATACATGCCGCCTAAGTCCATTGTCTCTAACAGGGACAAGGTGTTTTTGAGCAGATTTTGACAGGAGCTTTTCAGACTACATGGCACGGTATTGAAGCATATCACGTCGTACCATCCTCAGACGGACGTCCAGATTGAGGTCGTCAATATTTGTTTTGAGACCTACTTACGGTGCTTTATTTTAAAGAGCCCAAAGGAGTGGGCCCGTTGGCTAGTGTGGGTGGAGTACTGATACAACACGTCTTATCACACAGCAGCTCACTCCTTTCAGGATATTGTATGGTCGAGACCCTCCCCACTTGTTGCATTATGGGCAGGAGACCACCAGTTTTGGAGGTGGAGCAGTACTTGGCTGAGAGGGACCAGATTTTGGAGGAGTTGAAACTACCCCTAGCCCGAGCTCAGCAGATCATGAAGGCCAGGGCGGACTTACATCGCCAGGAGGTGTAGTTTGACGTGGGGATATGGTGTATTTGAAATTACCTTCCTACAGGCAGAAGTCCTTAGCACGCATGAGGAATGAGAAGTTGTCTCCGCAATATTTTGGGCCTTATGAGGCAGAGGCCAAGGTGGGACATATGGCGTATAGACTGAAGTTACCCCCAGGATCGGTCATCCACCCGCTTTTTCATGTGTCTCAGCTTCGGCAGGCGATTGGAGATCACATGCCCTCACATTTACTTCCTGATACGCTGACAGAAGTCATGGAGGTGATATTAGAGCCTGAGGAATTAAAGGGTGTTCGCATGGGAGCTGCCGGGAGCGGGAGGTGTTGGTGCAATGGAAGGGGCTACCTGAGCCTAAGAGCACGTGGGAGATGGCGGGAGTCATAGCAATGTTGTTTCATGATTTCCACCTTGAGGACAAGGTGACTCTTTTGGAGGGAGTAGTGATGGGCTCATCACGTACTCGCGGCGGCACGCGCACACACACAAACAAAGACACAAAAGTTGACATCACAGGTGAATATATGGTATTATGGGCTAACACAACATCTTTTTTAAAAGATTAAAATTGGAATTTAGGTCAATTCAATTTAATGTCGTTGTCCCAGTACACCAACTTGTTTATTTCCTACTGATATCGTACCTTTCCATTGTAAATCTTTCAATAAAACATATTGCTTACCTACATGTAAATACAAATTATCAATTTTATTACACATTCATTTGCACAGCCCCTTAAGTCTAGTGTATGTTTATGCGGGGTGAAGGGTAAGGCCGTAAAGGTTGGTGCCAGCTGAAATAAACTTTCATTTGGATTATTAAAACTGTGTGAACATCTCGAATGTTACCACTGGTTCTTTGGATTATTGAATTATTTTGGCTGTTTTGATTTATATACTAGGGAGTCTCAAGCTAACCATGGCGTGTTTCTATTTCAGGCCAGGCGGCGGTGGCGGATGGTAACTAGAGGCTTGTGCTAATTAGCAGCCAATGTCAATTGAATTGTACATAGGAGAACAGTTGAAATTTTAGGTTTGGATTCCAACCTTTTGTATTATATGTAAACAAGCATTGAATCCCATTGATTCTTTTTTGGCCCTCTTTTCGGAATAAAAATCATAAAAATTTACTCTCGAGGGTTTTACCGTGGCTCGTGCTTTACATTTTGAGAAGACTGTTATTTCATTATTTAATTTTTTTCCCCCTCAATTATGCTACATATATATACATATGTATCTCTAACTCTCGTGATTGCCGTTGTTTTCTCATTTTCTTGCAAACGAACACCCCCTAGCACTACATTTTGAGTCTTAACGAAGATTCCAATTCAATTCTGTCGACTACCCCACTTCCATTCCTCAGTGCACCATTGCCCAAAAAATGGACGGTCGACAGAGAGTTTAATCCATGTATATATAGAGATCATAAAGCATTCAAGCCAATGATATAGCTAACTTGCATTCTGTAGTATTAACATCATTATGGCTTCACTTGCATGCCCAAATTTCTGGCGATATCAAGATCGGACAGGTCGAAGAGGGCTGTGGAGGCTGCAACCAGCCTTGGTTCCGGGGAGAGATACGTGCACGAGCCGGAAGATAGGCCCGTGTTAAAAACCTCGCCCTCTATCGAGCAACAGCATGTCCCGGTCATCTGCATGTGGAAGCTGACACGGGGCAGTCTACCGGGGTCGAGAAATGAGATGGTCGGGCTAACCCATGCATGCCAAGAGTGGTGGTTCTTTCATGTATCAGTAATGGTGCTACTAATTTACACACACGGTATGAACGTTCAGGTTCTGACGAATGGGCGATACAAGGGCATCGAGCATAAGGTGGTGGTGACCGACGAAGAGAAATAGGCTTTTGGTGTTACATTCTACTCAAGGTGGCCATCGGGTCTTGACCAGGCCACGGGCCGGCCCGTTTAACCGGGTGGCCCGGCTCGGCCCGGCGGCCTGACGGCTGGACTAGCCCGGACCCGGGCCGGTCCTATTAAATTAATTAAATATTATATATATATATAACATTTAAAATTCATTAAGATTAAAATGAAAAATAATATTTATACATAGTTTAATTTTTTTTTAAAAAGATAGTAAGTTTATACTATTTTATTAAGGATGAACAAAACAGGGAGAAAATTATCGAGTAAAAAAATTAAGGAGGAAGAAATTAAAGAGTAAATTAAGAATGAACTATTATATATGGGAAAAATTTAAGAAGGTATGGAGCCCATTTGTGGAACAAAATTAAGCAGGGAACAAACCAAAAACCACTCGTGAAACAAAATTAAGTAGGGAACAAATTAGTATGGAACAAATACAACGAAAGTGGCCGGGTCGGGCCGCCCCCGCCCGAAAGCCCGGCCCGGTCAACTCTACCGGGCCGGTCCGGCCTGTTGACCTGGCCGGGCGGGCCGTTGGCATTCGGGCCGATTGGCAATCTTGACATTCTACGCTCCGAGCTAGGAGGTCGAGCTTGGGCCGATGCCGGAAATAGTGAGCAAACAAGAGCCATCGATGTACAGGAGATGCAACCATGGAGAATACAGCAAGCATTACATTACCAACAAGCTGCAGGGCAGCAGGGGGAAAAGACCCTGGAGTTGGCCAAGACAACAAGATAGCTGCCGATGATAGACGACTGATTGCGGTAGAGATCGTGTGCTGAGATTTATGTTACTGTGAAGAACATGCAAGTGTGCGAATAATTTCTCTGTAATGATGAAAGATGCACTTTTTTTTTCATATTCCATGTAGATTGCCACTGTAATTATTGGGGGAAAGCAACAGGAGGTGGACCAAAATTCATGGATGAGAGTCAGATTGGTGCCAAGTTGGCCAGCTGGCAACTGAGGGAAAAAATTTCAGTTGGCCCCAAAAATACAAATCTGCTTTTAAATATTTATTTATTAATTAATACATATGACGTAACATAAAATACACCAACAATTTTTTGTTTTGCATATCTTTTGCCTAGACATCTCAGGATTCGTAATGTCTCGTTTAAAATCTCATCAGTATCTAATATTTTGACCAGTCGTTGAAGGAAAAACAACCGTGAATCCCACACAGTAGGGCCTTGCTTTAACTCAGGGCATGTTGTTTTGCAGGCCCTTTTGTGTTTAATTTGGGTTGGTTAAGGTTGTGAATAGTGTGGTGAAAGTGAGTATTGTTTTTTTTTGGGTGAAAGTGGGTTGTGAATGTGGATGTTGGAATTTTTGTGGGTCCCACACAACTTTATTGTGTGTGTTTTGTGGCCATGTAACAACTTTCACAGTCAAAGAAGCCAACACAAAAGAACAGGACGAGTGAAAGTGACGATGAAAATGAGTGAATAGTAGGAGGAATAGTGGAATCTCCTACTTTCACAAACATTTAAAAACGCAAAAGAACAAGCCCTCGTACAACTAACTAAACAGAGCTCGAAACTTTCACAAGTCCTCAAGAAAAATTGAAAGATGTGACATCATGACAATTTGCATGTGTCACCGCAATCCAACAAGTCTTATCATTCACCCCCTGGATTATTTAATGTTAAAGACAACATAAAATGAATAGCACCACCATTTCAACAACAAAAGACCAACACCATTACCAGAAGAGACTGCCAGATGACATTGGGGCAGCCATATTATATCATACATGCATTCGGCGTACATTAGAGTATGATGACCTGGGGTATCACTAGTATAAATAGACATATAGGAAACCATTATCGTTGATCTAGTAGCTATCACATCGCATATACGATATCAAGAAAAGGTAAAGCATAAAAATTATCAAGGTGCAGGGCAGATGGACTTCCCTGGGGAGCAAACCATGCTCAGGATAACTTTGGAGGATGCCCAAATCTGGCTTCGTGATGAATTGTACAAAGGTGCCATGATTTGAGAATTGATATCCCTCCATCAATCAACAAAAAAGACTTCTACACGATCCGTGATATAGCTTTTCACCCACCCAACAGCTGTTTTGCCCGCATTTTGCAATGTTGGCGGCGACTTCCCAGCGCAGAAGGCAGGCCATGAAGAGGGAAATGACCTTCAGCAAAATTTGATCAGGCCAAGTATCTGAACACGTTCGGATTGTCCTTGTCTCTCTCTAGATAATCTCTAGTGATCAGATCTTCTATCCTTTTCTTGATAGCCTTGAAGTCGGGCTGCACAATCATATTTTGAAGTTTAAACCAGTAAGGCTGAATATTCAGAGAAATACATTAACAAAAGAAATAGTGAAGAACTTCTCCATAAAACTTTCTCTCAGACATCTTCCTTGTTATTACTCTGCTATTGAAGAAGTACAAATAAAACAATACTCCCCAGCACTGACATGTCACTAACACAACCAAAAGAACAACATGGGCCGTCGATTCAATTTTCTCATATCATTACCATCTCTCTCTGTTTTTCAAATAATATAATCTTAGGTGGCATGGCCAGTGCATATAACAGGGGTTTTTAAATTTTAATGACATTTTCTTGTTAAGAAATAAGACATGAAGTTGACGAAAGAGAGAATAAGTTGGAAGACCAAACTACCTTGAACATACGTCCAAGCTGCTCGACGCACTCCATCACCAGCTGTTGATGGCCCAACACTTTCCGACTTTTCATAATTCGGACTATGGATGCATCAATGGCATACCTTCTATCTTTGTCAACGTCTTCGATTACCTTCTTCTTCTCATCCACAGGAGGAAGGGGTATCTATACAGTTGATATAAAACCCTCAAGGATTATTAAAGAACTTTTTTTTTTTTTGGGGGGGGGGGGGGGGGGGATGCAGTGATCTATCCCCATCACAATTAAGTTTTCAAAGAAAACCGCGAAGGGCAAGGCTATAAACTCGTTGGGAAAAAACTCTTCTAAAAAAGGAAAATAATAACAAAATACAATAGCATTAGATAGGAGAGACCAAACCTTTATTCTTCTCATTTTGTCGGTGAATTTTGAATTGAACTCGAAGTAATCATTTGGAGTAATAGACTTGTTATTTGGCTCCTTGTTAAGGATCTTGTATTTTGCACATGAAAGAGAGTGAAGCAATCTGATTACATCATCATCTGACAAATTTAATTGTGACATGATCTCAGAATAACTCAACCTATCTGCCGAATTGAATAGAAGCAAAGCTGCAGCCTGTTAAAACATGACAACCATGTGAATGAGAATCATAGACACAAACTAATAATCAGGTAGAAGGTTTGACTGCCGTTACATTACCTGATAAGTTGTCACAATCAACTCTATGGTCTTAGATTCAAATTTTCCATTGATATTGCAGGTACCCAATGAATATATCCACGTAAGCTTCCTGTGCTTAGTTTTTGTCTCATAGAACTCCTTGAAAACTCCGACACATTTAACCTAAATTCCAAGAGAAAAAACAGGTAATGAATTATCAAAATTATTTAACCCATAAGACCAATCCACCATGTAATTAATTCCTATATTCCTTATCCACAACTCGTCAAAATGAAGCTGAATATTTCAGGTTTGATTGATCGTTTGTTTTTTTTGGATTTTACTTATACTTTTACTTTCTTTTTTTGGGTTGTGTGTGTGTTGGTGTTTTTGTTTTGTTTTGTTTTTGTTTTTTTTTTGTGTGGGGGGGGGGGGGTGGGGGGGTTTGGGGGGGGTGGGGGGTGTGTGTGGCGGTGACTTTAAAAAAATCAACAAAAAGAGAAGAAACAACATACCATCTCATCCGGCAGGTTGAGATCAAAAGATTTGTAACTTGGCCAGAACCCCGTTGTCAGAACAGTAACTGTCAAGTCAATTCCAGGATTTGCTTGAAGGTTTTGGTTCAGGTACTCTTCAAAACTTGACTGGTTTTCTCTTGCAAGTGTTAGATCAGTGACCTAGACGAATAAACATAAGCAATAAGAAAGTGAAATCATTACCGTTCACTATAACCAAACTAGTTGATAGCAACAAACCATGCCCTCCATCTTAGATGTGAACTGCCCTCCACATTGCTGCTTCAGCTTTGTTAAGATGCTTCTTTCATGGTCATCATTAGCACTTTTATCAAACAGCAGTCTGCGAGCAAGCTTTTTCCTGCATATATGATTAAATAGAAGGCCAACTACAGTAAATGCAGATAATAGCATACTACTCATTCAGTCAGTCATTACAGCCAAAAGTATCAATGATAGAAATCAATACCTGTAAAATTCGGCAAATAGGTCTTTATCACTAATATATGCAAGTAGCTTTACAACCTGCAAAGTATATCAAAATTCATGTAAACATGAATACTGAAAATGTCTCAAGACGCTAGCCCGCATGTCTTGTACAAACAATATACAATTAGTTTCCACAGCAATGCAAACTTAAGGCTCATGAAGCATGAATCGTTGCAAGACCCTTTCAGGGTAGGAACAAGCACAGATGAGACGATAATAATACATGAACTAAAATCAGCTCCATATCAAAATCTGTTGAGGTATATACCTCGCAAAAGAGCAAGGAGAGGAAGCACAGCCAAATATTTTGGTATTAACATCATAGCCGTCTTCATCATAATCGGAGGCCAAAGAAAACCAGCTTTATACAAGAATGATCCATGAAATAATTTGCACAATTTACATTCAGCTGTAATCTTGATATTGACATTGGGAAATGGTATTACTTCTTGTCCACACTAAATTGAGATTTTATAATTCTAATTACAATAAACCCTTCAAGCAAAATCAGATATTTCTGGAGAAGTTGCAGTAAGTGTAAGTGTGCCTAACTGCACAAATGCAACTACACATGTACTTATGTCTGCATGCTCTCATTCGAGTTTCTTCATTTGACAATCATTTTTATATTATCTTCAAAATTTAAGTCATAAATTTGTGGAAATTTCCATATATATAATTTTTAAGACGTGTTCTCCTATTAATTTTAAGATTCTTAGCTGACTAGTATGCATTTTTTCCATCTTTTTTAAGTTAAAAGTTTCACAAGAGAGAAACCAATGTAAGTTCTACACGCGAAATTGCAAATTCATGAAGTATTGGGGAAATGTTACAAAAATGTTCCAATAAAACAAACATAATTGCTATAAAAGCATCCACGCACTCTCTTATTTTCTTTGAACATGACATCTCGTCAGTGCCCAAAAATGGTTTTCAAACATAAGCGGCCCCACCTATACATTAGTGTCAACTAAAAATGTTCATGCTCAAGGACCAATGGAGGAGACAACTTGCCAAAACTCCAATCAACCCCACTGGTAGCCAAAACCACCAAAATGAAGTTATGCAAAACTTTAGAGCCTAGAAAAAAAGGGAATCAAACGAAAAGTTTTGAAATTGGGAATTGTGTTTATCCCTAAGGCACGACTAAGGAAAAAAAGAACATCAAAAATCAAAAGGAAAGAAGATAGAAAAAAAAGAAAATCATTCCCACCAAAAATCATAGGAAAGATCATCCAAATATAAGGTACCTTCTCAAGGGTCTCTTCAATTGCTTCATCGCTTAGTTTCTCACTTCCACCCTTCTTTAATATATTATCGCAGAAAGTAGCCAGCAGCTCAGCGCTGGAGCTACCTGCAACACCTTTGTTGCAGAAAACCTCAAAAGCCTCTTTGAGTGCCTGCACAGAGATTAATTAAATTTAGGGCAGAATTAAAAGACATAAAGCTCAAATTACAAACACATACACTGACCTTGTGAAATAAGGAGTGGTTCTGGAAGCAGTCAGTCACATATGCCATATACTTGTCATGCAATTCAATAACTTTTCTAACGAAAACCTAAAGACCAAAAAGAAGCCGTTCATCAAAATGAAAATCCAAACTATGACATTCAAGAATGTGAAACATGTCGAACCTGCTCTTGTAAACCAACCACATCTTTTTTCTCTGCCTGCATACAAGACGAAAAATACAAATCGGATCAGGTATGTGAGAGTTACTGCAGAAGTAATTACTGCATAAAATGAATGCTATCTATGTGGGAAAATTTTAGCTAACTTATTATAGATCTTTCAACAAACTCAGGAGGAAATCCAAAGAAAATGGGAATGATCACAACATGAGGCGCGGGCACCAGAGGCGGCAAAAGGGGATGCGGGTCTACCAAAGGAGAAGGCGGCTCGGGTCCACTACGGGCCCGGGGGGAAACTTGTAGTTCCATAACTATAAAGGGGGGTTGTTCCGTAATTGAGTGATGGGCATGCGGCCCATAAGCCCCTGCGGGTTTACACCCGCAGGGGCCCAAACCCGTGCGCGCCTAAAGCCGCAGCCGCCACCCCTTGGCAATTTCGCACCCCCCCCCCTTTGTGCCCTAGTTTCTATTATAAATAGGGGGGTGGCCTCTCTTGTTTACCCATGCTATTTTGATAATTGATATTTGGAGACTCTTAAGGTAGACGAGTGCAGACGTCCTCTAGGCGTCTTGGGAGGAGGGCACACCTCTTTTGTGCCCAATTATCTTTCTATTTGATATCGTTTTCTAATAAAATTCCATCTTTGTTAGATCCTAACAATTTGGTATCAGAGCACGTGACGATCCATGGCGGCTTCAACAAGATCGCAAGACAAATTTGAGGCATTGGAGGCAAAATTCACGGGCGAGATCGAAGCAATCAAAAAGTCGTTGGCGGGGAACGACAAATCCATGGCAAAATTGACTACTTCCATCTCCCGATTGGCGTCAAATCAAGCAAAACACGACGATCAATTCGCACAATTGATGGGAACCCTAAATCAATTGGCGACAAACTCCAAAGGCGACGGGAACCCTAATCCGACACCAAAAGCGGCACCTTTGAAGAAGGAGAAGGAGAAAGAGGAGATTCCGCCCCAAAATCAACCCTATTACGTGGATGAATTGGACAAGGAAGATGACGAGGAGCCATGGAGGGTGAACTACAGCGAGGAGGTTCGGCGGAAGGCGACGGAGGACCAAAAGGGGGGCGGAGGCCCTAGCCGCCAAAATTGGGGACGCCACGCTCACGAGGGGAGTCGGCCGAACCCCCACAGCAGCCGTGGGGGTCGGCCAGCACAGGACAGAGGCGGGGGGCTGTCCCCCGCCTGCGTCGGGCCCCGACAGGGGGCCCCAGGCCCTGCCGGGGCTCGGCAGGGCCCGCCGGCAGGGCCTGCCGCTCCTCCGGCAACCCCGGAGGGGCCCTGCAAATGTTAACAGGGGGCCGGAGCCCCCGGCAGCCGCCAGGGGGAGTTCCACAGCGGGGCCGGCCAGGGGCAGGGGGCCCCCTGGCAGCAGCCTGAAGGCGGGGAAGCACGCGGACAGCCACCTGACGTGATTTTTGAGCCCCCTGGGCGGCGGACAGCGTACGAGGGTTACGGACGAATTTCGGGAGATTTTGGTGACCCTCCGGAGCGTCGACCAGCAGCTGAGGACCCCTTCTACAGCGACAGGCGCGGGAGAGGATATTATTCGGACGACAGGGGTGGCTACGAGGCGGAGTTCGGCGATGACGCAGGTTGGGATGATTTTGAGGGCCGGCGGGGAGATTACCGTGGCGACTACGGAGGCCGCAGGGGAGGGCCACCCAGACGATATGAGACCATGGACGAGAGGCGTCAGCATTATCGACCGCAGCACAGAGAGGAGGGGAGACCCGAGCAGGGCCGTTTTGGAGGAGATTGCAGAGTGCGGAAATTGAAGATACCGTTATTTTCTGGGGAGGATCCACACGCTTGGTTGTTTACAGCCGAGCGATACTTTGCGGCCCACCACATGTCCGAGGCCCAGAAGTTGGAGGCAGCAGCCATATGCATGGAGGGGCGTGCCCGGAGATGGTACCAGTGGAAGAAGAGGCGGCAATTGATTAGGAGCTGGGAGGAGCTAAAGGACCTGGTGCTGGAGAAGTTCAGAGACCCACGTCTGTGGAACCTACACGAGCAGCAGTACGCCCTCAGGCAGGAGGGGCCAGTGCGGGACTACATTGAGAGATTTGAGACACTGGCAGTGCGAGTGCATGGCGTGTCTGACGAGTCACTGGAGGGCACCTTTCTGAAGGGGTTGCGCCCTAGTCTGCGAGCAGCAGTGAGACCCTACAAGCCCAGGGGGCTTTCAGAGGTCATTGAGATGGCTCAGATGGTGGAGGATGCACAGACCGAGGAGAGGCGGGTCCGGAGCAGCTACAGCAGTCAGACATCGAGGGGCGCCCCATCTGGGGCTGGAGGAGCAGGTACCCCCGCGGGGTAGTCCAGGCGAGCCGGGAGAAGACTGTGGAGAAGAGTAGTGTGCCAGTGGCTGGGGGCAGTGCAGGCGCATGACGGATGCGGAGATGAGGGAAAAGATGCAGAAGGGCTTGTGTTTCCGGTGCGATGAGCGGTTTTCACCAGGCCATTGGTGCGCGGGGCGCAAGCTCCAGGTGATCCTGTTGGAGGACGGCGACGACGAGTCTGATGTCGAGGAGGAGACCGCTGAGGCGGAGGAGGAACTGGAGGGCCAACAGTTGGACGTGGCAGAGGTGTCCCTCAACTCCGTGGTAGGGTTCACACCGAACCATACCATGAAGCTGAGGGGAGAGGTCGACGACCAGGAGGTGACTGTGCTTATTGACAGTGGGGCTACCCACAATTTCATTTCCAGGAGGGTGGCGGCACAGCAGGGGCTTCAGCTGACAGACTGCGGCAGCTTCAGCGTGATGATGGGGACTGGGAAGAAGGAGAGCAGCCGAGGAGTTTGCAGGGGACTGGTGCTGACCATGCAGTGAATACAGATTATTGCAAATTTTTTACCTCTCGACCTCGGGAGCACCGACGTCATCTTGGGCATGACCTGGCTACAGACCTAGGAGAGATGACCATAAATTGGAAGCTGCTACGGATGGAGTTTCAGGAGGCGGGGCGAGCAGTGATACTCCAGGGAGACCCTAGCCTCTGCAGAGTTTTGGTCTCTCTAAAGACCATATTTATGACCATCCAGACAGAGGGAGGAGGATACCTAGTAGAGCTGCACTCTTTGACAGGTGAGGGAGGCGCCGAGGCCATTACAAAACAGCCCATTCCAGGAGAGGTTCAGCAGCTAATGGACCAGTTTGAGGAGATCTTCCAGGAGCCTCGGGGTCTTCCGCCACCACGGGACCATGAGCATGCCATTATTCTACGAGAAGGTGTTTCCCCCATTAGCGTGCGGCCCTACCGATACCCTCAGCATCAGTAGGACGAGATAGAGAGGATGGTTTCAGAGATGGTACAGGCAGGGGTGATCCAGCCGAACGTGAGCACGTTCTCCATCCCAGTGTTTTTAGTGAAGAAGGAAGATAGTTGGCGATTCTGCGTAGACTACAGGGCGCTGAACAAAGAGACGGTCCCTGATAAATTTCCTATACCTGTGATTGATGAGCTCTTGGACGAGCTACACGGAGCGGCCTGGTTCAGCAAGCTAGATCTTAAGTCAGGCTATCACCAGATACGGATGCGACGGGAGGATGTGCCCAAGACGGCGTTCAGGACGCATGAGGGCCACTATGAGTTCCTGGTCATGCCCTTTGGGTTGACCAACGCCCCGGACACCTTTCAGGCTCTCATGAATCAGGTATTCTGTCCCTTTCTCAGGCGATTTGTACTTGTCTTTTTCGACGATATTTTGGTGTACAGTCGTACTTTGGAGAAGCATTTGGACCACTTGCATGTGGTTTTTCAGGAGCTGCAGTACCACCAGCTATATTTGAACAGAAAGAAGTGTCTATTCGGGCAGCCGCAGGTGGAGTATCTGGGGCATGTGGTATCAGCAGGAGGGGTAGCCGCCGATAGAGCGAAGATAGCGGCCATGCTGGACTACTACTCTCAGAGGGCTACGGGGCTTCTTGGGCCTTACAGGTTACTACCGCCGATTCGTAGAAGAATATGGGACGATCGCCTGGCCATTGACGGAGTTATTGAAGAAGGATCAGTTCCACTATAGGGAGGAGGCGACGACAGCTTTTGAGGCCCTGAAAAGGGCAATGACCACTGTGCCAGTATTGGCGTTGCCCGACTTCACCAGACCATTTGTAGTAGAGGCGGACGCATCAGGACATGGGCTGGGAGCAATACTCATGCAGGAGCAGCGACCTATAGCTTACTACAGCTAGGTGTTGACTGCGAGGGCCCGATTGCGATCGGTATATGAGAGGGAGCTGATGGCGATAGTGTTTTCCATCCAGAAGTGGAGACCATATTTGTTGGTGCGGAGCTTCATAGTTCGCACGGATCAGCGGAGCCTGAAGTACCTACTAGAGCAGCGGATGGTAACAGAGGAGCATCAGAAGTGGCTGCAGAAGTTGATGGGGTACAGGTTCAAGATAGAGTACCGCCCGGGATTGGAGAATAAGGCAGCTGATGCGTTATCCCGACTGGAGGAGGCAGAGTTAACAGCGCTTACCGTATCCATCCTGGAGGATTGGGGCCCACTGCAGCAGGAGGTTCAGTCGGACCCGGATTTGGCGGCTATACGAGAGGCCCTTTTACAGGGGTCGACTGAGTACCCGGGATATTCTTTGCAGGAGGGACGGTTACTTTACTGGGGCAGACTTGTGATACCGAGGACTTCTACTTTATTACCGGCCATATTCAGGGAGTTCCACGGCAGTGCTATTGGATGACATTCTGGGGTCCTCAAGACCTACCAGCGGCTATCACAGGAGGTCTACTGGAAGGGTCAGAAAAAGGATGTGGCTAGGATGATGGCGGAGTGTGACGTTTGCTAGTGTCACAAGTACCAGGCTATGTCTCCAGGAGGACTCTTACAGCCACTATCCTTACCGGACAGAGTTTGGGAGGACCTCTCTATGGATTTTATTGATGGATTGCCTAAGTCGGGTGGATTCAGCATCATTTTTGTTGTGGTAGACCGCCTCAGCAAATATGCACATTTTATTCCCCTTAAGCATCCTTACAACGCCGTTTCAGTGGCAGAGATTTTTGTGCGAGAGGTTATTCGTTTGCATGGTCCGCCGAAGTCCATAGTCTCGGATAGAGACAAGGTGTTCCAGAGTAAATTTTGGCAGGAGCTTTTTCGCTTACATGGGACATCCTTGAAGAGGAGCACGGCTTATCATCCCCAGACAGATGGTCAGACGGAGGTGGTCAATAGGAGTGTGGAAACTTACCTGCGATGCTTCATCTCAGAGAATCCTAAGGAGTGGGCGTGATGGCTACCGTGGGCGGAATATTGGTACAACACTTCATACCACACAGCGGCACAGACTACACCCTTCAGGATTTTATATGACAGAGACCCTCTGCACTTACTTCACTATGGCCATGAAACGACCCCAGTTTCCGATGTGGAGCAGTACCTAGCGGAGCGGGACCGGGTTCTAGAGGAGCTGAAGCTCCATTTGGCAAGGGCTCAGCATGTGATGAAAGCTCAGGCAGACCTACACCGCTGAGATGTACGCTTTGAGGTAGGCGATATGGTATATCTGGAGTTGAGGCCCTACCGGCAGCGGTCAGTGGCCCATAGAAGGAATGAAAAGCTGTCACCACGATATTTTGGGCCTTTTGAGGTCGAGGCGAGGGTAGGACCGGTGGCTTACAGATTGCGCTTGCCCCCAGGATCGGCCATTCACCCGGTATTCCATGTTTCACAGTTACGACAGGCTATTGGCAACCACGCTTCTTCTCCGATTTTGCCTGAGTCACTTACTGCTGATATGGAGGTTAGGATGGAGCCAGAGTTGCTGAAAGGGGTTCATCGGAGCGACACAGGCGCGCGACAGGTGTTATTGCAGTGGAGAGGCTTACCAGAACACGACAACACATGGGAGGACATGGATGATATGGTGGCGCGCTTTCCTGACTTCCACCTTGAGGCCAAGGTGGCTCATTGGGAGGGGAGTATTGATGGGCCTGCGGCCCCGCAGGGGCCCAAACCCGCGCGCGCCTAAAGCCGCAGCCCCTTAGCAATGCCGCACCCCCCTTTTGTGCCCTAGTTTCTATTATAAATAGGGGGTGGCCTTTCTTGTTTACCCATGCTATTTTGATAATTGATATTTGGAGACTCTTAGGGTAGACGAGTGCGGACGTCCTCTAGGCGTCTTGGGAGGAGGGCACACCTCTTTTGTGCCCAATTATCTTTCTATTTGCTATCGTTTTCTAATAAAAATTTCATCTTTGTTAGATCCTAACATTGAGCAATTCACAATTTCCCCCTAAAGCAAGGGCCGGGCCGGCCCTAGGAGATTTTATCGAAGAATTGACTTGTAAGTTGCTTTCATACCTAGAACCCTAGATTATCTTCTTGCAATTTGTTCCTTCAATTCCTATAGATAGTTTAGCCCTAGATTAATTGTAGTAGCTTTTATTATTAATTTCAGATCTGAATCCTTTATAAAAATCCTCTTTATATCCCTCCACGTCCTAAAAATCCTACCTTTATTCCACTAATAAACCCTAGCCGCATCAATTTGGTATCAGAACACTAGATCCATGGCGAGCACAAGATCCAAGGAGCTGATCGACTTGTTGGAAGAGAATGTTGAGAATAAAGTAAAATTAGCGAGAAGATTCGCGAGGTGAGAACGAAAGCGGCGGAGAGAGTTGCGCAGTTGAAGGAGGCTATGACAGCAAATAGATCTCAAATGATGCAGGAATTAACGGCGATGATAGCAAATCTAAATCCAAGCCCAAAAGAGCCACCTTTGTCGACGAGGAAGGGGAAAATGTGATTTTTAACAAAGGGGTTCCTGAAGATGTCGAAGACGAAGGTCTATATCCAAGCGAACAAGGAAACGCAGCAGATCGGGAGGATTGGGATGCCTTCTCGGCCACCTCCCCGCCACAGGGAGGTGCACCGGCCATCGGGGGGCCACCCCTTCGGCAGCCCTTGGGGGCTTTGCTGAACCCCCAGGAGGGGCGGCCAGTGCCGCCCGCCCCTCCTGGGCCTTCGGCGGCCTCCTAGGGCAGCGGCAGAGGCCTGCCGGCCCAGAACTGTGGCCGGGAGGTCCCGCCGCCCCCTTGGGGGGCCTCGCCAGGCTTCCATGGGTGCACCGGACGCCCGCCTGAGTACCAAGGGCCCGCCGAGCTTTTTGGGGGCCCGACCACCCCATCCGACTTCGTCAGCACCACAGGGGGCCCAGTATGGGGTCTAATCAATTCAGACGCCATATATTCAGCCACAGATGGGGCCTGTGAAAGGATTTCAGCAGCATGGGGGCGACAGCAGCACCTTGGAGGTCCATCGACTCAGCCCACGCCTTTCGGTGGTGTGACAGGAGATTGAAGAGGACTGCAGGGCACCCCTAGAGCCTATCAAGGGGATTATGGGATCCTCAGGGAGACAAGCAGGTAGATTGGCAGTGGGATGGAGCAGACGGAGGCGTACGAGATCCAGTCATGGGGCACATTCCTGACAGACCACATGTGTTTCAGCCGAGATGCCAGTATCAGCCACAGGAGAGAGGAGGCTTTGCTGAGGAGAGTCGGCCGAGGACGTTGAAGATGTCCCTTTTCGAGGGCAAAAACCCTAATGACTGGTTGTACCGAGTAGCGAGATATTTTGAGGTGTCAACGGTACCAGAGAAGAACTGGCTCCGGGTGGTAGGAGCTGCTTGGAGGGAGATGCCTTGGGTTGGTTTAGGTGGGTACAACAGCAGCAGCCTTTTCGGACGTGGGAGGAGTTCAACACCCTTCTGGTGGAGCGTTTTGGCGCAGTACAGTCTGGGGGAGTTTATGAGCGGTTATATTCCTTGAAACAAGAGGGGAGCGTTGGAGAATACATTAAGAAATTTGAGTCGCTCCGCCAGCGAGTTCGAGGAGTTTCAGGGGAATTCTTGAAGGGGTGTTTTATGATAGGGCTGAAACCCACGGTTAGATCCGGACTGAGACAGTTGAAGCCCGTGGGTCTGTGAGAGATGATGACCTTAGCTAGCATGGTGGAATATCATCAGGAGACTGAGAGGAGAGCTCGTGGGACATGGGAATGCACCGCTTTTCGTGGGCAGGCTCCAACAGGGGGACAGAGTGCTGCTAGTACCCATGGAGCTACAGCAGTTGCTGTAGGCAACATGGACGGGAGGCCAGAGCCACGGCCAGGGGCAGATACGACAGATGACCGAGGCGAAGATTCAGAACAAGCGAGCTAAGGGATTGTGCTTCAAATGTGATGAGAAATTTACTCCAGTGGATCGCTGTGGGGATCAGACCCGCCAGATATTGATAGTGAACAAAGAGGATGAGTAGGACGATGTGGTCAACTGGAGGCTGGAGAGGACGAGGAGCAGGAGCACCAGCACTTGGACCTAGCAGATGTATCCCTCAATTCTGTGGTGGGGTTCACACCGAACCACACCATGAAATGGTGGGACAGGTGGACGGACAGGATGTGGTGGTGTTGGTCGATAGTGGGGCCACCTACAATTTTATCTCCAGCAGGTTAGTGGGAGAGCAGAGTCTACAGCTGAGCGACACCGGGAGATACGAAGTAGTGTTGGGCACAGGACAGGTGACACAGCAGCGACGTCTGCCGAGGTGTGATTGTGAGGGTGCAGATTGTCACGGATTTCCTTCCCTTGGAGTTATGGAGCACTAATGACATCCTGGGATGAAGTGGATGCAGACATTAGGGGAAACCAAAACAAGCTGGAAACAGCTCATGTTGGAGTACCGGGATCAGGGGAGGACAGTAGTCCTACAGGGGGACCCCAGTCTCTGCCGTTCTTTAGTGTCCTATAAGGCCATGTCACGAACTATACACACGACAGGAGGAGGCTATCTGGTAGAGCTACAGGCGGTGACCGCACGGGAGCAGAGGGAGGATCATACCCAGTCAGTGGCCCCAGAGATAGAGCAGCTTTTGAGCCAGTACGAGGATGTTTTTCAAACCCCACAGGGATTACCACCACCCCGAGATCACGAGCACGTAATTGTTTTGCAAGAGGACGTGTCTCCCATCAGCATGATGACTGCCTGTGTAGTAGCGACCGAGAAGTACATTATCCATTAAGTTGGGTGCATCTACTGGGAAAGCGTCCCACTTAACATGTCCGATGCGAGACTGGTCCGCTACTATAGTATAGGTTTGTTACTTGCCGTACGAACTAATCCTCACCTGATCTATTGTTCATAATAAAATAACAAAGAAGAGAAAGGAAGACGTTAGCAGCAATTGAGCTTCAGGCTATCAGCGTGCGTCCATGCAGATATCCTCAGGTGCAGAAGAACGAGATCGAGAGGTTGGTAAAGGACATGCTACAAGCCGGGGTGATTCAGCAGTGTGAGCCCATTCTCCTGTCCAGTTTTGCTGGTGAAGAAGAAGAATGGCAGTTGGAGGTTTTGTGTAGTCTATATGGCTTTAAACAAGGAAACTGTTTCCGATAAGTTTTCCATTCCGAAGATCAATGAGCTTCTTGACGAGCTCCATGGGGCAGCGTGCTTTTCCAAGATTGATCTCAAGTCAGGTTATCATCAGATACGTATGGGAGCAGCTGACGTGCCCAAGACCGCGTTTAGCACTCATGAAGGGCACTATGAGTTCCTCGTCATGCCGTTCGCCCTGACGAATGCTCCAACAACCTTCCATGTATTAAGGGACAATGTGTTCCAGCCCTACCTCCGGAGATTTGTACTGGTGTTTTTTGACGACATACTCATACAGTCGCAGTGTGGAGGAGCATGTGGGGCATCTGCAGGTAGTGTTGCATGAGTTACAGGACCATCAACTTTGTGCCAATAGAAGAAGTGTATGTTTGGTCAGCCACATGTAGAGTACTTGAGGCATATCGTCTCAACTAAAGGGTAGCGGCAGATTGGACAAAGATTGCAACAATGTTAGAACGGCCGTTACCTACCACACTACGGGGCCTGCAGAACTTCTTAGGCCTTACGGTGTACTACAAAAAGTTAGTACAGTGTTACAGCTCAATTGCATGGCCACTTACAGAGCAGCTGAAGGAGGGCAGTTTCCAGTGGGGCGAGGACGTCACCAGGGCATTTGATGCCCTGAAGCAGGCGATGACAACTGTGCCGATTTTGGCACTATCAGATTTCAGCAGATCCTTTGTGATAGACACCGATGCTTCAGGACATGGGTTAAGGGCAGTGTTGATGCAAGAACAGAGGCCAATCGCGTATTTCGATCAGACTCTGTCAGCACGAGCGAGGTTGAAATCAATATATGAGAGGGAATTGATGGCAATCGTGCTCTCCACTCAGAAGTGGCGGCCTTATTTATTGGGGAGGAGATTTATAGTGAGGACCGACCAGAGGAGTTTGAAATATTTGCTGGAGCAATGGTCACCGAAGAGCATCACAAGTGGTTCTCCAAGTTGGTCCATTACACCTTCGAGATGAAGTATCGACCAGGCTTGGAGAACAAGGCGACAGATGCTTTGTCCCGCAGAGAGGAGGCAGCAGAGGTGGCCGTCATTTTCGTACCCGTCCTACTAGACTGGGAGCCGTTGGGCAGAGAGATTGAGGCCGATGCAGGTTTAGCACAGATACGAGAGGCACTGCAGTAGGGTTCAGCAGAGTTTCCGGGGTACACCATAAGCGGCAGCGACTACTTTATCAGGGGAGACTGGTGATTTCCAGGGGTCCACACATATCCCGTTGATATTTCAGGAGTTCCACGGCAGTTCCATAGGGGGTCATTTGGGGATACAGCAGACTTATAGGATGATGTCTAGGGAGTTGTACTGGCCAGGCATGAAGCGAGACATTGCTAGGATGATAGCGGAGTGTGACGTCAGTCAGTGTCACAAGTACCTAGCCATGGCACCAGTGCCCTTTCAGGATATATCATGGATTTCATCGAGGGGCTACCGAGATCAGAGTGCTACAATTCTATATTAGACGTGGTAGACCGCCTCAGCAAGTATGTCCACTTCATGCCACTAAGACATCCCTATACGGCGGTGACCGTATCTACAATTTTAATAAGAGAGGTGGTCCGCTTGCATGGGTTCCCGACTTCCATAGTGTCAAATCGAGATAAAGTGTTCATGAGCAGTTTTTTGGCAGGAGCCGTTCAAGGTACAAGGGACGAAGTTAAGAAGGAACACAGCCTATCATCCACAGACAGATGGACAGACCGAGTTAGTGAATAGGAGTGTGGAGACTTACATGCGGTGTTTTCCTTCAGAGTCACCGAAGCAGTGGGCCAGATGGTTGGCATGGGATGAATATTGGTACAACACGTCATACCACTCGACGACACAGAGTACCCCAATTCGCATCTTGTATGGGTGAGACCCACCCCAGTTGATCCATTACAGTAGGGATACCACTCCAGTTTCACAAGTTGAGAAGCACCTAGAGGAGCGGGAAAGACATGGAGGAGCTGAAGAGACATTTACTATGGGCCCAGCAGATTATGAAAACTAAAGCCGATGGACATGGGAGAGATGTACAGTTAACCGTAGGGGATCGAGTGTATCTCAAGCTACGACCCTACAGACAGAAGACACTGGTCCATAGGAGCAATGAGAAGCTGGCGGCCTGCTACTACGGGCCATTTGAGATTTACTACTCAGATCGAAAAAGTGACGTATCGTCTGAAGTTACCTGCTACATCCGCCATCCATCCAGTATTCCATGTATCGCAGTTGCGACGAGCAGTTGGAGACCACACTCTCTCACCCACTCTTCCTTCCACTCTGACAGACGAGATGGAGGTGTTGCTTGAGCCACAGGAGCTGGCCGGGGTTCGACAAAATGCAGACTGGAGACAAGAAGTGCTAATCAGGTGGCGAAGATTGCCAGACTATGATGCTACATGAGAGTCCCGGGAGGTGATACGAGACCAGTTCCCAGACTTCCACCTTGAGGACAATGTGGCACTTTGGGGGGAATAATGATGCGACGCGGGCATCATATGAGGCGCGGGCACCAGAGGCGGCAAAGGGTGTGCGGGTCTACCAAAGGAGAAGGCGGCTAGGACCCACTACGGGCCCCGGGGCAAATTTGTATTTTCATAACTACAAAGGGGGGGTTGTTCCGTAATTGAGCAATTCACAATTCCCCCCTAAAGCAAGGGCCGGCCGGCCCTAGGAGATTTTATCGAAGAATTGATTTGTAAGTTGATTTCATACCTAGAACCCTAGATTATCTTCTTGCAATTTGTTCCTTCAATTCCTATTGATAGTTTAGCCCTAGATTAATTGTAGTAGCTTTTATTATTAATTTCAGATCGGAATCCTTTATAAAAATCCTCTTTTTATCCCTCCACATCCTAAAAATCCTACCTTTATTCCACTAATAAACCCTAGCCGCATCAGATCATCCGCCAAGTACATACTAAATTTACAACTGACAGTGATCTGGAAATTTTGCAGTCATGTTTGGCTTAGTCGATAGGATAACGATGATCAAGTGCTACCAGCTAAAATCTGCTTTTACTAACATATGCATCAAATCAGAGAGGGAGAGAGGCACTGCTGCCAAAGAGGATGGTTGATTAGGAATTACAGCCAAAATTATGACCTAGAAAAACTTTTTTCTCACTAGCTAAAATTCTTTTACTAACATATACATCATGTAATTTCTGCGAGAAGGATAAAGTAATGAAGCAATACGCCAAAAACATACAAACAAATTCCAGCATGTTACTGAGAACAAACTACTATAATTATTTGCTTCCTTATTTGCGTATGAATTAGGGTCCTAATAATATTGGCATATCATAGCTGCTGAAGATCATAGCTGCTGAATGACTAAACATAATACTCAATCATGGGCTATCATCTGGGTATATGTCATAAACATACAAGAACTGTTTGAAAAGTTGTGTTGATGTCTTTATAAAGGGATACTACAAAAAATTATCTGAAAATGGAAAAGGTCAATGCACAACTGAGTAATCAACAAAAGGAGCAAGGTACTCATCACATACAAAAACGCAGCATCCAAGACCTATTTGTAGTACAAAGAGGAACTTATTACCATAGACGTCATGCAATATGAAGAAAGTTCCCGAGATGGACATAAAGTTGGGAGTGTTAAGCCAAAATCTCATTGACAGCAAAAGTAAGTAACAATGTGCCTATTTGGTTACTGGGAAATCTTAGAAAACTTGGAGAGACCTGACAGAATTCTCAGGGGTCTGTGGTTATTATATTTTGCATTGTAAATGTTTCTTTTATCAAAAGTACTGCTTTTCTATACATTCAAAAGCAAATACTCACATTCATTGTTTAATTGGAGTGGGAAAAGACTAAAGTAAATACAGAAACAGGAAATCTTCATTATTTTAAGTGGTAAGACAGCCAAGCTACTCATCACAATGACTTTTTCTCTTTTCTTTATTAACTTTTATGATGCCCTTTGCCAGGTTTGTGATGGATCGGGAATTTTGGCATGGATCTGCAATTTTGGCCCATTAGGGCATTACCATAATTTACAATTTTAAGTGATTTTTTTCGTAATTTTCAGTTTTAGGGTTCTTTTTTAATTTTTTAAATTTTCAGTTTAGTATTTATATGAAGTGAGGGGGATTAAGGGTTATCATGTTAAATTTTTAGAAAAGAGTCTTTTGTCAGAGGTTGCAGCTCTGCCTTGAATAGGAGCTTGGGTGGCCAAGGGCGAGCAAGTTCCTCTCGAAAACGTGGCCAAGGACGAGCAAGTTCCTCTCGAAAGAACTGAACTTTATCCTTGTCTTTTTATTTTTAGTTTTGCATTAATAAAATCCCATCGTTCCCCCAAATTCTTCTCTTTAAACCCAAAAATCCCACATTTTCATCAAAACCCTAACTTTCTACATCAAAACCCTAGCAGATTCTATCAATTTGGTTTCAAAGCAGTACGATCCATGATTAGATCGAAAAAAAGTCCAAAGCTTTTGAGAAAAAATACGACAACGAAATCAACAGATTGAAGAAACCTACGGATGAACTTAGGGTATCGATGACATGATGACATCAATCGAAGAAAGATCCAAGGCGTCTGATAAAAAGTTTGACGATATCATACAAGCCCTGCAAACCCAAGCTCGAGAGTTGTCAGATCTAAAGGTGACGAAATGTTCAAATTTGGGCGATAATCCAAATCTAGGACAAAAGGCAATAGCTTTGGAAAGCGGCAAGGGCAATATCACCTTTTTGATAAGGAGGTCCCTCCAAAGGATGATCCGGCTTTAGATTTGAAGAATGACGACGACTTCGACGCTGATCAAGACAAGAAGGATGAGGAGTAAGACGGTGGGCTTCAGATGCTCGCCAACCCCCAGAATGGCTTGCTTGAACCTGCAGGCAGGCCTGCAGTCCTTGCCAGGCCTGCAGGCTTGGCAGCCCTGCAAGGTTTTGATGTAGAAAGAGTTTTGGTGAAAGGTGAGATTTTTAGGTATTAAAAGAAGAATTTGGGGAAAAGATGAAATTTTTATTAATGCAAAACTGATAATGAAGAGATACATGGATAAAGTTAGGGCTGCTTGCAGTTATTTATTCCTTCTTTATTTCAGTTATTTATCAATAAAAACAACTTTTCCCCAAAACCTTTCTTTTTATCCCTAAAGATCCCACATTTGCCCTAAAAATCCCACCTTTCAACCAAAACCCTAATTTCCTACATCAAAACCCTAGAAAACCCCTATCAATTTCCCCCCATTTCAGAATTGGGTTCCCTACCTTCGGTGACATTTTGGAAAACATTTCACTTTGCATTTGAAACAAAAGAAAACACATAATGGAAAAAATGAGATGCTACAGCAATATTACAAAGAGAAAAAATGAGATGCTACAGCAATATTACAAAGAAAAAAATGAGATTTTCTTATTCCTTCTTTATTTCAGTTATTTATCAATAAAAACAACTTTTCCCCAAAACCTTTCTTTTTAGCCCTAAAGATCCCACATTTACCCTAAAAAATCCCACCTTTCAACCAAAACCCTAACTTCCTACATCAAAACCCTAGAAAAACCCTATCAATTTCCCCCCATTTCAGAATTGGGTTCCCGACCTTTGGTGATATTTTGGAAAACATTTCATTTTGCATTTGAAACACAAGAAAACACACAATGGAAAAAATGAGATGCTACAGCAATATTACAACGAGAAAAAATGAGATTCTACAGCAATATTACAAAGAGAAAAAATGAGATTTTCTATTGTTTTCTAACAAAACAAAGGGCCCAAAATGTATTTACTAGTAAAAACATAAATTATTTAAATGCCAAAGACCAGAGACTGCCCCTGCTGTTGATTGGCAAATCTGGATTAAACAAAATAAAAAGAAAGTCTTACAGTTGCCTTCAAGGTTGCACAGCATATCATCTAGGATAAACGGGGACATGGGACAATGATAAACACGTACACTGTAACATGGAAAATTCTTTAAAACATATTACCATGACCTAACTGCTTGTGCACTTGCCCCTCACACAAATGCGCACATATCTATCCATGGAACCCATAGTGATAAGGATATGTTTCTTCAGAATCAAAAAGAAAAAAATAAATAGATTCTTTCATATAAAATAACAAATCAAAAAATGAAGAAACACCAATCGGTATCTCATTTAGTACAAGTCTATGATGATGACATACATTTGCAAGGGGTTCAGTATCTATTACCATAATATCCAGTTATGTCAAAGAGTGTTTTATGCCTACCTAAGCAACACAGGGTTTCCAGAAGTCCACTGCATACATTTCTTTAAAGCAGGTATATAATTTTTTGAATTTTCACAATCCCATGTGGCACCGGAGTGTCCGTGATGTGGTAATCACCCATGAGAGGCGGAGGAGGCACGGGGCTTGATTCAAGGTCGTTTTTGTCATTTTTTGTCACTAGGGGAAATTTCGTAATTTCTGAAAAATCTGGGCTGTTTCATGTTTTATTACGGCGGCAGCTAGGGTTGGAGGGATGCATATTGATTATTGTGAGAGAATTCTTATAGGAGGCCATAGAACCCTAAATTTGGGAGATTTAGGCTTTGATATCGAATACAAAGCTAGGAGAGCAACCTCCTCTCGAAAGAGGTCTATTTTTTTTTGTATTTCTACTTCCAAATCTATAACAACTCATCTTTTCCCTTTTCCACCATAAAAATCCCATTTTTATTCCAATTTCCAAAGAAGATCTTATCAATTTGGTATCAGAGCAACTACCATCCATGACGACGGCGGAAGCAAAAAAAGCAAAAGCTTTGAAAGCAGCAGTTGAAGGAGTGAAGCAATCAATGGAGGGGATGGGATCCGACGTGAAGGCATTAGAATCAAGGATGAACGACACTTTCTACTCGATCTCGCAAACCCAACAACCGATCCTACAATAACTCACCGCGCTAACCAAGGTGAGGAACCCAGATTTGAACGGCAAACCAAACATGGGAAGCAAGGGGAAATTTTTGGATAGAAGCAAGGAGAAAGCCGAGGATTTCAGAGAATGGCTTCTATCTGATGCAGATTTGTAGTCCGAAGTATCAGATGACAACACTGGAAGGGGCGACGATCGACCACAGCAACCCCAAGGGACCAACGGCCCCTGGGGAGCCGCGTCGAAGACTGGAGAAGGCCGACGAAGCCGCCAAGGCTCCAGTGTCCCCCTAGCGGCTCGCCATAGCCCAGTGAAACCTTGGCTGGGCAGCCAGGGCCTCACGGCCCCCGGCAGCCTGCCAGGGGCTCGACCAGCAACAGTCGAGCCGCCAGGGACCACCAGACCCCCTAGCGGCCCTATAAGAGTTGGGGGAGCGTCTATGCAGTTAAATCGGTGAGTCGGCAACGAGTCGGCTAAGTACCGACTCATGACTAGTCGAACGAGTCGGCGACTAATCGCACCCAGATGTTAACATATTTTATTTCATGTAACAGATGTTGCTTCTTTTTTCAGGTTTGCATTGGGCATATAATTTTCCAGCTTAGATAAATTCTTTGAAATTTTTTTATCTTTTTCCTGCATATTATTGCAGATACTGTCATATTATAGTTCAATCAGTATACACCTGGTTCACGATGGAGGCGAACAACCATCAGTCGAAAGAATCATGGGAAAGCAGGCAATGAGAGAGTTGAATTCATGGCAAAATCAGGAAACTTTACGCCAAGAATGAGATCTCTACATGGAAACGGATGTGGCCAGTCATAGTTTTAGAGTGAACATTTTCTAGAGTTCATTATTGATGGTCATCTGCTGAAAATCTCTTGGTGGGGAGAGTTTCAAGGCCGTCTTGGCTTCCTCTTGGAATTCAACTCGATCCACTGTGAATGTTTTGATTACAACGAAGTTAGAACGGGAGAAACAATTTTCCCTCTTGTATTTTG
Source organism: Scilla litardierei (assembly GCA_030789695.1). Lineage (NCBI taxonomy): Eukaryota > Viridiplantae > Streptophyta > Magnoliopsida > Asparagales > Asparagaceae > Scilla > Scilla litardierei. Next base: position 170,408,337 of record CM061132.1, read on the forward strand.
ATTGCAGAAGAATGCTGAAAAAGTCGGACCAAGTCGGACCAAGTCGGACCAAAAGTCAGACCAAGTCGACGCCTAGTCGGTGTCCGACTCACCTCCCGACTTTTGAAAATTTTCAAGTCGGTCATCCACCGACTCTCGACTAGTCGGCGACTAGTCGACGACTAGTCGACGCCTCGATAGCATAGGGGAGCGTGCAACGGCGCATCGAGGCATCCACGATGAGCTAGAAGATATGCGAGGACCCCAGGGTTTCGGTTTCACATGAGATAGACCTCGAAGGAATGTGCTGAATTATGCATATGATGAATATCACGATGAGGTGCTTAGGAACGTGGACGACGAGGAGGATATAATTAGTGAGACGGCGGATGGGAGAATTATGGTGGATAAGAGGACGACAAATTTGAAGATTTTGAAGAGCCACGCGGCCCTCACCGGCAGCACTACTATGACATATACAAAGAGAGAGAGAGAGAGACAGTTGGATTTTAAAACCGATAGTATGGTCAGGAAACTTAAGATGACTATATTTGAATGAGATGTGATCTGTATGAATAGATCTACATAGCAGACAAGTATTTCAAGGTGACACGCCTCTTAGAAGCGAATAAACTGAATGTGATGGATATATGTTTAGAAGGTTAGACCTTGTCTTGATACTGGTGGAGAGAGAGCAGCAACGACCTGTGCAATCATTGGAGGAATTTAAGGACTGTCTGATATATCAATTTCGTGAGACCCAAGGTGGATACCTTTACGAGTAGCCCTTTGCTCTTAGGCAGGATGTGACAGTCAGAGATTACATCAGGAGTTTTGATATGGTGACATGACACATGCGAGTGTCAGGGGAGTCTCTGGAGGGGTGTTTCACGAAGGATCTAAAACCAAGCATCTGGGTAGAGTTGCGCATCTAGAGACCTAGAGGGCTGCAGGACAGGATGGAGGTGGCTCAGATGGTAGAGGATAGATTCTTGGAGGAGCGACACACCAATGGGCATGGAGCAGGTCCTCTTTTCGTAGTCAGACGCAGGCAGTGGGACAGAAGACACAGCCAGGAGGGATGCCAGCCAATAAGTGGAGTGAGGCACGACCAGGGGTAGAGATGCGGGAAAGGCAAATGAAGGACATGTGTTACAAATGTGTAGAGAAGTTTATACCAGGACATCGTTGTGGAAACTGCATCCTCCAATTGATGATCATGGTTGATGAGGATGATGATGAGGCACTGTTAGAAGCAGAGGAGATGGAGCGGAAGCATATCCATCTAGATGTTGTGGAGGTGTCGAAATAAACTCTGTGGTGTGGTTCACTCCAAACCATATCATGAAGCTGGTGAGGAGGATTGCATAGCAGGACGTCACGGTCTTGACCAACACTCTCCAGGCGATCCAAGTTTTGTGCAGGTCGATGGTTTCCCTGAAAACCATGACTAAGGCCATCCAAACAGATGGAGAATTTTTTCTAGTGGAGCAGCAGGGCTTAGCAGTTGAGGACAGGAAGACGAAGCAAAATATTCCTACAGCGGTACAACATGTTTTGATTCATTTCGAGTGGGTGTTTCAAGCGCCTCGTGACCTCCTGCCCCCAATGGAACCACAAGCATGCTATTGTCATGCTAGGGGGGCTCACCTATCAACGTAAGGCCCTACTGATATCAAATATAGAAAGTTGAGATTGAGAACATGGTGAAGGAAATAATCCAGACAGGCATGATACAACCCAGTGTGAGTCCTTTCTCTAGCCTGGTATTGTTGATAAAAAAGAAGGATAGCATCTGGAGATTCTGCGTAGACTATAGGACGTTGATCAAAGAGACCGTAACTGACAAATTTCCTGATTGATGGGCTTTTAGATGAATTACATAGAGCATTGGTCTTCTCTGAGATCGACTTGAAATCTGGTAACAAGCAAATCAAGATGCAAGATGTACACAAGACGACATTCATGACACATGAGGGACACAATGAGTTTTTAGTCATGTCGTTCGACTTGACTAATGCGCCAACCAGTTTTCAGGCATTTATGAACAAGGTCTTCCGGTTGTACCTGAGGAGGTTCGTCTTGGTGTTTTTTGATGACATTCTGATCTATAGTTGATCCATGAAGGAGCACATGGGGCAGTTGAAAATCGTCTTACATGAGCTACAGGACCACCGGCTGTATGCCAACAGGAAGAAGCACCTTTTTGCACAGGCAAAGGTGGAATATCAGGGGCATGTTGTTTCTGCAGAGGGGGTTGACAACGGACCGATCGAAGATTGCAGCTATGTTGGATTGACCGCTACCCACCACTCTGCAAGCGTTACAGAGGTTCCTGAGGCTGACAGACTATTACATGAAGTTCGTCAGATGATACAACACCATTGACTGGCCTTTTACCGAGCAACTTAAGGACAGTTTCCAGTGAGAAGAAGAGGTTGCCAGAGCGTTTGAGGCATTGAAGCAGACTATGTCTATAGTGTCAGTGCTTGCCATACCGGATTTTAGCAGGCCTTTTGTGGTGGACACTGATACCTCTAGTTACATGCTAGTGACGATGCTGATGCAGGATCAGAGGCCTGTGACATATTTTAGTCAGGTCTTAACGACACGGGCGCAACTCAAATTGGTGTATGAGAAGAAATTGATGGCGATCATGCTAGCAGTACAGAAGTGGCGGCCCTACTTGCTTAGCAGGAAGTTTATAGTGTGTACGGATCAACAGAGTCTCAAGTATTTACTAGAGCAACGCATGGTTGCAGAGGACCACCAAAGGTGGGTATCCAAACTTCTGGGATACACTTTTGAGATTCAGTACAGGTCGGATTTGGAGAAATGCAGCATATGATGTCTCGTAAGGAGGTGATATAGACGACAGCTTTAGCAATGCCAGTACTGCTAGGTTGGGAGCCCTTATTGAGTGAGATAGATGATGATGAGGGATTGACGTATATACGAGCGAAATTGTTGCAGAGGTCAACAGAGCACCCAATATATTCTTTGGATGTTGTACCATGGGCAACTGGTATCGCTCAGGACTTCATCGCATATTACATTGATCTTGCAGAAGTTCCATAACAGTGCAGTTGAAGGACAATCTGGGGTGTGCAACAGACCTACAGGCGGATGGCCAGAGAACTCTATTGGGCTGGGATGAGGAGAGACATTCCCGAATGGTAGTGAATTGTGACGTCTGACAGCGTCACAAATACTTGACGACGGCTCTTACGGGGTTACTACAGCCTCTATCTCTTCATGACATGGTCTAGAAGGAGATCACCATGGACTTTATCGAGTGGCTACCAAGATCAGAGGGAGTATCAGTCAAACTTATGGTTGATCGCCTTAGTAAGTATGTCCATTTTGTGGCTCTTATGCATCCTTATACTGCGATGATAGTGGCGACAACTTTCATGAAGGATGCGGTGCGCTTGCATGGTTTTCCTGAATCTATTGTTTCTGAAAGGGATTGGGTGTTTATGAGTCATTTCTGGAGGAAGCTGTTCAAGATGCAGGGGACGACCCTAAACAAAAGTACAGCCTATCACCCACAGACCGACGGCCCGATAGAGGTCGTCAACAGTAGTATCGAAACGTACATATGTTGCTTTGTATCGGAGACGCCCAAGCAGTGGACCAATTGGTTGGCATGAGCAGAGTATTTGTATAATACATTCTATCATACGTTGGCACAAACCATACCCATTAAAATTCTATATATGCGGGATCCTTTGCACCTGATCTACTACAGCCACAGTTCGATCCTGGTGTCCAAGGTGGAGCAGTACCATGAGGAGAAGGATAGAGTTCTGGAGGAATTAAAGCGAAATTTGACTTTGACGCAATAGATTATCAAGTCCAAAGCAGATGGTCATCGTCGAGAAGTACAGTTTGCGATAGGGGACATAGTTTATCTGAAGCTGAGGCCATATCGACAGAGGACATTGACACACCGATGCAACAAGAAGCTAGCGGCTCGCTACTTTGGGCCATAGGAGGTCGAAGCCAAGATTGGACAGATGTCCTGTAGGTTGAAGATGTCGTCGACGTCTAATATACGCCATATCCTCTGTGTCAGTTGTGATAATCAATTGGTGATCATACCCCTGCCTCGACCCTACCACCTACGTTGACAAACGACATAGAGCCACTGGAGGTAAAAGGGGTCCATCAAGAGAATGCGTGAGCTAAAGAGATGTTGATTCATTGACGCAGGTTTTACCCGATTATAATGCTACTTGGGAGTCCTTCGAAGCTATTCGGTAGCAGTTTCCTGATTTCCACCTTGAGGACAAGGTGACTCTTTTGGTAGAGTAATGATGCGGTCATCACCTATCAGAGGCGAAGGAGGCACGCGGCTTGGATCCAGGGGCATTTTCGACATTTTTTGTCACTAGGGGCAATTTCATAATTTCTGGAAAATTTGGACAAATCTGGACTGTTTCATCATTCATGTTTTAGTATTAGGTGACAGCTAGTATTGGAGGGATTCATATTGATTATTGTGAGAGAATTCTTCTAGGAGTCTACATAACCCTAGATTTGTAAAATTTAGACTTTGATCTCGAATATAAAAGCTAAGAAAGCGGCCTCCTCTCGAAAGGGTCAATTATCTTTTGTATTTCTTCTTTCAAACCTATAAAAATCCCATCTTTTCTCTTTTCCGCCATGAAAGTCTTATTTTTAATCTGATTTCCAATGAATATCATATCAGTCCAACATGTGTCAGTGGGGGCAGTTGTCATGTATGTGATAGTGTCTAAGATATGTGGTGGTGCACAAGTGGCCGACAAGGTCACAAGACACATGAATATACTGTGTATATGTGTATCTATGAGTATTACAGATCATTTAATCTCATCTGTAGGTGAACACGTGTCTGATATGCTCACAAGATGCATGACATGTATCTATGAGTATAACATGTAATCCCATTATGTGTTATCTATGAGTGTTACAGATCATTTAATCCTATAAAATAATAAATTGTTCTTTAAATGATATGGTTCATGCACTATCACTTGACTTTGCTTTGATTCATGAACCATACACAAATCAGTCTAACCTTGATACATTTCATTCTTTCTAGATCATCTATTGTCAATATCAATACTATTTATTACCTTTAGATTACCTATTGCATAATCCACCGTTAATTTACATAATGTAGGCTACAATCTTGACAAAAAAAAAGCGTGCAAACCACCCTACGAACCAAAAAAAGAATCTCAAGATAAACCTAAGTGTTTCCCAATGCTTTCATAAAGAGACCATCAATCACTCAAAGATCAATCCACCAAATATCCTAACATAAAATTGGAGAAGGAACCATGGTATCAAATAAATTTGCATAACTTAACCAGCAATTCTCAAATCAATTCAATCAAACACAAAAAAGGCAACTATATAATTAATTAATTAGGTGAGGGGTCATATGATAAACATATATTAAAGTGGTAACATTTTGAAGCACAAGATGCATTTTGATGAATCACGCCGAATCCTAGAATTCTAAAGCAGTAATATTTAGAGTTCTAAAGCAAGTTGCATCTAAATAAGTTCACCTAATATTTAAAGCCAACCCAGCATCCTAGAGTTAGAACAAAATCATGAATCAGATATGTGCAATGTTGGTATCAGCATTGCAGAAGAAAGTTTTACATCTCCAAAATAGAAAAGTAAAAAATGACAAATCTATCAAGAATCAATAGCAAGATTAATCATCAGGAGTATACGTATAAAAAATAAACAGTAAAGTTGTGGCCATCAAAAATACGATATGGAAAGCCCCACCTTCTTATTACTTGCAGCATCTTCCGCTTGTTTGACCAAGGCTGTACCTTCATTAGTCACATGCTGAACCAAGGGAGATTTAAAAGCCAAAATAGTGATGAAATTGACTTTCTCCCTAGCAAGCAATGAAAAAAGCAAAGGGAAAACAAGACACACCAGTTTAAATATATGAGAAACAGGGTCTAGACCACGAGTTATTCTGCTGAAAAGCCTATACATCCTCGATAGATCATCTACCTAAAATGCAAAAAAATGAGGCATTCTATTCTTCAGAAGGTGAAAGAAGCAATTTATTTAGAACAATTAGAGTTTTAGGCATCTTGTGAATACAAACCTTGTCGTCTCGAAGTAATGCATGGCATCCAGAGTGTTCCTTCTCAAGAAGTTGGCTTGCATACACAAAGAGTAGCTCGTGTTGCACTTTCTATAAACATAACATGTACATTAATGGAGGGGGAAAAGGTTAAGTACAACAATGAAGAGGAGAAAAGGTAATCCCTGAAATTTTATAAATAATAACTTAAATTACAAAATGCTCTGCAAGCTGCTAAAGAACAGATCAGTCTTCAACGGAAATTGTGATGGAAAAGGATGTTCATGAAGGGAATACTAGGCATAACATCAACAAACCTCTAACAACTTGAGTTCACTGCTAGAATGCAAGTAATGTGCAACTCTATCCTTCTCGCGCTTAAGGCATTCCTCAGCCTAGAAGAAGTTATAAGAACATCAAGCATCAACCTCACACATTAATACCCTCTTTAATGAAAATTGCAAGAAGAAATTACCTTCAACATATAGTCTGGACATGAATCCTCAAGAATCCAATTTGAAGCCTTCCGTGAATAATACGCTGCAGTATCATTAAGCATTGCTGCTTCAAAATCATTCTCATAACATTCCATGCTCCCTAAACCAATTTCCACGAAAATATCCAATACATTCTTTAACAAGGCTCTGTCAATTTGCTCCCCCTCTCGCTCTTGGTCAATCTGTTCCAGAAACTTGAGTTAGAATTGATTTATAAAAGAGATGGATTCCCTCCAGACAAGAGAGTTCATATACCAATGAGATCACAGCATCTCTGACTTTGCCACTGATCTCATGATAAACCTGGAATATGAACATGAATGTCATCTAGTCACTGGAAAGAACACAAGAATCTTGCACATGCTTAAATCAAGTGCAAGTTAAATATAGAAGCTGTTAGACAGTGAACTAACAGGGAAATATATGTACCAAATCGCGGAAACAAGTGAGCCCAACTTCATTGAGGGCAGGCAACGACCTTCGGGCAATGAAATACCGATCAAGATAATGGAAAAACCGTGAAAGCCACCTCACCATAATTTTATGATTCATCCACCTTTTAACAAGCTCCCTTAACATAAATTCATCATGCTTCTCTCTCAATGAAGGCAACACCTAAAGAACAAAAAAACACAAATGCTTTTTAAAGAAGAAATATTGCAACAGAATAAGCATGTAGTTTGTTACATGTAAAGCAGGCCAAGCTAGCTGTGATGGGTTTGAAACTTTGAACTACAATCAATTAAATCAGATTATATAGTGTTTATGTCCTTAGGGCTTATGTGTCAAAAAGGATTTGTCTGATTTTGCTGATTAGACCATCACCTAATTAATTTTGCCTTTTTGACTTGTATGGTGTTTGGTTGACCACATAATTTCAGGTGTCATTGCACATAACCAGACAATTTCACACATCATGATTTGAAACTACCATGGACCAAGTTAAGTGCATTTGATGCCACAAATAGGATCACTAACTGGTAAAGGGGTAGCTGATTAATACATGAGAGGGGAAAACCTAAATATTTAAGATAAACAATACTATTGCTACTCAAGTGTCCAATAGCTTTATATGCATTAACCCTTGTGGAAAATATGATTTTAATTGACCTAAGGGATACTCTAGTTTTCTGTGAAATCGTCAGCGAGGACAAGAGAAGAATTCTATATTTCAGACCTATTTCAGCTGGTTTCCCTAGTTCTCAACTTCCTCCACTTATTTTGAATTTAATTTCTTCAATCTCTTCTTGAATCTTAATTACTCATCCCTTGCCATTTCTTGGCAGAATATAGAACAAATGCTTATTATTTGTGGGACCATCGTATACTGAAACAAACAAAAGTTGGCAGAAATGGCAGTTCACCAAAATCAAGATACAGGCATACAACTATAATGCATGTTTCGCAAAACACATGTATGTAACAATATATCTTTAAATCTTTTAGTTTCAAATTTTGTAAAGAAACATCTTAATGCTTATATTAATAAAGAAAGTAAATAATATGTGAAAAAGGATAGAGTGCTCCTAATGTGACCCCTTACTCCTTCGGTACGTATCTAAAGACTCGGTACAAAATTTTATGTGGATACATTAAATTGGACTATTCACACTGTCCATCAATCATGATCTTCTTCCACCAAAGCGACCCTATATAAAAAATAGTGAGTACTTAACACTTGTTAATCATCACCATCTTGTGGTTGTATTGTGGTTGTATTTTTTTCATCTTACAACCATACCAGCAAGCCTGTAGTATTATTTGTTCATCTTACAACCATTTGATACATGATTGAAGGGTATCAAACTTAGTGTTAACTATTGACTATCAACAATCAATTGTAATTTCCAGTGAACTAAAATGAACAATGTTTGGACTTTCAATGGGTTTGTGCATATCTAGGTAGTATTGGCACATTGGGTTGCCTAAACCAGCTTGGCTTTCTTGGAACACTCAAAAGGCACTTCAAACTGATAATTAATTCGAACCTCACAATACAACAACAAACGTCACAATTGAAAGCACATAATGAGACAAGAAAACAATTGGGAATATTGGCATGCCCCAATCAAGGGCTTCCTATAGGGTCATTCATCTAGCACTACCATTTCCTTAGCATGATTAACTCTTGGAGTTTTCACCATGGTTACTCCCTCAAAAAAGCTATGAATAATTCTCGAGTTCATAAGAATACCTACACTTGGCTAGGTAACCTCCTTTGAAACTTTCAAAGAAATTAGTATCCTTGAATGACCCTAAAAGAATAGCTAGGGGCAATTTTTTGAGTGTGAAATCCTACATGAAACTGAAGATGAGGATGAACATGACAACCATGGTGATGAAGATAAAAATAAAGCGGCTCAATTGTCTCTCACTCAGGATGTAAGTGACACTAATGGTAATGGCTCTAATACTGAGATCACCTCATGGGGAGTATGAATATGAGGGCAGCCTCAGAAGTTTGTTGATACAACTACAGTTAATGGTTCTTGATGCTGATACTATCAATGAGGCAGACATAGTGATGCCCATAAGGGCACATACTACATAGAGGATTGAGATAGCCACCCTCGAATTATTGTTTCATGATGTTTTGGTTTTGTACAGGTTCCTTGGTGATAACTTGTATATTTTAAACTTCTTATGACTCGTTCTGCATTTTGTGCCAGGGGCACTTTTTGTGTGGTAGGGGTTTCTATTCTAAAGATATCATGTTATATTCAGTCCTTTGAACTTGTATACCATATCTTTTTTTAGTTGGGGATATGCTACGTGACTATGTTGTAAATATCTATTTTTGGAATATAATACGATGGGAGATGCGAGTTTGCGATCCTATAATTTTCCTCAAAGAAAAAGACCTTATTATCACATACCGAATAATGACTAAGATGGGATATGCAAGTGTGTGATCAAATCTTTTCTCTCGAAAAATAAAATAAAATAAAACCATCTCTTCACATATAGAATCGAAGAACTTGTGGTGTTACAGATATTCTAATTTGATGTAAATGTAAACAATTAATTTTGGAATAGAATGAGATGGGATGGGCAAGTTGGTGATCCTATCTTTTCCCTCGTAAAAGTTTTATCACATATTGACCATATGACCATTCCCTAAGAAGTTGCGGTGTCAACTATTCTTGATACCAATTTACATGCCTCTGAATTGTTAAAATTCATTCATCTTCTCCGACAAAAACTGAGTGCTTTAAACACGTGTTGCGTTGCTGCAGTATCACCATTAGGTCCATTGCCTCGGCTTCAACTTATGGTAACCACTGATTTGATATAAACGAGGAAACTTATACTGATTCTTGATGCATCATTCTACAGATACTCAATAAATTAAGTCTGTAAATATAATAAACGGTTAAATGCAGCATACAAAAACAGCAGCAAAAAAATTCAACCATCCTCACCGTAGCAGTGATGTACTCTTCGAACGACTCCCGGTATTTATCATACAGCTGCTGAGAGTAATCATGCGGCGGCTTCTGCGTGCACATGTTGTAGATAGTCCTGATCCAGAAAGATCAAAATTTGCCAAACTCGTCATCAAACCCTAAAAAGACACTCAAACCCCCAAAAAGAGGGAAAAAGCCCCTACGTGTAGAGCATCATGTAATCCTCCGAACTGAACTGGGGCTCTGGCAATCCTTCCAAGATGTTCTTTAGCTTGGTAATCCCCTTCTGCATGAACTCCCATCCCTGCTCCAAATCGATCGTCTTCCTCTCATGCAGCGCCATCTCAAACCCCTGAGCAACCGACATCCGTAGCCCTAAGATCCCGATTCAATTCCAGCAGCGGATGAACGGAATTGCGAGCAAATGCCCCCAATCCTAACCCTAACCCTATAATGATGCAAGCAGAAGAGGATTTGGAGCATACCTGATCGAGATCGAACCCCTGATTCAGCTCGATGCGATGCTTGATGGATCGAAGCAACACACACACATAGAGAGAGAGAGAAGACGATAGAGGAATTTTGCTCCCCGTCGGGGGCAACTTTAATAAAAGGGACCATTTTTGCACAAAATCTAAAAATTTAAAATAGTTGGTAAAAGCGGCCAAAAAAATTAGGGTTTTTTACAATTCGGTCTCCAACAAATGGGGTTATTCGAAAAGAGTCATCTAAATCATGGTATTTGCTAATTAGTCCCACAAATCTTTTAAACCATTCGAAAAAAGTCCCAGATGTAAAGAAATGTTTAATTTGTAAGAAATATTTTGTCTACTCTAACAGAAAACGTGAAATACCTGTTATACCCTTGTTTCTTTTCATCTCCCATCTTCCCAACGTCTGCATCCCAACATCTCCCATCTCCCCTGCTTCAATTCTCCATCCCGACCTGACCGCCATCCTTACCGACGAGCTACCAACCCTCGTCCTCTTCCAGATCCCTCCGCATCGTTGCTTTCTTCATTGGCAATCAACATTATGTGGTTGCCTGAAACCACCCCCATGAACCTCTATGGACCCAGCCTTCCACATCAAAACAAAACATCTCCAGCACTAGAAAGAGATAAAGAAAGCAACTCACAGTTGGATGCTTTTTACAATTATTCCCACGCTTCTTCATGAATGCATGTGATGCCACTCCGACCAACACCAAGGACCTTTGATGATCCTTCACCACACCCCCAGATCCAAAGCGCATCCCAATCGTCGAGCCAGCGATCCCCGAAGAAGACAACGAGGGCAACGAAGCGAACGAAGACCTAGGCGACCCAGACGACGCCGACGAAAAGCCCCATCAACCCCAAACCGAGCCCTCTGCTGCCTGCGTCTCCTTCTCCAAGGTCACCGTCTCCTTCACCCACGTCATCAAGTCCTCCGAGCCCGTGTTCGTCGGCATCTTCTCCGCCCTCCACGGCCATTTCTACCCCCTCCACGTATGGCTGTCCGTCCACCTCATCGTCTTCGCTGCTCCCTCGCCATCGTCACCGATGTCTCATTCAACGTGCAAGGCCTATGGGTGCCCTCATCAGCAACGTCGGCTTCGTTCTCCGCAACATCTACTCGAAACGGATCTTGTATGCGTATGTCTCTGAGATCCGAGTTTTTATCCACTTCTCCTTATATTTCTTGTGAAGTCTAGAGGAATTTGGTGTTTACAGCAAAGGGTGACAAAATCCCTTGGCCTTTGATATCATCCAGTGGAGAAGATGTGTGGATTTATTAAATTTCTTGAGGTGAGAGGAAAGAGGGAGAGTGAGAGAAAGGAGATGACTCGAGGTTGGGTGGGGTTTGGGTTAACTCAAATATAACACAGCTTAAACTAGACCCGAGTTAAGTCTTGTAATAGAATCCGTCCAAAAGGACTCTTTTCGAGTGTTTTAAAAGATTTGGGGGACCAATTAGCAAATGCCATAATTTGGTGGACTCTTTTCGAATAACTCATTTTTTGGGGGATCGAATTCTAAAAACCCCAAAAATCTAATTAGCAAAATCGGTCAAGTTTCGTCACGTCGGTAGCTGTTAGAGTTTCTATCATGCATAACTAGTTTATACGCAGCGGAAAATAGAAACCTACCAAGATCCATGTGTTTCTAATTGATTCGAATAGATTACTAACCTTTGTGACGATCTGAATGTGTCGGATTACAGGAGCTGCTCTACGAACGACCACCCTCAATTGGTATCCACACGCGAACGTCACAAACAGAAATTGCGAGGGTGCTGGCTCCTTCTCCGCAACTAGGGTTTCTCTCGCTCTTTATGTTTCTCAAAAACGGATGAGATAGATTGAAAAACGTAAAAACTGAAAATCCTCTTTCTATATCTTATATAGAATCCCACGTTAACCCTTTAGCATGTTTCAGTTACGCGCTGATATCTTAGGGATAAGAATCACACGTTAATCCATTAACGTATTTCATGTATGCGGCGATATCTTGTGAATAATATCTTAACGAGATACAATATCTTACGGTTAAGATATTAAGATATTTTGCCTTATTACGAATTTCAAATCAAATTCAAAATCATGTTTAAACCTTATCTTATCCATTACGTTCTTTGTGTACGATCCAATAGGCTAATATCAAATTGGCAGTGGGCCCAATCCTATTAAAAGCCCACGAGTCATAATTGGCCTCTAGCTAGACATTATGCCTACCCAATTAATATGAATATCGTTAGTCCGATATTAACCTAACCAATAGAACATGTCATAATCCTTTTGTCATATGATATCTAATTTGAACATAAGTCATGGGCAGTGTCATACTTATATTGTTCAAATATTTACTTTCTCGCTTTCTAAGTAGACTGATAAAATCAAATGACATTCATTTGAGCACGGCCATGCATTTTTCAGTCCTACTTATCGAGGGGCCCATTAGATATCTCTCTCATGTGATATGGACAAATTCCATCTTGTTCATTCACTTTCCTCTGCATAATTCACATTATGTTCAATCATAACCTTTATGATTATCTGATTAAAGATAACGTTTGGTTATATCAAAACATGATGTTCCTTATGTAGGAATCTGTGATGATCCGAGGTCTACGGATTTTATGACATAACTATTATGAGATCATTTATGACACTAATCCATGTAATGATCTCATAGCGAGTCTATCCAGTACATGTTATACAACAAGTACCTATAAGTTTGATCTGTATCACCATACAAATAATTATCTCATAATTATCAACCAAACTCATAGTAGTCTTAATTCATTATTAAACCTTTAACGATGAATGTATATGGATGCTTAGAATAACATAAAACAACTATTCAAACATTATTATAAAGAAACATGCAAGCAATATAATAATAATAATAATAAGCGAAACATTTTATAAATGAAAATGACATAACATAAAGGTCCAAATATTTGGCATATGGCAAAACCAATAACAATCTCCCACTAGCACTAGGCCTAATTATACAAGTATCTAATACCCATGGACCTCATTTGTTTACAATGTTTGGCTTGTGAGAGAGCTTTGGTAAGTGGATCAGCAATGTTGTCATCTGTTGGTACTCTGTATATCTCGACGTCGTTATTCTTAATAATTTATCGAATGAGATGATAACGCCTGAGTATATGTTTGGATCTCTGAAGAGATTTGGGCTCTTTTGCCTGTGCAATAGCACCATTGTTGTCACAGTAGAGAACCACTGGATTTGTGATACTAGGAACTACTCCTAGTTCAGTAATGAACTTCCTTATCCATACTGCTTTTTTAGCTGCATCTGATGCTGCAATATACTCAGCTTCTGTTGTAGAATCTGCAATAGTGTTTTGCTTGGAACTTTTCCAACTTACAGCACCTCCGTTTAACATAAACACCTATCCAGACTGCGATTTAAAATCATCTTTATCAGATTGGAAGGTTGCATATATGTAACCATTTACAACTAGCTCATCTTCCAATCCTCCATACACCACGAATGCATCCTTAGTTCTTCTAAAATACTTAAGGATATTCTTGACTGTTGTCCAGTGACTTTCACCAGGGTCTGACTGGTATCTGCTTGTCATGCTCAAAGCATACGACACGTCTGGTCAAATACATAGCATAGCATACATGATAGATCATATAGCTGAAGCATAAGGAATCTTACTCATGCGATCTTGCTCATCAAATGTCATAGGACATTGAGTCGTGCTAAGAGAAATGCCATGAGACATTGGCAAGAATCCTCTTTTCGATTCTTGCATGCTGAACCTATTCAACACTTTGTCTATGTATGTACTTTGACTCAGACCAATTATCATTTTAGATCTATCCCTATAGATCTTAATCCCAAGGATATAAACAGCCTCGCATAAATCTTTCATTGAGAAAGAACTCCCTAACCAAGCTTGGTTGTTTGCAACATAGGGATGTCATTTTCAATGAGTAATATGTCATCAACATATAACACAAGAAATACTACTGCGCTCCCACTAACCTTCTTGTATACACAAGGTTCGTCTTCATTTTGTATGAATCCAAACTCTTTGACTGTTTCGTCAAAACAAAGATTTCGATCCGAGAAGCTTGCTTTAATCCATAAATGGATCTTTGAAGCTTGCAAACCCTTGTAGAATTCTTTGAATGAACAAAACCCTCAGGTTGTGTCATGTCATCCTCGAGTAAGTTTCCGTTAAGAAACGTTGTTTTGACATCCATTTGCCATATCTCGTAATCATAGTACGCAACAATGGCAATTAGAATCCTTATTGATTTAAGCATTGCATCTGGCAAACAGGTTTCATCATTATCTATACCATGAGTTTGTTTGAAACCTTTTGCAACAAGTCTTGCTGTAAAGGTATGCACTTTGCCATCCATGTCAGTTTTCTTATTGAAAACCCACTTGAACCCAATGGTTTTAACTCCTTCAGCTGGATTAATCAAGGTTCAAACTTGATTATCTTACAAGGATTGCATTTCAGATTTCATGGCTCCTAGCCATTTCTTAGATTCTGGACTTGACATAACTTCTTGATAGGTAGTAGGCTCATCTTGATCTATGAGCAATACTTCACGAGTGTCCGTTATGAGAAATCCATATCTCTCGGGCTCGTGTTATGGCCTATCAGATCTGCGTGGTGCTTGTGTAGCTCGTACATGTTATACAACTGTTTGTGGAACTTGTTGAGCTTCCATCGTTGGTTCTATGCCATCTTGTGGTTATCGAAACTCTTCGAGGTGTACTTTGCCCCCACTGGTTCTTTTAGAAATAAATTCATTTTCTAGAAAGACACCATTTAGAGCAACAAACACTTTGTTATCTGAGGGATTATAAAAGTAATATCCTTTAGTTTCTTTATGATATCCCACAAAAAGGTATTTATCGGATTTTGGGGCTAACTTATCTGAAACTTGTCTTTTCACATAAGCCTCACAGCCCCAAATTTTTATAAAAGACAGACTTGGTGTTCTCCCAGTCCATATCTCCTATGGTGTCGTTTCAACCGCTTTAGATGGAACTCGGTTCAAAGTGAACGCAGCTGTTTTTAAGGTATGGCCCCAAAAGGATAATGGAAGATCTGTTTGACTCATCATGGATCGAACCATATCTAATAAGGTTCGATTTCTCTTTTCAGATACACCATTCCACTGTGGTGTTCCTGATGGAGTTAATTGTGAAACAATTCTACAACCCTTGAGATGATCATCAAATTCGTTGCTCAATTATTCAACACCCCGATCAAATCGAAGTGCCTTAATAGTCTTGCCAAGTTGATTTTGTACTTCATTTTGAACAGTTCTGAACATTTCAAATGATTCATGTTTATGTTTCATTAGATAGATATAGCCATATCTAATGAAATCATCAGTGGATGTACTGAAGTACTGAAATCCTCCCCTAGCATGGATGCTTAATGGACCACATACATCAGTATGTATTAGGCCCAATAAATTTTTGGCCATTTCACTATATCCAGTGAAAGGATTCTTTGTCATTTTGCCTGATAAGCAAGATTCACAGTTTTCAAATGATTCAAAAGTCAAATGACTCTAAAAGTCCATCTTGATGGATCTTAGATATGCGTTTCTCGTTTATATGGCCAAGACGACAATGCCATAAATATGTCGGATTCATGTTATTGGGTTAGTATTTCTTAGCAGTTATGTTATAGATTTATCCATTGCTGGACTTGTCTATATTTAGAACGTAAAGCCATCATATGAATAAGCAATACAATAAAGCACATCATCATAATAAATGGAGCATATCTTATTCTTAATGAGAAAATAAAATTGTTCATCATCCAGACAAGACACTGAAATAATATTCATACTCAAAGTTGGAACATAGTAATAATTGTTCAAAACTAATAAAAGCCCATTTGGCAAAGACAATTCATAGGATCTTACAGCTAAATCAGCAACTCTTGCTCCATTTCCAACTCGTAGGTCCACTTCGCCCCTTTTCAGTTGTCTACTCCTTTTCAACCCATGCACATTTGTACAAATGTGAGATCCACATCAAGTATCTAATACTCAGGAAGTAGAAGTAGATAAATTAATTTCAATAACATAAATACCTGAAGATGTAGTCTCACTACTCTTCTTTTTCTTTAGATCTTCCAAATGGAGCTTGCAATTCCGCTTCCAATGACCAGGTTCATTACAATGGAAACAGACCCCCTCATTTGGAACTTTTGCAGGCTTATCAGCAACTCTTGCTTTAGCCTTTTCATTGTGTTTCATTCCTTTCCCTTTGTTGACCATAAGTACATGACTAGGCTTTTTCTTTATACATTGCTCAGCAGTTTTAAGCATCGAATGCAGCTCAGCAAGAGATTTCTCAATGTCATTCATATTGTACTGCATGACAAACTGATCAAAACCATCAGTCAAAGAATTAAGGATCAAATCTGTAGTTGATTCTGAGAGAATATACATTTTTTTACCCCTTATTTAGACCGTATTTTGCGTATATGTAAATATAATTTATCTCTAATAAGTATGTTTTTGTAATATCATTTAATAATAGAGTATTTCGCTTGTTTATACGCAAAATACAATTTTCTGGCCTAATTTGTTTCAATTTATTTTTCAGGAGAAGCTTGCAATTTTCCGAATCCAACGGCTATTTTTCCACATTTTTCGGAGATCGGAGCAAATTTCTGCGGATTAAAAGGCCCAATAAAATGTTGTAAAGAGAGAAAAGTTTAAAAAAAAAATTCGGAAATCAGGGAGGGGCCCACAAGCGGGCCCACCCGCCTGTTACAGGCGGGGTCCACCCGCCTGTTACAGGCGGGGTCCACCCGCCTGTACAGGTGATTCGGGTTCAATATTACATATTTAACCCCCCATTTAGCCCTATTTTGTGCTCACATGATGCTAAATTCATCTCTAATTCATACGTATTTTCTACACATTTATTTATTAGAGAAACACACTATTTGAGCACAAACAGCATTAACGATGCAATTCTGCACATTTTATATTTTCTTAGCACCGTCTCGATCTCACGATTCCAACGACTATTTATTGTATTTTCTGAGATCTGTGCTAATTACTATGAATTTTGAATGCAGAATACCATTTAAATGAAGAAATACGCAAGAAAATACGAAAATACGTGCTCCGCACCAATCTTAAAGCACACGTGGCCGCATCTCAGCGATTCAAGCTAATATCCGACGGCAGCGAAGAGCGTAGACGTGGCCAAATGACAACCGAACGATCGCGATCTAGCGGCCACCATCAACCGAATTCAAATCGAAGCGGATCAGCGACGTGGCTACTTCATAAACATCCGATATCGATCTAACGGCCCTGCGAAGCGGGCGAAAGTGCGGCGACGTGGCCTCTTCATATCCGTTAGATTCAGATCCAACGGCCGACGTTTGCCCCGACGTTTCGAAACGCAGCAGCTGAGTTCGCTCCGAGCGGGCCACGTGGCATTCATCCGACGGTCGTCGCTTCGATCGAACGGATCTCATCGGTTCCAAAGCGAAGACGAGCGGGCGAAAGCGCAGCCGTTCGATCTCTCGATCGAACGGCCCAGAAGCATCAAGATGAGAGCGCCGCAGCGAGAAGCGGATACGGGCGCGATCTTTAACGGACGACGTGGCAAAATTCAGAGCGTTCGATGTTAGATCCGACGGACGACATTGATTCTGCAGCGGATCCGGAGTTGCGAGAGCGGATCGGGCGCACGAATTTTGAAGCCCACGTGGCGCGACGTGGATTAATCCCGCTTGGATGAGCGGCCCAGAATTGCGCCGATCCAGATCTACGGTTGAGATCCATTTGGGTTCGAATTCTAAGTGGGTTTGAACCCGATAACACAACCCAAACCCGCAATGCCTCTATTAAGTATTTCTAGGGTTTTTGGGCGTATTCAAGCAGATGGGGGACGTATTTGGGCGTATTGGAGGCTCTAGAAGCCGTATTTCCCCTCTGAAAAATTCTGTAAAATTTCAGAGGCTATTTTCTTATTTCCAGAGAGTTTTGATGTATTTTCAGAGATTTTTGGTGATGAATTCTTAACTTAAACTCCTTATTTTGGTGTATTCTAGCGTATTTGCTATGAACTTGAAGTATTTTGTTATGAAACTTGTTTATTTTCGCATGATGTGTAGCTAAATCTCTGTGTGCTGGTATGGAGTAGTTAGGGGATATTATTCGTGTTTATTTGGTTGAAATTCCTCGTGCTAAATCGTTTAACGTCGCTAAAATTGTAATCGTTGTTCGTAAATCGACTTTTTTAGATTCCAAAAGAATTAATTTAGTTGATGATCGCCCCAAAAGGGTGAGATTTGATCTCCCCAAAAGGGAGTTTCATACCGTAGTTTTGATCTCTCCATAAGAGAGTTTCATATCGTATTATAGCTTTAGCGACGATCTTTTGAATATTTGTTTGAACCCCCCAAAAGGGCATCTTCCGATGAATTGCTCCCAAAAGGAGAATTCATTGAGTTATATTGGATATTTTTCCCGGTGAATTGCTCTCAAAAAGAGAATTCATTGTGATATATTCATCGACCAAATTAATACGAATCATTGACCCTAACGAACCCATACCTTGCGCATACTCTTTATAGGTATTTTCGTACACGTATTCTATGTTTATATGTTCACGTGTTCACATCACCATCACCGTCACCATTATTAAAGTGTTTAGTTTCTTTTCGTTGGCTTTCTATTGATTTAAATTGTGGTTGCAACAGATTTCTTCCCGTGGATTCGACACCCTGGACTCCCAGGTTTTACTACTTGTACGGACTCTTGCGCTTGAGAGAAGAGCACCTTTTCGGTCCCACCAAGTTTTTGGCGCCGTTGCCGGGGAGAAATAGTTTGTGACTACGGTTTATTTCATTTAGAGGACCTCCGGTGAGATCTTTCCACTTTATTGTACATAAACTTTTTTTTATTTTTTATTTTAATTTTTAATAAATGGAATATATGAACTTCTACTGCACAAACAATCTTTATGATGCACGATATGCGAATGCACACAACATAGAATGGAAAAGCTCAAAATTGTTAATTTTAATCAAACTGACTGTGAAACTTTCTTTCAGGCCTGGAGGAGGTTCACAGACATTATATCGAGCTATCCGCAGCATGGGTACACAAATGAAGAGCTTATGGCGTTCTTCCTAGACGGACTACATCCACAGCTGCAGGAATTATTGGGAAGCATGACGCCGACAGTGGCGTGGGAATACATGGAGTCTCTGCAAGAAAACGAAGAAACCGTGGAAGAGACTTTAGAGAGCGATTCAACGGAGCCTTCGTGCCTTGATCAAGAAGAGCAAAGCGTAGACGTACCTTTGCAATCCTTGAGAGAGGACGCTTACCTGACTATTCAGACACAGGAGGCCACATCCCATCAATTCCAGGAGAATTTCCTTGCTCGGAGTCGGCAGATTCAAAATTCCATTGAAAATCTTAATTTGATTGCCGCTTGCTTAGAAGAAGGTAATGCTTTTGAAACTCGATTTCAAGAATCTAATACGAGTTCATCTCTATTGCAGGAATATTGAGCGAGGACACGAATATAAATATCCACATGGCAGGAAGTGTGTGCAAAGAGAGGATGAGCTAGCAATTTTGGATGAGAGGAGGAGATAGCTAGGGACAAAGGTTTGAGATTATCGCCATGGAGTCAGAACCATGCCCTCTTCCAGTTTTATCCCAAATCATTTATCCCTCTCCACAATGAACGAGCATCGTACAGAGAGTAGTGCAAATCTTTCAGGGAGTAGTCATCAACTTGCTTTAATTCATTTCACTTATTTGATGACTACGTTTGGAATAATTTTATTAAACGGAATCTTAAATTAATTTGGACTGACATAACTCATCTCTCGCGGGGACATTGACAAACAGCTTATAGAGATGCTTGGAGTTGTGTTGCTGGGGTCCAAATTAGTCGTTGGGGGAAGAATAATCGCCGAGGAGCGCAAGGAGCAAATTGAACAACTTCCTCCACCATCAAGATTCGAGATCCGCCATTTGATCACGGTGTGTTCTTTCCAGTAGTGTAGTTTTTATATGCTTTCTAGGTTGCTTGCTTAAATAAACTCGTACCTCTTCCGACATTGAGGACAATGTCCATCTTTAGTTGGGGGGTGTGTATGAGACCTTAGGATTTTTTTTAGAAGAATAAATCACCAAATCTCATCTTTTAAAAACTCGTTCATATGCCTCAAATGCGGATGATTATACGTTAATTGTGTTCTAAAAATTGTTTATGGCTTGATTAATTATTTTTCCTTCATGAAATTGCCGTTAATATGCTATTCATAAAAATTTTTAATTTCCATGATTAATATCTCGAAATAGTTTGAATTGATTTCATGCATGCTAATGTGATGGAAAAAGCTAAGTATACACGATTTTTAAGAATAGTTTTCAAATTGAAGAGGAATTTGGCCTTTGTTATTAATGTTTATATTCATGTTGATGGGTTTTGAGTTGCTTACAAAAGATGGAGAAAAGAAAGAAAAAAAAAGAGAATGAAAAGAAAAATGAATGATGATAAATGAATGAATGTGAATGTCACTAATAATAACTTGGTTGGCTCGAGTAGTACAGTACGAGGGGTCCTTCTTGGCCTAATGCCCTATTATCGTCTGATTTGGGAGCCATTAACCGGAACCTCACTCATTTGATGGAGCGATCCAAGTTATACTTTTTTCTGCGAATGTTGCTTGATGCGCGTTACGCGGAACGAATAAAGAAAAGAATGGTGAATATACTAAGCAACTTCAATACCCATGTCTTGAATGATTATTTTGATAGGCCAATTCCTTGGAAACAAGAAAACTAGGATATAACGACGTGTTATACTTTCGCTTGCGCAAAACGATGCTTGTATGATTTTTATTCAAATTAAATTAGAGAAAATATCGTGAGATTGATTTTGTTCATGGATGTGTATATTGATGGCCAAGACCATGATGGAATGCGTATTATTGAGCCAGGCCATAAGCGATTCGAAAGAACTTATCGTTTATTGATCGTCCGTATTTATCGCTATTTTTGCTAGAGACTAGCAAATCGCTAGTTGGGGGGTGTGATTCGGGTTCAATATTACATATTTAACCCCCCATTTAGCCCTATTTTGTGCTCACATGATGCTAAATTCATCTCTAATTCATACGTATTTTCTACACATTTATTTATTAGAGAAACACACTATTTGAGCACAAAACAGCATTTACGATGCATTCTGCACATTTATATTTTCTTAGCACCGTCTCGATCTCACGATTCCAACGACTATTTATTTGTATTTTTCTGAGATCTGTGCTAATTACTATGAATTTTTGAATGCAGAATACCATTTAAATGAAGAAATACGCAAGAAAATACGAAAATACGTGCTCCGCACCAATCTTAAAGCACACGTGGCCGCATCTCAGCGATTCAAGCTATATCCGACGTCAGCGAAGAAGCGTAGACGTGGCCAAATGACAACCGAACGATCGCTATCTTTTTATTGAAAAATCATCGTTTTTAAAGCTTTATCTTCCGATCCACATACCTTGGCATGAATGCGGGATCGAGAAATCATGGAGAATGAATAGCATAACCTACTCAACACTAACGGAAACACAACACACACACGTTTTTTTTATAAATTGTATTTTCACGTTCACGTTTTAAACTTTTGTACTGCATGACAAACTGATCAAAACCATCAGTCAAAGAATTAAGGATCAAATCTGTAGCCAGTTCTAAACTGAGGGGAAATCCAAGCCTTTCAATATGATCAATGTAGCCTTTCATCTTCAAAACATGAGCGCTCACTGATGCGCCTTCAGCCATTTTGCAAGCATGCAGAGCTTTGGTAGTCTCATACCTTTCCTGACTTGCATGTTGTTGGAAAGTCTCCTTGAGATGAACACTCAGCTCATAAGCCTCCATGTGTTCCAGACCCTTCTGAAGTTCTGGGCACATAGTAGCTAACATAAGACAACCAACATCAACAGAATCATCAAGATGTTTCTTATACTTATCGTTTACAGCCTTTGAAGCATCAGCAGATGGTTCTTCATGAAGAGGATCATCCAGGACATACAACTTCCTTTCATGCTTGAGAACAATTCTCATGTTTCTGAACCAGTTGATTCGGGTTCAATATTACATATTTAACCCCCCATTTGCCCTATTTTGTGCTCACATGATGCTAAATTTATATCTAATACATTCGTATTTTCTACACCATCATTTATTAGAGAAAACACATTATTTGAGCACAAAACAGTAATTAATAGAGTATTTCTGCACTTTTTATATTTTTCCTAGCTTGGTCTCGATCTCACGATTCCAACGGCTATTTATTTGTATTTTTCTGAGATCTGGGCTAATTACTATGAATTTTTGAATGCAGAATACCAATTTAAATGGAGAAATACGGATTAAAATACGAAAATACGGTCGCCGACCAATCACTGCGCGCCACATGTCAGCATCTGATCGCTTCCCGCTCCATCCAGCGGCTGTAACGAATAAGGGGGCGTGGAATAATCGGAGCCGTCGATCGCCGATCGAACGGTTCGCAGCGATCTCAAACGAAACCGAGCGGCGATTTCTCGTGGCCACGTGGCGATCATCTGATAGCTCCCGCCCAGATCCGATGGCTGGCGAAGCGGGCGACATGGATTAATTTCGAGCGTTGGATCAAGATCCCACGGCCCAAATCCTCCCCGCAATCTGAAGACGCAAGCGGCGACGAGGTTGCATCGCGACCGTTCGTAGAAGATCCAACGGCTATAAGATGTCCCGATCGCGAGTCGAAGACGCAGCATTCGGGCGACGTGGTGAAGAGCGATCCGTTCGATCTTTCGATCGGACGGTGGAGATTCAACTCCGAAGCGAACTCGACTATTTTGCGGATGCGGGTGCGAGAAGCGAGAGCTCAGATCCGATAATCTTTGCCACGCGTCGCTCCCACGTCCGATCCCGCATGGATCGGACGGCTGAGGTTTGTGCCGATCGGGATTAGCGGGTCGGATGCGGTTTTAAGCGGATTTTCGACCCGATACGCACAGTAAACCCGCAAGCCTATTATATAAGCGTATTCTAGGGTTTTTTTGAGCGTATTCTAGGGTTTTTTTGAGCGTATTCAAGCAGAGACTGGCGTATTTTGAGCGTATTGGAGGCTCTAGGAGCCGTATTTCGCCACCACAAAATTCTGTAAAATTTCAGAGGCTATTTTCTTATTTCCAGATAGTTTTGGTGTCTTTTCAAGGATATTTGGTGATAAATTTCTTAACTTAAACCCCGTATTTGGTGCTTTTCTATAATATTTTGCTATTAGATTGATGTATTTTGCTATGAAACTTGTTTATTCTTGCACCATGAGTAGCTAATTCTTATTGTGCATGGTATGGCGTAGTTAGGGGATATTATTTGTGTTCGTTTGGTTGAATAATCATTGTGCTAAACCGTTAAACGTCGTTAAAGTTGTAATCTTTGTTATTAAATCGTCTTTTTCATCTTCCAAAAGAAGTGATTGAGTTGATGATCGCCCCAAAAGGGTGAGTTTTGATCTCACCAAAAGGGAGTTTAATATCGTATTTTTGATCTCTCCAAAAGAGAGTTTCATATCGTATTATAACTTTAGCGACGATCTTATTGAATATTGTGCTTGAACCCCCTAAAGGGTATCTTCCGATGAATTGCTCCCAAAAGGAGAATTCATTGAGTTATATTGGGTATTTTCCGGTGAATTGCTCCCAAAAGGAGAATTCATTGCGTTATACTTGTCAACCAAATTAATACGAATCATTGATCCTAACTGTAACGACCTGCTCTCGGGGGCCCGTTACTTATTTGATATTTGCGCAGGTTCTGCAGTTAACCAGTGAAGTCAAAATAGCCACGATGCAGAGATGTACAAAAATACCCAAATAGTGTCCAATTATTACAATCCAACCGTACAAATATTCCAACGATACATGAATGAAAGAAAATACATGGCGAAGGTAAAACTGAAAGCAGCGACATCAGGGTCGAAGTCTGGCGCTATTAACTCTAGAGCATCTGCCTCCATATGTACGTCGTCTGCGGTGCCACGGAAATGGAACTGTAGGTAAGTCACAATCATTCTAGCGGTAGAAAAAGAGGAGTGCACAAATATGGAGCATGCTATAGTAAACAAGTGCGGAAAGTAAAGCAAAAGCGAACATGCATGCAAGAGCGATAAGTAAAGTGCTAGTGTAGTGTGCAAAGCAAAGGTGACGGTACAAGTGTAAAAGTAAGGTATAAGAGTAACAACTGTGACATGGTAGCAACAATGTTTTAACCAGCAGGCAATAGTAAAACTAGAGCTACGTGACTTATATAGGAAGGTACGGTGTGCAACCATTGAGCTCATCTCCTGCCACAGGGGCGCTCACCCGGGCGGATCTCAAATCACTTTAGTCGGTACATTTCATTCAGTCGGTCGGTACAGTACGGTGCAATGTGTAGATGGCTCGCGGTCGCTCCCGCACTTTCACAAATATAAGTTTACCCCAAAAACCCAGTGCAGTGCCAACTATCTTTAAGCATTCGGTTTCAATAAGATGTTCCAGCAGTATGATGTCAGCCCGGTATGTCATTCAGTCATTGTGTAGCAATACGGTATGTCAATGTGTTGTTCCAAAAGTAAAGATGTTCACATGCACTAACTACACGCCAAAGATCTTTGCTTGTTGAAAAGTCAAGGCAGAAACCTCAAGAGAGAATGTCAGTCTTGAGCAATGATTTGAAGTCCAACAACTAAGTCACCGATCCATGCTTCGAGCATGCGGTATTCCCATTACGTACACTATCTAGATTTCCAAGGTTAGAATTAACTGTGACTTACTCTATCAGGATAGTCGTAGCAAGACGAGGATGGAGTTAAAGCGCAGGGATTGGTACCTGCAAACACAAGAAATTATTAGTTAAGGGCTACTCTAATTATTATCTGACTAATTGGACGGTTTGATTTTTTTAAAACTCATTTAGACGGTGTCGGAATTTATTCAAAACTTTTATATAAGCCTAAAATAATTATTTTGATTTTACTGTAAGAGAGAAGAATTTTCAGAAGCTTCTGTATTTTTTATAATTTTTAGAAACTCAAAAATAGCTTAAAAACCCTAAAATACTTAAGTGACGCGTATCTTCCGTAATTTCTTACGGGAGCAATACAAGTCGGAATTACGTGAGTGAGCAGTCAAAACGACCGTCTCGGAGAGTTATATAGCATATATTTTTATCAAGTATTAGTTTACGTGAAAATAAGAAGATACGGATTTTTGAATGAAAATAACGGATTTAACTTATAGGCTTAAAAATTAATTCTGGAAAAACTAAGCGTCGGATTGAGACGAAACTAGCGCCATTAGGTCCAGAATGTCATTTCTGATTTTCTAGAGGTAGCCACACATTTTTATGGGTCTTATATAATTACTTATGGATTAAAAATCCTAAAACCCAATTATTAATTAATTAAAAATACGAAAAATGGAATATTTGGCGTATTTACAAGTTTGCCCTCGCGTGTTTTACCTCCGCTGTCTCTCTCGCTCGTGCAGCGGCGGGGGTCTGTCGGCGTCTTCGACGGCGAAGCGGCGGCGGATGGAGACGACGGCGACGGCGACGACTCGGGGAGGCGACGGCGAAGCGGGGTGCGGGCGAGCGGCGGCGAGGAGGCCGCAGCAGTGCGGGGTCTCGACGTGGAAGGCGGACGAGTGGGCGGAGCTCGTCGGAGATGGCCTCGTTGGCGTCGTCGGCGACGGAGGTCGACGGAAGAGAGAGGGAGAGGCTGGGGGTCTCAGGCGAGGCTTTGGGCGGGGCTTCTGGTGGCGGAGGAGGAGGCCGAGGTCGGGGTTGAGGGGGTAGGAAGCGGGCTGTGTGGCATGGGTCGCCGGCGGCGCTGCGGGTGTCGTGAGGCGGAGCTGGGTCCGGCGTGGGTCGAGCTCGGAGAAGAAATGAGGGGCATGGGTTGAGATGATCGGAGAAGAAAGGGGGGAAAGCGGGGTCTTGGCCTTGCGTGAAGAAGAGGGAGAGAGAGATCTGAGAGAGAAGAGAGAGAGTTTGCCTGTGTGTAAACTAGGGGGAGGGGTTTAATTATATAGGGTGAGAGAGAGATTGAGAGGGGGTAGATGAGAGGGTAGATGAGGGGGGTGTGTGGGTTAGCTGAGAGAGAGTGGGTAGGGTAGATACGGGCTGGGTTAGGTAATGGGATTAAGTAGGTAATTAGCAAGATAAAACCCAATTAACGAAAGGTCATTAGTGAAAATACAAAAAGCGAAAATTACGAAAATGCCCCTACTAGTAAACGTGTCCGAAAAATTACGAAAACATACCCACGGGATCGTATCGTCACGAGGATCGTGAATACGAAGACCGTTACAGGATTTGGACTACGAAAATACTAGATTTTGGTCAAAACGTTTAGAAAGCGGGTTTGCGGGTTCTCTACTGAAATGATATCAGAAAATTACGAAATTAATGTGGGGAGCCCTAAATGATCATAGGATGCTACTGCAGAAGTTTGAAATCGTTTTGAAAACATTTGAATAGAAAATAAATTCAATGACCCAAAACTGCAATATCTGAAAACGAATTTTTATCAGATCTTTTAAAGGTATTTGATGAAATCCGATCTTACTAAAATACTCCATAACTAGTCTGGTACTCCAAAATATTTTTATAGGAAATTTTTGAAATCAGTTTAAGACTCCTAACAAACCATTATAAAATACAATTAAAATTGAATTTACTTTAAATACTTAATTTGAAAGTATTGGAAAAATACAGGCCGTTACATTCTACCCTCCTTAAAAATAATTCCGTCCTCGGAATTTTTAAAAATATTTTTGAAACAAATAATTAATATTATAAAGAAGCTCAAGCAAATAAATGATTGAAAAGATAGTAATCTTTGTAAATCAGGTTGTAAACAACATGAAATGTGATAAGAAAATAAGGGATGTGACTAATATATATTATCACCATAGCTACTTCAGATTCATCAAGTAGGCAAAACTCGAACTTGGGACATAAGGTGATAAGTCAGTAGCAAGCTATTTAAACCACATAAAATGGAGGAACATAAGGTTTATTCGGGCTACTGGGTCTTAATCAAAGATGTCGCTCATAATATAGCACGTATCGACTAATCCACGGGTACCAACACCATCAATTTCCATAATGCCCAACCACATGCTAACGTCCAAATCACCGCCCAAAGGTAAGTACAAGTCCAACACTCTAAGTCAGTACTCACTGCCAGCATTTCTTCCGTCAATCTCCATACTATCACACAATAAGGCAGGATCCATGCTCTCATCCAGAGCCAAGCACAAGGCCTACATCCAACTTCAACACCCAAGGCCAATATCATACCAGTAACCATTGCCATCATTCCTTCCGTAGACCAATACCTGACATTCGCAACACCCAACATCACCCAACAAGTAAATAACCAAAAACACAATTTTCCGCAAACCAAAAGGAGTAGACGCAAGAGGAAGCCTAGACGGGATCTCATCCTAGGTGAGACCCAAGGCAGAGAGCTCAAGAGAAGCTCAAGGATCACGGCTTCCCAGGATCTCAGCCACGCAGCGGTAGCGATGGTGGCGGCGAGGGTCGTCGCTAAGGCCAAAAATCCCAAAATAGAACGTCGAAGGGCCGTCGGCGGCTGGCGATCCACGGCGGCGAGTGCTGCGACTAGCTGTCGATCCATGGTGGGGAGGGCCTCCGGGATGGAGCGAAGCAGAAGCTGGCGAATCTTCGGGTGAGGCCGACGGATCGGAGATCGGAGCGGCGATGCGAGGTCCGATCGAGCTCGCTTGGGGGAGAGGCCGGGAGGAGGAGGGGGCGATGTCTGAGCGAAAAAGGGAAAGCCACGGGGTGGCTTGCGGAGGAAGGAGCGGGGTTAAAAACGGGGGGAGGGGCACCGAAAGTCGGGGTTAGGTAGGGTAGGGTTCGGCGGGCACGAGTCTCGAGGGGGGAAAACGGACAAACGAAATAAAGAGGGGGGAGGAAGGTGGTCGATGGGAAAGGAAGTCAAACCCGTGGAGAGAGAAAATCGGGTACAAGATAGAAGTAGGGGCTAGAAGAGAAATACGAGTTCAAAAGATGCAAACAGCCTACACTTACACGTCAGGTTTGGCTCGTCTCAAATCACCAGCACCATCTTCCAATACTTCTGAGCGTCCTTTGATCTGCTTCCGTTGTCGAATTCGAACTCCTGGTGATCGAAAATCGAATGCTACCCTCCTTAGAATAAACGTAGCTAAAGTTCAAGCGAACTAAACACGATTTAGGAAGAAGTAAAAGAATCAGGAGGCCATCATTAGCTAAAGAAAGGGGTGCTAGTGATGAAGATCAATGGCGTTACATAATCATGAGTTACGTCCTTGCGGTCCAGCGGACACGGCCAGGGAAGTGACTAAGCCAGGATCACTTATGCCCAGTCTAGCCAGGTTGATCCAACAGACTTTAGCCAAGCACATTGACCGGTATCATGGTCCATTGAAGGAGGCTTATCACTTAAATGCATGCCATCATCAACTGAAGGAAAGGTGATGAAGCGGGTAGATGGTTCAACCTATGAAAAGTCACGATAACTATTAGCAAAAGAGGTTACTATGAAGGGTATAACCAAGAATGGAACACGAGTTCTTAAGCAAGGGTTAAGAGTTTAAAAGAAATGATGAGGATCAAGGAGGACCTAATAAAGATGGTAATAGGGACACTTCACCCATATATCCAATACAGGTGAACACTCGAGACATCCCGTACTCGAGGTCAATTTGAGTATTTTATATTATACATCCTGATCTTGCTATAATGTTCACGAGGTAGTTAGCGAGGACCTGCGTAGGGCCACCAAACTTGTAACGACCCGCTCTCGGGGGCCCGTTACTTATTTGATATTTGCGCAGGTTCTGCAGTTAACCAGTGAAGTCAAAATAGCCACGATGCAGAGATGTACAAAAATACCCAAATAGTGTCCAATTATTACAATCCAACCGTACAAATATTCCAACGATACATGAATGAAAGAAAATACATGGCGAAGGTAAAACTGAAAGCAGCGACATCAGGGTCGAAGTCTGGCGCTATTAACTCTAGAGCATCTGCCTCCATATGTACGTCGTCTGCGGTGCCACGGAAATGGAACCGTAGGTAAGTCACAATCATTCTAGCGGTAGAAAAAGAGGAGTGCACAAATATGGAGCATGCTATAGTAAACAAGTGCGGAAAGTAAAGCAAAAGCGAACATGCATGCAAGAGCGATAAGTAAAGTGCTAGTGTAGTGTGCAAAGCAAAGGTGACGGTACAAGTGTAAAAGTAAGGTATAAGAGTAACAACTGTGA
The DNA here is from genome assembly GCA_030789695.1 of Scilla litardierei. Classification (NCBI taxonomy): domain Eukaryota; kingdom Viridiplantae; phylum Streptophyta; class Magnoliopsida; order Asparagales; family Asparagaceae; genus Scilla; species Scilla litardierei. Next base: position 170,438,204 of record CM061132.1, read on the forward strand.
CATGGTAGCAACAATGTTTTAACCAGCAGGCAATAGTAAAACTAGAGCTACGTGACTTATATAGGAAGGTACGGTGTGCAACCATTGAGCTCATCTCCTGCCACAGGGGCGCTCACCCGGGCGGATCTCAAATCACTTTAGTCGGTACATTTCATTCAGTCGGTCGGTACAGTACGGTGCAATGTGTAGATGGCTCGCGGTCGCTCCCGCACTTTCACAAATATAAGTTTACCCCAAAAACCCAGTGCAGTGCCAACTATCTTTAAGCATTCGGTTTCAATAAGATGTTCCAGCAGTATGATGTCAGCCCGGTATGTCATTCAGTCATTGTGTAGCAATACGGTAGGTCAATGTGTTGTTCCAAAAGTAAAGATGTTCACATGCACTAACTACACTCCAAAGATCTTTGCTTGTTGAAAAGTCAAGGCAGAAACCTCAAGAGAGAATGTCAGTCTTGAGCAATGATTTGAAGTCCAACAACTAAGTCACCGATCCATGCTTCGAGCATGCGGTATTCCCATTACGTACACTATCTAGATTTCCAAGGTTAGAATTAACTGTGACTTACTCTATCAGGATAGTCGTAGCAAGACGAGGATGGAGTTAAAGCGCAGGGATTGGTACCTGCAAACACAAGAAATTATTAGTTAAGGGCTACTCTAATTATTATCTGACTAATTGGACGGTTTGATTTTTTTAAAACTCATTTAGACGGTGTCGGAATTTATTCAAAACTTTTATATAAGCCTAAAATAATTATTTTGATTTTACTGTAAGAGAGAAGAATTTTCAGAAGCTTCTGTATTTTTTATAATTTTTAGAAACTCAAAAATAGCTTTAAAACCCTAAAATACTTAAGTGACGCGTATCTTCCGCAATTTCTTACGGGAGCAATACAAGTCGGAATTACGTGAGTGAGCAGTCAAAACGACCGTCTCGGAGAGTTATATAGCATATATTTTTATCAAGTATTAGTTTATGTGAAAATAAGAAGATACAGATTTTTGAACGAAAATAACGGATTTAACTTATAGGCTTAAAAATTAATTCTGGAAAAACTAAGCGTCGGATTGAGACGAAACTAGCGCCATTAGGTCCAGAATGTCATTTCTGATTTTCTAGAGGTAGCCACACATTTTTATGGGTCTTATATAATTACTTATGGATTAAAAATCCTAAAACCCAATTATTAATTAATTAAAAATACGAAAAATGGAATATTTGGCGTATTTACAAGTTTGCCCTCGCGTGTTTTACCTCCGCTGTCTCTCTCGCTCGTGCAGCGGCGGGGGTCTGTCGGCGTCTTCGACGGCGAAGCGGCGGCGGATGGAGACGACGGCGACGGCGACGACTCGGGGAGGCGACGGCGAAGCGGGGTGCGGGCGAGCGGCGGCGAGGAGGCCGCAGCAGTGCGGGGTCTCGACGTGGAAGGCGGACGAGTGGGCGGAGCTCGTCGGAGATGGCCTCGTCGGCGTCGTCGACGACGGAGGTCGACGGAAGAGAGAGGGAGAGGCTGGGGGTCTCAGGCGAGGCTTTGGGCGGGGCTTCTGGTGGCGGAGGAGGAGGCCGAGGTCGGGGTTGAGGGGGTAGGAAGCGGGCTGTGGAGCATGGGTCGCCGGCGGCGCTGCGGGTGTCGTGAGGCGGAGCTGGGTCCGGCGTGGGTCGAGCTCGGAGAAGAAATGAGGGGCATGGGTTGAGATGATCGGAGAAGAAAGGGGGGAAAGCGGGGTCTTGGCCTTGCGTGAAGAAGAGGGAGAGAGAGATCTGAGAGAGAAGAGAGAGAGTTTGCCTGTGTGTAAACTAGGGGGAGGGGTTTAATTATATAGGGTGAGAGAGAGATTGAGAGGGGGTAGATGAGAGGGTAGATGAGGGGGGTGTGTGGGTTAGCTGAGAGAGAGTGGGTAGGGTAGATACGGGCTGGGTTAGGTAATGGGATTAAGTAGGTAATTAGCAAGATAAAACCCAATTAACGAAAGGTCATTAGTGAAAATACAAAAAGCGAAAATTACGAAAATGCCCCTACTAGTAAACGTGTCCGAAAAATTACGAAAACATACCCACGGGATCGTATCGTCACGAGGATCGTGAATACGAAGACCGTTACAGGATTTGGACTACGAAAATACTAGATTTTGGCCAAAACGTTTAGAAAGCGGGCGGGTTCTATATTGAAATGATATCAGAAAATTACGAAATTAATGTGGGGAGCCCTAAATGATCATAGGATGCTACTGCAGAAGTTTGAAATCGTTTTGAAAACGTTTGAATAGAAAATAAATTCAATGACCCAAAACTGCAATATCTGAAAACGAATTTTTATCAGATCTTTTAAAGGTATTTGATGAAATCCGATCTTACTAAAATACTCCATAACTAGTCCGGTACTCCAAAATATTTTTATAGGAAATTTTTGAAATCAGTTTAAGACTCCTAACAAACCATTATAAAATACAATTAAAATTGAATTTACTTTAAATACTTAATTTGAAAGTATTGGAAAAATACAGGCCGTTACACTAACGAACCCATACCATGTGCATATTTTTTATAGATATTTTCTTACACGATTTTCCTTGTTCATATTGTTCACGTGTTCACATCACTATCACCGTCATCATTGTTGAAGTGGTTAGTTTCTTTTCGTAGGATTTCTATTTGATTTGAGCTGTGGTTGCAACAGATTTTCTCCTGAGGATTCGACATCTGGACTCCCAGATTATATTACTTGTACGGACTCTTGCGCTTGAGAGAGCACCTTTTCGGTCCCACCAAGTTTTTGGCGCCGTTGTCGGGGAGGAATGGTTTGTTACCACATTTTATTTCATTTAGAGGACCTTCGGTGAGATCTTTCCACTTTATTGTACATAAACTTTTGTTTTTCTTATTTATTTTTATTTAAAAAATGGAGTATATGAATTTCTATTGCACAAACAATCTGTATGGTGTAAGATATGCTAATGCACACAAACATAGGATGGAGAAGCTCAAGATCGTTAATTTTAATCAAACTGACTGTGAAACTTTCTTTCAGTCCTGGAGGAGATTCACAAACATAGTATCGGGCTATCAGCAGCATGGGTAAACAAATGAAGAGCTTATGGCGTCCTTCCTGGATGGACTACGACCACAGCTGCAGGAATTATTGGGAGGCATGACGCCGATAGAGGCGTGGGAATACATGGAGTCTCTGCAAGAAAATGAAGAAACCATGGAAGAGACTTCAGAGTGCGATTCAACGGAGCCTTCGTGCCTTGATCAATAAGAGCAAAGCTAGACGTACCTTTGTAATCCTTGAAAGATGAAGTTCACTCGATTATTCAGACAAAGGAGGCTACATCCCATCAATTCCAAGAGAATTTCCTTGCTCGGAGTCGGCAGATTCAGAAATCCTTTGAAAATCTTACTCTGATTGCCACTTGCTTAGAAGAAAATACTTCTTTTGAAATTCAACTTCAAGAATCTAATACGATTTTATCTTCTATTGCAGGAAAATCGAGCAAGCCATGTCACGTTGATGACACGAATAAAAATATCCACATGGCAGAAAGTGTGTGCAAAAGAGATGACGAGCTAGCAATTTTGGATGAACGAGAGGAGGAGACAGCTAGGGACAAGGGTTTTGAGATTATCGCCATGGAGTCAGAACCATGCCCTCCTCCAGTTTTTTCCCAAAATCATTTACCCCTCTCCCCAATGACTGAGCATCATACTGAGAGTAGTGCATATCTTTCAGGGAGTAGTCGTTAACTCGCTTTAATTTATTTCACTTATTTTGATAACTACGTTTGGAATATTTTTATTGAGAAGAATCGTATATTAAAATGGATTGACGTGACTCATCTCTTGCAGGATACATGTGAACATCTTATGGAGATGCTGGGAGTTACGTTGCTGGGATCCAGTTTAGTCGTTGGAGGAAGATTGCTCGCCGAGGAGCACAAGGAGCAAATTGAACAACTTCCTCCACAATTAAAGATTCGGGATCCACCATTTGATCACGGTGTGTTCTTTCCAGTAGTGTAGATTTTATATGCTTTCTAGGTTGCTTGCTTGAATAAACTCGTACCCCTTTCGACATTGAGGACAATGTCCATCTTTAGTTGGGGGGTGTGTATGAGACCTTAGGATTTTTTTTGAGAAGAATAAATCACCAAATCTCATCATTTTAAAACTCCTTCACATGCCTCAAATACAGATGATTACGCATTAATTGAGTTCTAAAAATTGTTTATGGCTTGATTAAATTATTTTTCCTTCATGGAATTACCTTTAATATGCTATTCTTGAAAAATTTCAATTGCCATGATTAATATCTCGAAATAGTTTGAATTCATTTCATGCATGCTAATGTGATGAAAAAGCTTAAGTATACACGATTTATTAGAAAAGCCTTTAAGTTGAAGAGGAATTTGGCCATTGTTATTAATGTGTATGTTCGAAGAATGGGTGTTGAGTTGCTTACAAAAAAAGGGAAGAAAGAAAAGAAAAGAAAAAAAATGAATGAATGAATAAGTATGTCACTAAAAAAATAACTTGGTTGGCTCGAGTAGTACAGTCCGAGGGGTCCTTCTTGGCCTAATGCCCCATTATCGTCTGATTTGGGAGCCATTGACCGGAAACTCACTCATTTGATGGAGCGATCCAAGTTATACATTTTTCTGCGAATGTTGCTTGATGCGCGTTATGCAGAACTAATAAAAGAAAAGAAATGGTGAATAGACTAAGCAACTTCAATACCCATGTTTTGAACGATTGTTTTGATGTGCCAATTCCATGGAAACAAGAAAACTAGAGTAAAACGACGTGTTATACTTTCGCTTGCGCAAAACGATGCTTGCATGTTATTTATTTAAACTAAATTAGAGAAAATATCATGTGATTGATTTTGTTCATGGATGATGTATATTGATAGTCTAGATCATGTTGGAAAGCGCATTATTGAGCCATGCCATTAGCGATTGATAGAATTTATTGTTTTATTAATCATCCGTATTAATCGCTCTTTTTGCTAGAGACTAGCAAATCGCTAGTTGGGGGGTGTGATTCGGGTTCAATATTACATATTTAACCCCCCATTTAGCCCTATTTTGTGCTCACATGATGCTAAATTTATCTCTAATACATTCGTATTTTCTACACCATCATTTATTAGAGAAAACACCTTATTTGAGCACAAAACAGCAATTAATAGAGTATTTATGCACTTTTTATATTTTTCCTAGCTTGGTCTCGATCTCACGATTCCAACGGCTATTTATTTGTATTTTTCTGAGATCTGGGCTAATTACTGTGAATTTTTGAATGCAAAATACCAATTTAAATGGAGAAATACGGATTAAAATACGAAAATACGGTCGCCGACCAATCACCGCGCGCCACGTGTCAGCATCTGATCGCTTCCCGCTCCATCCAGCGGCTGTAACGAATAGGTGGGCGTGGAATAATCGGAGCCGTCGATCGCCGATCGAACGGTTCGCAGCGATCTCAAACGAAACCGAGCGGCGATTTCTCGTGGCCATGTGGCGATCATCTGATAGCGCCCGCCCAGATCCGATGGCTGGCGAAGCGGGCGACATGGATTAATTTCGAGCGTTGGATCAAGATCCCACGGCCCAAATCCTCCCCGCAATCTGAAGACGCAAGCGGCGACGAGGTTGCATCGCGACCGTTCGTAGAAGATCCAACGGCTATAAGATGTCCCGATCGCGAGTCGAAGACGCAGCATTCGGGCGACGTGGTGAAGAGCGATCCGTTCGATCTTTCGATCGGACGGTGGAGATTCAACTCCGAAGCGAACTCGACTATTTTGCGGATGTGGGTGCGAGAAGCGAGAGCTCAGATCCGATAATCTTTGCCACGCGTCGCTCCCACGTCCGATCCCGCATGGATCGGACGGCTGAGGTTTGCGCCGATCGGGATTAGCGGGTCGGATGCGGTTTTAAGCGGATTTTCGACCCGATACGCACAGTAAACCCGCAAGCCTATTATATAAGCGTATTCTAGGGTTTTTTGAGCGTATTCAAGCAGAGACTGGCGTATTTTGAGCGTATTGGAGGCTCTAGGAGCCGTATTTCGCCACCACAAAATTCTGTAAAATTTCAGAGGCTATTTTCTTATTTCCAGATAGTTTTAGTGTCTTTTCAAGGATATTTGGTGATAAATTTCTTAACTTAAACCCCGTATTTGGTGCTTTTCTATAATATTTTGCTATTAGATTGATGTATTTTGCTATGAAACTTATTTATTCTTGCACCATGAGTAGCTAATTCTTATTGTGCATGGTATGGCGTAGTTAGGGGATTTTATTTGTGTTCGTTTGGTTGAATAATCCTTGTGCTAAACCGTTAAACGTCGTTAAAGTTGTAATCTTTGTTATTAAATCGTCTTTTTCATCTTCCAAAAGAAGTGATTGAGTTGATGATCGCCCCAAAAGGGTGAGTTTTGATCTCCTCAAAAGGGAGTTTCATATCGTAGTTTTGATCTCTCCAAAAGAGAGTTTCATATCGTATTATAACTTTAGCGACGATCTTATTGAATATTGTGCTTGAACCCCCAAAAGGGTATCTTCCGATGAATTGCTCCCAAAAAGAGAATTCATTGAGTTATATTGGGTATTTTTCGGTGAATTGCTCCCAAAAGGAGAATTCATTGCATTATACTTGTCAACCAAATTAATACGAATCATTGATCCTAACGAACACATACCATGTGCATACTTTTTATAGATATTTTCTTACACGCGTTTCCTTGTTCATATTGTTCACGTGTTCACATCACTATCACCGTCATCATTGTTGAAGTGGTTAGTTTCTTTTCGTAGGATTTCTATTTGATTTGAGCTGTGGTTGCAACAGATTTTCTCCTGTGGATTCGACATCTGAATTCCCAGATTATATTACTTGTACGGACTCTTGCGCTTGAGAGAGCACCTTTTCGGTCCCACCACCAGTCAAGGAAGTTGTTGCCATTTTCTTTCAGCTTGTCCTTCTCAAGGACAGATCGCAGTGATAGTGCAGAAGTGTTATGAGATGTCATTGATCTACAAACATGCAAAATAAACATTAGTACCAATTTCATTTTAAAATGTTTCATAGAACTCTCACTGTTATAAACGGGCTTTTGGAGGCCCAACCCGTTAGGGGGTATCCACCCATTATGTAACCATATTGCTATAAATACAGGGCTATGGATTCCATAGCCAGGCTGAGCCGAACCTCTACCGACGGACGAACGCGACGCGAACTGGCTTTCTTCACAGAACGTCGCTAGATCCGACGGGTAGGATCTAGAGGTAATTCTTTTCACTAGATCTAAATTCATATGCGTATATGTCTAGATCCAAATTCTTGGATCAATTGTTTAAATGAAAATCAACGTTTTTATTGTTAAAAATCAACTTTTTTTCAATAAAAACGCCTTTTGGAAGATTAAAAATGGATTTTTCTCCATAAAAATTGGATTTTTATCATCATCTTCCCCAAAAACGCCTAAACCCTAAGGGGTTTCCCCTTCGTCGCCCGCAGTGGCGGCCCCACCGCCGCCCGTAGCGGCGGACCCCCCCCCCCCCCGCGCCGCCGCCAGTAGCGGCGGACGGGCCCAGCCGCCTGCAGCGGTTCCCCCCTTGCGCGCGCGTGTCCGGAAACCCTAACCGCAAGAAGCGGCATCTCACGCGACCAAAAACCATAACTAGGGTTTGACCACAAAAATTTTCTATTTTTCGAATTATTTTCGAATTTTTATTGCGATTTCTTTTTCGTCAAAATCTGGAAAAATTACAAGCTTCTAATTCATCGCATTTTATTCGGATTATCTGATTATTATATGTTTAAAAATTAGGAAGATCCTGCAACCGCTCTGCCGTTAGTCAACTAAACTAACGGTGTATGGCGTTGCCTAGTGGTCTAATAATTTTTAAACGGAAAATTTTCATTTCCATTATAAACTGCCTGTGATGATTAATTGCATGTAATGAATAAACTGCATGTGATGATTAAATGCCTGCTGTATTTTTTCTGCCTGCGACGAATGTTTATATTTGCTGTGGTTTTGGATCGGCTAGTTATCACCATTATTTCCCTTGCATTATTTTCCTTTTCTTTTTTGAGAGAGAAAAATGTAGTGAGGATATTTTTGTAAAATTACAAGATCGGTGGACGCCTCAGGAAGATGAAGGACCATTCCGGAAGAATAGGGGCCCCACGGGGTTCCCAAGTTTTACTTTCATTCTTTTTGGGACTGTTTGGACTGTAATTAATATGGTGATTAGCCAATCCACGCATTAAATATTTGTGTCTGAAATGCTTAATTATTTCTTTTTCTATGAAAATATCTAATTATTGCTTATCTTTATACATGCTAGAAAGATAAATGGCCAAAATTGCGAGCGTCGATTTCGACGTATTGGATGCTACAGGCAAGAACTACTTAAGCTGGCAGTTGGACATAAAATTCCATCTGCGAGCACATGGACTGAGCCATGCCATCGCTGTAGGCGATAAGGTTTCTGATATAAATAAAGCGAAAGCAATTATCTATATCAGACGCCATATCGATCGGACCCCGAAGGCCGAATACCTTACGGTGGAAGACTCTTATGAGTTATGGACCGCCCTCGAGTATAGGTATAAACATCAAAGAGATGTTATACTTCCCCGAGCGCGATATGAATGGGAGAACCTCCGTCTCCAAGACTTTAAGTATATTGCCGAGTACAACTCGGCACTCTTTAACATCACCTCACGCCTGAAGTTGTGTGGTGAAAAGGTGACGGAGGAGCGCATGTTAGAGAAGACGTATACATCCTTCCACGAGAAGGATGTTATACTAATGCAGCAGTATCATGAACGAAAGTTCATGAAATACTCAGAGCTTCTCTCATGCCTTCTGATGGCAGAGCAAAATAGAGATCTCCTTCTGGCCACCCATAACTCACGCCCTACCGGCAATGCTTCTACGCCTGAAGCGCATCACAGCTCCTCCCAGAAGAAGAGGTGCAACTTCAAAGGCAAACCCCAGAAGGGTAAGGCAATGAAGAAGCATGCTAGAGGACCCCCTCCAAGAACCAACCATGAGGAAAAAAAGAAAAATGTGTGGAAGAGAAAGGACGACGACCACACATCTGCCCCCAGAAAGGACTGGGAAGATAAATGCCACCGGTGTGACATGACTGGACACTGGTCCAGGAATTGTCGGACTCCACGCCACCTACAGGACTTGAACTAAGCGAGCCAGAAGAAAGCCGAGACAAACCTGGTGGAATAAGACGACCTGGCACCAATCAGGTTCATCGCTGAGGACTTCTCAAACGATGACCTGCTCGACTGAGGCATTATCTATTTTTCATGCAGTGTAATTTTTTTGTTTTGAAAAACAATTTACTATCTGCTTGTTTTAATTCCTAGCATGTTGCATGAACTTTTCAGACATTGAATAATTATTAGTAGTATATCCTCTCTTGTGCCTTATTCTGCGATGTTTTCTCTTAAAACTAGATGGATTATAAATGCCTAGTGGACAGTGCCTCTACGCACACGATCCTCCAAGACATCTGCTTTTTCCAAAGCATTGATAAATACGATGGAACCGTGAATACAATATCCGGTCCATCAGGAATTATTGAAGGATCAGGGGAAGCACATTTTATGCTCCCCAACAAAGCACAACTACTAATAAAAGACGCGCTTTTCTCTCCTAGCTCAAATAGAAATCTGTTAAGCTTTAAAGATATCCGTTTAAACGGATACCACCTTGAGACGGTGAGTAAACAAAACAGAGAATTCCAGTACGTAACGTCTCATAAAAACGGTGCTAAAACCACCGTCGAGCGTTTTGAGGGACTCCCGTCGGGTCTCTACCATACAAGGATAAGAGCAATGGAAGCAAACACACTCGAGCACCAGAAGTGCAATAATCAACCAGAATTCCAACTCTGTCACAGTAGATTAAGACATCCTGGAAGGAATATGATGCGTCGCATCATATCCCAATCACGTGGAATTAATTCGAAAAGCCTGAAGCTACTTCGAAAGGGTGCATCTCCTTGTCCCCCTTGTCACAAAGGGAATTTGATTCGAGACCATCCCCCTGAAGGTGGACTCTGAGTCTCCGAGCTTCCTAGAGAGAATACATGGTGACATTTGCGGGCATATTCACCCCGCAAGTGGACCATTTCGGTACTACATGGTACTGATTGACGCATCTTTCAAATGGTCGTATGTGTGCCTCCTGTCCACCCGCAACGTAGCTTTTGCAAAGCTACTGGCACAAATCATAAAGTTGCGGGCATATTTCCCAGATAACCAGATCAAGAAATTGTGTCTGGATAACGCTGGGGAATTCACATCACAAGTCTTCCTAGACTACTGCCAAGCAACCGGCATAGAAGTTGAATATCCTGTAGCTCATATTCACACCCAGAACGGGTTAGCTGAATCTCTTATAATGAGACTACAGTGGATTGCTCGTCCATTGTTGATGCAATGCCAGTTGCCGGTGAACGTATGTGGACATGCCATCTTGCACGCTGCATCGCTAATAAGATTACGACCGTCAGGGAATCAATCTTATTCTCTGATGCAACTTGCATATGGGAACCCACCGGATATCTCTCACCTGAGGATATTCGGATGTGCCGTCTATGTCCCCATTGCACCACCGCAGAGAACCAAGATGGGTCCTCAACGTCGTCTGGGTATCTACATTGGATTCGACTCACCATCGATCATTAGATACGTAGAACCACTTACGGGGGATGCCTTTAAGGCACGTCTAGCTGATTGTGGATTTGATGAAAGCACTTTTCCCAAACTAGACATTAACACACAGATGCCAGAAGCTTCAAAGACCATTTTATGGGATACAAAAACTTTATCCCATTTTGATTCGCGTACAAACCAATGTGAAGATGAGATCCTGAAGATCCTTCAAATTCAAAACACAGTTCACATTTTACCGGAAAAATTCACTGAAAACCAGAAGATTGTCAGATCACACGTCCCTGCTGCAAATACGCCAGCTATGATTGACATACCCAAAGATGGATGCAATCCACCTGCAGCAGAAGAGGCCGTACCTCAACAAAAGAGAGGACGACCCCACAGGCTCCAAAGATAAGAACCCTCGAAAGAGGAAAAATCCTGGAGCAATAATAACGATACCACCACAGGATGCTGAGCTCAGCCCAGCTACCTCTCCCCTCCTACCAACCCCTGAAGAGGAAAATATAGGAGAAATATCATCAAATTATGTACGTACTGGGGAGGTACTGGACATAAAAAGCACAATCATCGATGATAACTTCGCGCTCATTATTGCCACTAACGTCACTGAATACGACGAAGAGAACGATCCACGTTCTCTAGCAGAATGTAAACGCAGCGAGGATTGGCCAAAGTGGAACGAGGCAATAGGAGTAGAGCTGGACTCACTTTCGAAGCGCAAAGTTTTTGGACCTGTAGTCCAAACACCAAAGGGTGTTAAACCTGTGGAATATAAATGGGTATTCGTGAGATAAAGATACGAGAATAATGAGATCGTGCGCTACAAAGCGCGCCTTGTTGCACAAGGATTTTCCCAACGGCCAGGAATAGACTATGACGATACATATTCCCCGGTTATGGATGCGATCACCTTCTGTTTCATCATTGACATATCTACAAAGGAAGGTCTAGATATGCAGCTCATGGACGTTGTGACTGCATACCTATATGGAACTATAGATAAGGACATCTATATGTAAATCCAACACGGATATAAACTACCAACAAAAATGACAGAATGACCTTGGGACGTGTATTCTGTCAAACTCCAAAGATCACGGTATGATCTAAAACAGTCAAGTAGAATGTGGTATAACAGACTCAGTGAATTCCTAGTGCAACAAGGATTCACAACAAATGAAGTCTGACATTGCATCTGTATAAGAGCAAAGGGAACAAGATTCGTAATTATTGCCGTCTACGTAGACGATCTGAACATCATCGGATCTCCTGAAGAGATAGGTGAGATATCTAAAAGTCTCACACAGACTTTTGAGATGAAAGACATTGGCATAACGAAGTTCTGCCTAGGCTTACAAATTGAACACTTAAGCGGAGGAATCCTGTTACACCAATCGACATACACAAAGAAAGTGCTGAAAAACTTTCTTATGGACAAATGTCATCCGCTTAGCACACCAATGGTCGTCAGATCATTGGATGTTAATACAGACCCCTTCCGACAGCTGGAAGAGGTAGAGGAATCACTGGGTCCTGAAGTACCCTACCTAAGTGCAATTGGAGCACTCCTATACCTGGCAAACTGCACGCGTCCCGATATAGCGTTCGCAGTTAACCTACTAGCCAGATACAGTTCAGCACCCTCAAAGCGCCACTGGAACAGAGTGAAGCAACTTCTGCACTACCTCCAAGGGTCTGTGGACATGGGACTATACTTCAAGAAAGGTGTATCCTCCGACTTAATCGGTTATGCAGATGCAGGATACAGATCCGACCCACACACCGCAAAGTCCCAGACCGGTTTCGTGTTCACGTACGGTGGGACGACCATCTCATGGAGATCCGTGAAGCAGACATCAACAGCGACCTCATCCAACCACTCCGAGCTAATAGCGATCCACGAAGCTAGCAGCGAATGCTTTTGGCTTCGATCAGTCATCCACCATATCCTCAAGACCACCAGCCTGAAGACGGGAGATCTTGGACCAACCACCATGTATGAAGACAATGCTGCCTGCATCGCTCAACTACGAGGTGGCTACATCAAAGGTGACAGGACGAAGCACATTTCCCCCAAGCTCTTCTGGACGCATGAACAGCAAGTTGACAACCAGATCGACATCCAGCAGATCCAGTCTTGCAACAACCTGGTAGATCTATTTACTAAAGCTTTACATCGCAGTGCCTTTAGAAAACTTGTACTAGGAATTGGGATGAGACAGTTGAGAGATTTACAAGCCTGAAGCTTGTACTTTTCAGGGGGAGTTAATGTAGTGCTGTACTCTTTTTCCTTGGCTATTGGTTTTTCCCATTGGGTTTTCCATAGCCAAATGTTTTAACGTGTCAGCCACATCAACTCTGGATCCAGAAGTATCCACCTCTGGTGTTATCCATCGATCAGGTGAAGTTACAGAGACTTGTACTCTGTTCCCTTAGCCACTGGTTTTTCCCACTAAGTTTTCCTTGACAAAGGTTTTAACGAGACAAGTACTCTTAAACTTGGGATCCAGAAGTATCCATATACCCATGATCAGATAAGCTATATGAACCCTGAAGCATTCATCACGGCTTACAACAATGGATGGATAATGGGAAGTGTTATAAACGGGTTTTTGAAGGCCCAACTCGTTAGTGGGTATGCACACATTATATAACCATATTGCTATAAATACATGGCTATGGATTCCATAACCACCACGTTTACAACAACTTTCACAATTTAACCTGCGAGTGGTGCAGAGGCCTTTGTGGGCTAAGGTTCTTATAGCCGGCCCGGCCCGGCCCGGCCCGTAAAGTGCCGGTCCGTGACTTAAACCCAGGACCCTTCGAGCTCGATCTCTCTTCATCTTCGTCATCTAATCCCTGTATTCTGCTTTCTCGTTTCTCTCCGCTTAAATTTCAGTCTCTGGAAATAAAGCTGGCTTTTTTTTTCGCACTCAACAGAAGCGAAGGCAGAGAGCAGAGCTATCATCATCAATGCCTTCTGGAATCTGCATCTCATTCTCTAAACTCCATTTTCCAACAGTATCAAAAGCGGTAAAAACCTTGCATTTTTGCGATTCTTACCCATTTACTCCAATGGGTCGGCCTCAAATTCACAATTGGATGTTGTTGTGTAATTATTAGAACGTCTTTGGACTTACTGCGTGTTTATTTTGGCTTTCAATCATATGTGGAGACCGGAGTTAAAATTTCTATGCCCGTTCGGTTATATCTGCAAATAAACTATTCGCGCCAACAAATAACACCATTTTTCTCACATTTCTGAAAGAAAGTTCATTTATTGCAATTTTGCAGAAGCTGCGTACTTTTAATCTTGTTTATGGCAATTGAAGCGTTTACTAGGTTTGTCTCAGGTATACGGTTGGTTGAGATATGAAAATGTTTAGGCATAAGCATAACAGGTTTAGTGATCAATATTGGAGTTTTTAGGAGGATATCAAACTCTTAGTTACTTGTTCAGTTGAAGCAATGACTTATAGGGGATTCTTAGTTCTTTATGCTTAATGCCAACAAAGTTATCCAGTTATGGAATTGGGCAATAGATTGTATTTTACACGAGTTAGACACCGTTCTGTGTGCAAAGATACGATAGTAATGGTGAGATGTAAGTACAATACATTTGAGGAGCCGTTCACGGTGAATGGGAAGTTTTTGAGACCAGCTAATGCACCACTTAGGTTTTTCTTTCTTGAGTATAGAGATTAATTTTTGAGGCTTAAACAAGTGTCCTGACTAGTTTCTTACGGTATGAGAATTGTGCATATGCTATTCCATTAGATTCCGGTACTTATTGGATTTTATAAGGCATTGTCCTTTTTACGAGAGAAATGGATGTGACTTCAAACCCGAAAGATCCGACCGATATATAGATAGAAAGAGAGGAATACAAGAGAAGGCCTCCAACCAAGGGGGAGAGAGGGCCTCTAACTCAGAAACCCTGAGCATTGTATAGATAGAAAGAGAGGTGTATAGACAGAAGACCTCCTACCTCAAAAGGGAAGGAATCTAGAGAGACTCATCTAAGAAATGAGATAGGTTGATACGAACATAAGAGAGAAGAAATACAAGGAAGCCAAATCATTGCATATTACGACTCAAAAAATTTGCATGGAACATGGTACTCGATAACATATTCTACTATCTGCCCCCTTCGCTCAAAAATCCATTCATTTCGTTCCAACCATATAGACCATAGTAGGGAAGCCACCAACGAGGACCATGATTTGTTGAGCTGTCTGGGGATAATGCAAATCCATGATGAAGTTTATCTGGGACTGTTGAATGATGTCACTTTTGTGGGCATCATGAATGCTATAAATTTTTGGCTGATTATGTCAATGAAGGCACCACAGTGGGGCATGAACTCTGGCTTTGATTGTTCCAGTGTTTTATGTTATAGCTCTGGTAGTTTATGGAGAAACTTGAAATAACTCGTGCACACAGTGCACGACGTAAAAAAACACACACGAATAGGATATGGTGTACGCGTGCAACCGAAATGTAGCAAGAAGTATGGGTGGTTGTGCCGGTACCGTTGGGGGATAAAAGGTGCAAAAAGCAAACACATAAGTAAGTGGTTTGTGGGTGGTTTTTGTGTTTTGGGTGGGGGGAATGACAACCATGTAAATAAGTGGCTTAGGTTTTTTCGGGGGCTGCTGACTTGTGATTGGGACAAACCTAGTCAGCAGCCCTCTTTTGTAATATAGATATACACGTGTCTTTTCTAATAATGTTATAACTCGACAAGCCCTTCTGGAACTCAAGCAAAAGTATGGGGAATTGGCCGATGGTCTTTCCCACCTCTTTCTGATATATCTTCACGCTTATTTAATTGAGTAGTATATGAAAAGAAGTTACTAGCTTGAGTCTATGACTAGATGGATTCCAAACATGATTTGATATCAGGCCCATTTGGTTCCATTGTTTCCAAACACCCACATCACTTTTTAGGGGTCTGTTTGACGAATGAATGCAATCCCCTTTTAAGCGAAATCATACAATATCCTACAACTGCACTCCTTATGGTTGAACTAGCTGCAGGCTTTTCCACTAACCATGGGTTTGTTTTCTCCTTACATGTTTGTCTTGTTTTTTATAGTGAAAAATAAATTGTATTTTGAGCGCTACGGGATGAACTTCGAACTTTATTAGGCGACCATTATTGACAAAAGGCGAAACACACAAAGTGGGAAGCATGCTGCCTCCAAGTATGAATGTCTTTTGGATTTTGGGTTTGATCGATCACGTTTACATTTTAGTATATATATATTATTATTATATCTGCTCCTAAGAGATTTTAGTATATATTATTATTATTATATCTGCTCCTAAGCGAGTTGTGAAGTGAATGTAGACATGTCACTTCTTTTGATTGTACATTATAAAACATAATAGTTTGATTCACCCCTTCCTTTGATTCTATGTGCTTGATAGTTACTACATTTGTGAATGAGCTGAACACATCCAACTTATGTTGTTTATGGTTGGTTTATTATTATTATATGCATTTGGAAGACTTTGCGTCAAATGGTGGTGGATGGAGCTAAAATTCCACTTGATGGGATTGTGCCTATGGGCAAACTAAAAGATCGGTAGCGTCATGCTAGGGTTTTCATGTAACATTATAAATACATCATAATGAGATGAGAAGTGCTTTTGGCTCTCTTGTGCTTAAAGCTAGATATGAGCATGAAAGGTGAGTTGTTGAGAAAATTGTGAAAGATTAAAGAGCGAGTGTGAGTCTCTAGTTATATTGTATTTCCTCCTACCATAATGCAATCTCTGGTGGTGTTGTCCCTGTGTATGTTGGCCAAAGTAACAAGTTAGGCGGGCAACCCATGTATATTGTGAGTTATTCTTGTGTTTGATTGTGTCTGTCGTTCATCTTGTGCACTTGGTAGTCAAGGGGTTTGATCCTTATCAGGCACCTTGTGTTAGGATTGAGCTTGATTTTGAGCCGAGCTAGGTGTATTAAAGCTTGGTTTGATAACTACTAGAAAAAGTTGTGGTTGGCTTGATTAAGCATAATTGGGTCAATAAGTTTTTGACCTACTAATTGGCAATGTTTTAAATATCGGATATCAGTATTGAATCGGATTGCTAATTTTCATATCAGATATCAGATATTAGGGGATAAATCGGGGATATGCGTCAATATCGGATTGCTCATATCTGACAATATAAATATACAGTTATAATATCATAAATATATATGTTTATTCATATTACAAAAATATCATCAATGGGATCAGATGAAATTACGATAAATGTATTAAGCAATCACTATCACTAACATATGAGGATGTAATACTACAAGTCTATAAATTAACAAAATATTAAAACTTAAAATAGTGCATGAATATAAAATGAATTAAAAGATTGCCAAAAAGAATGACATATCCCAAATCATGTAACAAGCTCATTTTGCACACGTTTCTTAGACGAATTTTTTAGCATATTCCACTGCTTTCGCATCAGAATTAAAACTATCTGAAAAGATTCCTTTGAGGAGATCCATGAATCAAAACCTAAAGCGTCATCCTCTTCAAGCATTTCCTTCTTCACCCTTCCCAGATGATGATGTGCTGGCTTTTCATTTCTTTAAACTCTTTAAATTTTTACTAGCACTTGGCGTTGGATTAGTCCCCATCGCTTCTTCAACTTGCTTCCATGTCAACATTTCTCTAAGAAAGACTTCATCATCGTTCTCATCTGAAGCAATAGAAGTATCAACTGATTTTTAAGACATCCTCTCGGCCACCTTATCCTTCGTAATGGAACGAGCAGATAAGATATCAGTGTCTCTGCTCTTAAATCTTTCTTTTAGTTGATCATTGAATTTGACATAGACTAAGTCTTTCAATTTATCACTACTTAGTCCATTCATTTTCTTCGTGTGAATATGTTAATGAAAATATAATAACCAATTAGCCATTATAAGAAATATGTATGGGATTAATAGATGATATAGAAGAAAATTTATTTAAAATTTTACCATATCAAAAACACTCATATTTCTTTCATAACCACTTGAGCTTATGGTTAATCCTAAAATTCGCATGACATCTTCAAATCAGTCGTCGTGCCACCATACAAAAGCCATCAATTAACTAAAAATAAAAAAACCAAATTCAAATTTCTTTTAGTTTAAACTTTAAAACATTAAAAACTGCTATAATAGGTATAAAATTGATATTAGTTTCTTATCTATACATGGATCAAGTGCACAATTTTTAGCTTGCCTTTGCGCTACTTTCCTTCCAAAATATCTGCTTCGATTTTGATACAGAGGCAGATGGAAGCTATTTTTTTCTTGCATCTCAGAATCATGAGCATACATCACATGCACTATGTGAATCTATCTGCAAAAGCACAATCTCCAGCAATATCTTTCTGTCTTTGATAATAAAAATATGGGTTCAACAAATGAACCGTCATGCGCAAATGAGTCTTCAGATTCTCATTTCATCTTTTATAATTTAGAATAGAGATTGGCCTGACTTTTTTCTCATTATGCTTCAAATTAATCGCAATCGTCTTCTTGCAAATATCCAAGTCTCTATACAACCACCCCATTGATGGAGTGTTGCTATATGACCTTCTAAGAACATTGATGATAAAATCAAAATTGTTCAATACCAGTGTCACGTTCTTTTAAAATAAATGGCTATTGATGATGGTGTAGACATACAAAGGACAAAGTTAATCAAAAATATCAATTAGTTATTTAACTTTTAATTGCGATAATTTTCTAATCAAATGACAAATTGAAATTAGATATAAGATATTTGATTTTCTCCCTTCTTGCTTGAGTTGTCTTGGAGAACTTCAACTCTTTCCATTTAGTGGAGTTGACAAAGGCCTTCACTTTGGACTTCTTCTCATGAAAATTTTGCAATGAAAAAAATACTGTAGCAAAGCGGGTAACATCAGACCTAACAAGATCGCCTCCAATCTTCCCCATCATCATATCAAGAATGATAGTGTGGGCATACATGTAGACTATGTCGATTTTTGCATCTAAAATTACCTTCCTAACAGGCTTGAGCTTTTTCAATATCATGCAATAAGAGGTTTAATATGTGTGCAGTCACATAAAGTCTCGAAAATAGAGGGACGCCTCAAATCTAACAAATTCGCTGCATCAATATCGTTCGATGCGTTATCGATCATTATTTGAACGATAGATTATTCTCCCAACTTCCCAACACTGTTGCATTTACCAGATCATAAATATATTTCCATCATGCACATCATTGGATGTGTTCTCAGAATCATAAAACATAATTCTAGTATAAGCATGCATGCCAATGTTTATTATGTTCAGACCACTCCTGTCAGTCCAACAATGTGTCATAAGACTACAATCATGCAGTCTACTCTCGAGATAAGTTTCCAACTTTTCTTTCTTAGAAGCCACTTCTTTCGAAAGATACTTCTCAACTGTCTCATATGATATATGACCTTTCAAATTCAGCCTATATTTGCCATAGACTGTAACATCTGCCCAAAAGATGAAAGATCCATCATAGAGAACATGGAACATGTCTTAAATATACATCGTGCGATCCACACACACATCTTCTCTTTTCTTCTTTCAGTGTTCATTAAGGCTGGTTTGCATCCCTTTTTCTTTATCCTTTCCCATCTGCTCTAACTTTCTCGGTTGTTGAACATGCACATGTTTGTCTATCGGTCCTTTGAATCTTAAATTTTCAGGACTTTGATTGGCTTCATGAGAGGACACCACTTCAACATCCTCATCTCCAATTACCACCTCATTTCTGAGAGTTTGAAGCTTTGATTCATTCGCCTCATTCCGTCTATGCGGCTTGTAATGCTTCAATGGCCTTCAGCCTAACCTGCTTAGAAGTTTTTGTGTAACGAGCGATATTTCCTCTCTTTCACACAAAATGGGTATTGAAACGGTTAATACTGTCGCTCATGATATGCTCACAAAACTTGTACATTACTTTATTAGATGCCAACTATTCCGTATAATCTCAAAAATTTGTTTCTTTCATGGTGGATGATGCCTTGCTAGATGCTTCAGAAGAAATTTTCAATATCTACTATCAAAGAGCACAAACATAAGGAAATTATTAAATAAAATTTAAAATACATAAACTTGAAAAATTAAAACATATAATAAAAAATTAGAACATATCATTACTGAAAATAATTATGTGATTTACATGAACATATCATATATCCAGGAATCAGGAGACAACGTCTCTATTTGTAGCCCAAAGGCAATATCATTGTGTCAATCTTTATAGTTAAGAGTCAGGCCTATGCGGTAGCCGGTAAGAGACAACATCCATTATGCAATATTTGATTTAAGCTAAGTTATCCAAGATTCCAAGTATATAAGTGAATACATGAACCCCCAACCAATCCAAGTATTTTATCTACAATAAGGCAATAGGCTGCCAAGCATGGTCCGATACTTTACTACAAAGATTAATTGGAATTAGTTTCATTTTATAATCATATATATACATCTCACAGTTTTTTCAGAACAATATCGTTATCGAAATATTTTTCAAGCCTCAACCTAACAATATTATTCTCAGAACATTGAGAACAATCAACAATATCATCATTGAAAAAATATTTCTCAAACCGACATTTTTTTCCAGATTGACATCGTCATCGAAAACATATTTCTCAAGCCTCAACCCAAAAATATTATCCAAGAATATTATTCCAAGCCTCAAGTCTCTAGTATCAACCCAACAAAATCGAAAAAATTGAAGAAGAAGCGATAGCAGCCGTATAGAACAAGAAGAAGCGACAACAGTCGTCTAGAAGAAGAAGAAGAAGAAGAAGAAGAAGTGACAACATCCACACATACGAAGAAAAAGAAGAAATGACAACATTTGTTGATGAGTTGGAGAAGAAGAAATGGCTGCAGCATGCACTACAACATAAGAAGGAAGAAGAAGAATAAGAAGAATAGAGCGAAGAAGAAGAAGAAAGTAGGAGATAAGAATAATAATAATTAATGAAAAGATTCCTTAAAATGAAAAAAGTATAGAATCAAGCTGAAACATATAAACACTTACTTTTCATGATTTACCTAAAGTTTATGTCGGACAAGCGAAACATAAAAACCTTAACTTTTATCGGACAAGCAAAGGTAGGAAGCGAGAGGTTAGAGCTAATTGCTGCAATTTGGGGCATCTTTAGTGTTAATTTGGGTATTAGTTCAAAGAGGTTTGGATTCAATTGATCCAAATCCGTTTTAAAAAAATTTACAAACCCGCCTTGCACACTAATGGACATTATCGGGTGATATCGTCCCGATATATCGGGCGTATCGGTCGATAAATATTAATATCGGGGGGTTTCTCCAATTTTTGTGGTATCGTATCAGCTGGGAGCTGATATCGTTTTCGGCTAATAGATCAGTCGATATGATTGATATTTAAAACTCTGCTAATTGGTATTCATAATCTTTTTTCCCACCATAGCTTCACAATAGAGAAATTGAACTACTAATTGCTTGCATATTACTATGGAAACCTTGGGCTTGCCATAGATTAGAACCTTCGTATCACATGTTCATACTTATAAATACGAAAAATGAAGCTACGAGTTTTACTTCCAAGATTTGTGCAAATGAGTTATGACCAGCAAACTATGAGTTCTTACGAAAGTTGAGTCGAAATTCAACCATATTCACTCACTCTTTGTATTCATTAATCACCATACATATAAAACTCACGTCTAAAAATTAGTACAGTCACCCTCTCAAAAAGACTACCAATTATCAGTGATCCACCCAATTTTGATAATGGATGTAAAACAATTAACACCATGCAGGGTTGGAACCCGCTTGGTTAGACCCATAACCGTACTTGGGCTAACTTTTCACTTTTGGGACATGCCGGCCCAAACCCTAGCCCTAGCTAAGGTTGGGTTTATGATGGTACGTAACCTCAGGTCCGCTCGATTACTTACAACTGCTCGAATTGCTTAGTTGGAGAAGTTGGTACCTAGTGTTATATAAAGGGAGATTGTTTAGTTGGAGAAGTTGGTACCTAGTGTTATATAGAGGGAGGTAGTGCCTTCTGGTTAAATAGGTACAAGAGATCGATCTCTCTCTTCGTCTCATAGATCCCATAAAGTCATAGGAGTTGTTACGTTGTGATTAGCGAGGTGACGATCCTTGTGACATCATCTACTGTTCAAGCGAAGAAAGAGAAGCATGCTGAATTTCAATGACATTGAGATCTATGATCCCCGACAATAAATAAGATGCTGAATTTCAATGACATTGAGATCTATGATCCCCGATAATTAGTAAGATCGCTTCGCTAAATTACATGCGTTTCAGTGAGATGATCATATTTAGGATTTGAATCTCTATTTGTCATTCACATGATTGCTAGAGTTATTGTCTTCCTAAATAAGGAAACACATAAACCCTTCACTCTTAGAACTTCTAATCATAAAGTTTGACTAAATGCTGTTAATCATACATGCGTATGGAACAAGCCTGAGAACAATCTTTCTTGCTCTCTTGTTCAATAATTGAGCTCAACATTAAGTTTTATCTTGACTTGTAAAAGAATGAACATCAATGAGTTATTGTAGAGCAGTGAACGGAGCTTAAAAATTTGGGAAGTAAAAAGAGAACTTTTGTAAATAGTGAACACCACATCTGACTTATTGGAACTAATTGGAGCCAATGTTGCTTCGCCAAAGGCTGATATCTCTGTAGGACACTGGCCATATAGTCCCAGTTTATAATCTCCTACTTGTACTCTCTTACCTCTGTATGTGCTATTTCATATTCAAAATTGGATTGACTAGAGCTCACTTATGTATTCCTTGGCCATCTTGGGCATGTGTGTCTGAAGAAGATGAAATGTAGACTTAAATGTTTTAGTCTATTGCTGAAGATTTTGAGAAGATAATTATCCCTTGTTCATTGGGTTGCGGACTGATGTCGTGATGTAGATCCTCGTTTATGGTCCAATGAATCCGGTCATATCCGCCTTTGATTTTTTGGATTATCAGTGCAATCATAGACACATTGAAGAAGATGGAATCGTACTGAGCATTCTTTTTGTGTATGCAGACGGAAATTTAGCTGCCCTTTTTTTGGCTGGCTTGCAAGGGAGCACACATAAATGGCCAGGAGTGATGAAGGAACCATAGAGTTATGCATAATGCATATAGTAAATCTTGATGATCAGAGCATTATGAGAGTCTGAAAATTACATATGTGCCAATCATATCCAATATAAGAACAAAATCGTATGGTGTTGGGCTGATGCCATTATTAGTTAGTTCGTTAGTTTATGTTTTTTTTCCCGTTTGGAGGGGGATGAAAGTACAGTTCGGGACATATTATGGACTATGCCTCAACATTCTCATATAGTACATTTGTGATAATATAGGCACATGGCAAGGTTTGACATCTTGACTAATACTGATATGTATCTCTCGTATTATATTAGAATTCAAGCATGTCAATATGGTCAATCTGAAATTGATGGATACCACTAATGACAATTTGATAATAGGAGATTCAACGCTTGAATTACCTAAATTTGAATTCTATTTTATTTCATATAATGGTTGAAGAAATCTCTTGTTACATCAAAATAAAGATGAGAACTTCAAATACTGGTTAATACCGATGCCTATCAACTATTTCGGGTCATATTTGTAGGAGGTAAAAACAGATCCTTCTTTTTTAGCACTTAGCACAACATGAAACTGCTTCAATTTCATGAGTTTTATTATTGGGATGTTTTGACTATACACCGGATTCAAGTTTTGAATTATCAAAGTTTGAATTCTATTTCACTTCATATAATGTTCGCATGAATTTTATTTGACATCACACTCCAGGTTAGAACTTCACACTCAAGGTTAGAACTTTAAAATGGTGGAAGTCACCAATACATGTCATCAATTCCAGATTGGATTTGTTGGGTGGAGAAAAACTGACCCTTTATTGGCAATGGTCACATAATCTCGATTTTCGACTATAACATGAGGCTAATACATTGAACTCTGAAAAAAGAAGTTAAAAACTGAAATGACTGATTTTGGTAATTTATAAAGATGACCAGTTAATGGAATGAGGTAAAAAAAAGGAGAGAGTGTCTAATGATAGATCATCTCTTTCGATATCGATAAATGAAGCAGTTGCTAAAGATGATATCTATTATTTGCAAGCAACAACCATGTTGAGGTTCGATACCTCCTATACGTATGGCCTGCTATTTCACCCGATACTGATACTAGAAACAACTGCTCTATTCTGAAACGGAAAACTAGAATTTGAACATTGGTCCATATAGAGAGACTTGGGCCAACAACCATCTGTCATGTGCACAGTAGCTATTTTTCTGTCAGTTTCTTATATCAGATATGAGGTATTCGATATAGACATTTGAATTCTGGTTTTTTTCTAATTTGTGTCGTGTGTTCTTCTGGATAGATAATACCAGCTGAAGTTCCATCTGGAGGTAGATTTTTGCGGAAAGCAAATATCACGATAGGTCGTTTTTTCTGATCTTTGTGCTAACCATGTTCTTTTTGTCGTTAACCCTAATTATGATGCCTTCATGAACATGCAGTGATGAGTTTTTCCAATACGACTGGCTGGTGTGGCCGCAACCTCGCGATGGTCTCAGGACATGGTCCAAATCTTCCATTCCACTCTCGACCTGTCTGTGCTCCCGTTACTGGTTCGCTAACCCCAATATCCAGAGCGCATGAAGCGGTAATATGCGGCTATTGGATGGGACCTGATATCGAAGATGGGTGGGGTTATGTAGAGGCTGCTGTTTATCAAGTCTGAGGTTGTCTAGCAATTAGATATGTGAATTGGATTTTGGGAAGTTCTGTTCCCCCTCAATTCAGCATTCTATATGTAAACAGATGTGCTTTGTTCTGGCCTCTGTCATGTTGAAATTCTCTGTTGCGATCATCCACGGCAAAATTGCCAGTTGCTCGGCCAAAGTTTCGGCCAGTCTACATTCCTAAATTGTGTTGAGGTGATATATTTCGTTAATTATTGTTTTCTATAAGTAAGAACAGAGCTATAAAAGTTGAGATGAATGTTTTGCAACCGAACAGCAGAGCTGGATTCCAGGTAGGGGCATTATTGTTCTTCCCGTTTCATTATTGACAATGCCGCAAAACAGGAGCATGCAATTCTCTAATTCTCTAAGATTAAATCTTTCTCCATATAATTACTTTCAATGGTCGAAGATCTCTTTCTTCCTTTTAACCATAAGCAATATTTAATCATCTATTATACAATTCACGACTGTTTTTGAATCTTTGTCCTACGTGGCAGCTTTGTCCCGGTCATATTTTGGATTGAATTGCTGACTGGGACGCTGACTAGACCACCTAAAACATGTCACACGTGTGCAGGTTGCATGATGGTCCGTTGCAACGGAACGTCATCTTTCACACACGTAACGGGGAGACGTGCATTGCCGTTTCATCCCCTTCCCCGTGAATTGCTACAAAAACGAGGCGTGGGTAAAATTTTTACCTGCCACTAGTAACTAGGAGACTTGTGCGGGTTCTCGAAGACGTGGGTAATATTTTTTTCACCCACTTTTGACCGGAGGAAGCTTAGATGAACTTTTTTTCACCCGCTTTTGACGTGGGTAATATAATTTGTTTGATGTTTCCAATGATAGGTATTTTTTAACTTTTATTTGTTTCCTAATCTACTTTTTTCAAAAATATATTATTCCACTTAACTTATTTTTGGAAAAACAAATAACATTTATTCCACTTTACTTATTGTTATTCGTTTAAATTTGGGGACCTAAGATTTTGAGGGGAAATACTTTAAATGAACCGTGCCCTTTGGGAACAGGTTATGGCTAGTAAAAATATAACAAGATTGACCTAAGATTTTGACAGTTTTTGTAACTGTTTGACAGTTTTTAACTTTAGATCAGAGGAACTGTTTGACCCCCGATCAGCCTATTGGGCGGCCTATTGGGCGGCCCGATCAGAGGAACTGTTTGACCCAGGCCAAGCCATTCAGCCTATTGGGCGGCTTGGCACGAAAACTCTTTGACAGTTTTTGTAACTGTTTGACCCCACAGAGTTCGATTTGACCGCCCACTTATTATTTCTAGACTCTTTTTCATGTCTGTGCATAAATTGATTCTCATGTATCTAAAACGAAGTAAAGTTGGATATGGGAAGATACTACATCAATGATTCTATGCTTGATCTGAGGAACTCACTAAATTGTACACAGCGCAACTGATATCAGGAATTTTATGACCTAGACTGATAGAAGAGTGTCAGAAATCTAGTGCACATTCAGCAAACTTGCCCAAAGTTTTTTTGTTTTTTTGTTTTTGGTTTAAGGGTGCGCTGAACTCCCACCAAAATTGTGTAGCAGCACAGTGCCTGGAGGAATAAACTACTACCAAAATTGTGTAGCAGCGCAGTGCCTGGAGGAATAAACTACATGTTGGGGATTCTGCCAATGCAAATGTATGCCACCAGCCACAAGAGAGTCGATCACAATAAAAGCTATACTCATACTCTCATACTCTTATAGCTTGTAGTGCCTCCTGAAGGTGGAGCTGATATGAGGGGAAGGGCGGCAGGCTATTTCATGACCGCTCTTGACTGCTCTTGTGAAGGGTGTTATCAACCTTTAATACATAAGTAACTTATGCTTGCATAAAAATTCATTCCATACAGTTTTTCTCAGATTTGGCTCAAATCTTGCAGTTTGAACATTATTGCTCGTTCTCAAATCTGAGTTTCAGCCATAAGTTATTATTTTAAACATCACCCGTTTCTGTGAGGGCAATGTGATGATTCGAAGAGCAGCGGTTTCTGTGTGATGATTCGCAGAGCGGGGCCGGGGGGGGGGGGGAGAGAGAGAGAGAGAGAGAGAGAGAGAGAGAGAGAGAGAGAGAGAGAGAGAGAGAGAGACATCAAGAATGCAGAAGACCTTGGCAAAAAAAAATCGCGCACAGCAAAAAAATGAATCAAAAAACAGGGCATGCTGATAAAATTGACCATCACCCGTTTCTGTGGAAGAGCAGCGGTTTCTTGTGATGATTCGCAGAGAGAGAGAGATCGGGAGTTCAAGAATGCAGAAGACCTTGGCAAAAAAAAAATAGGGCAAATCAAGATTAGCTGATAAAATTGACGACATCACCCGTTTCTGTGTGTGATGATTCGAAGAGTGTGATGATTCGCAGAGAGAGAGAGATCGGGAGTGACCTCAAGAATGCAGAAGACAGCGGGAGTGACCTCAAGAATGCAGAAGACAAACTTTCTTGGCAAAAAAAATCAAACACCTGCGCACAGCAAAAAAATCGAATCAAAAAACAGGGCAAATCAAGATTATGCTGATAAAATTGACGTTTCTGTGAGGGCAATAGCGGTTTCTGTGTGATGATTCGCAGAGCGGGGGGGGGGGGGGGGGGGGGGGGGCGGGGGGGGGGGGGGGGGGGGAGAGAGAGAGAGAGAGATCGGGAGTGACCTCAAGAATACAGAAGACAGCGGGGTGACCTCAAGAATGCAGAAGACAAACTTTCTTGGCAAAAAAAAATCAAACACCTGCGCACAGCAAAAAAATCGAATCAAAAAACAGGGCAAATCAAGATTATGCTGATAAAATTGACGATCAAATTTAAACATCACCCGTTTCTGTGAGGGCAATGTGATGATTCGAAGAGCAGCGGTTTCTGTGTGATGATTCGCAGAGCAGCGGGGGG
Source organism: Scilla litardierei (assembly GCA_030789695.1). Taxonomy (NCBI): domain Eukaryota; kingdom Viridiplantae; phylum Streptophyta; class Magnoliopsida; order Asparagales; family Asparagaceae; genus Scilla; species Scilla litardierei. The sequence continues at coordinate 170,465,664 of CM061132.1, forward strand.
GGGGGGAGGGGGGGGGGGGGGGGAGGGACGGAGGGGGAGAGAGAGAGAGGGGGGAGACAGAGAGAGAGCAAGCGGGAGTGACACTGACGCAGGCTTTCAGTTTGCTTTTAACTACACACTGGGCAGAAGGAATGTTGGCGTTGTACTGTTGTGTATCGAGGTAAAGCCCATTAGATAGGCCTGTTATTAGTAAAGTGAATGGCCCGGACGTCATAAGAACTAATTTGACCAGAAGTGCGATTAAACCGTACCATGCAGAACTAATTTCCTTAAATCCTTCAAAATTTCAGATTTTCAGGTTTCTATAATTCCACGAATTGTTAGTTTACTCCAACATCTCACCAAACTACACCTTCCTAATCCTATGTAACAACTGAATGCTATTATAGAACTCGCTATACTCTTTAATGTTTTTCCTTCTATCGTGCAACCCATTAATTGCCCTTTTTAATGTCAATTATCCCATACTTGTATCACGCGAAAATAATCCCATTTTTTAAAAAATTCATAGCACTCGCATAATTGCATGAACTCAAACATGCCCAACGTATGAGAGCAAAACGTTCATCCCCTTAAAAATATATTTGTGCATGCATAACACGTGACAAGCACTGCAACTCCAGAGTTTTCAGGAGAGAGCGACCCCTGCAAGATGATCTGCACATGCACACCACGTGATAATCATCCAGGGCCCATTAACTAGCAAAGCAGTTGAGGGGCTAAAACATCTTGCGCCCGCGGGCCCGATGCAGCCCGAAATGAGGAATAACAAGTATTAATGCCGAGCCTAATGGGGGATATATAACAAGAGCTAGGCCCATATATGATGACCAAAACCCAACTTAATTACCATACAAAATATTCACTTTCTCAGCGTATCCAGATATATGTTGAAATTCTGCCGCAAAATCCAACTTGTGCAGAATTACCAGGATCAGACGTATAATGCCTCCAGCCTTGTCGGGGATGTCAATGGTCAACTCCCAGACATCTAACGTACCGGCCGTCTCACCCAAGAATAGTATCAGACGTCTGCTATTGCCCATCAGACGTTTGACCAGCGGCTAGACGTCTGGGAAGTCTTCACCATACGTTTGACTGGGGAGCTATCGGAAAAGTCCACACTCTCTGGTGAATGGTACCGATTGTTCAGTTTTTTTCCGGGCGTCTGGGGTTCATCCCCAAGACGTCTGATCAAGGGACCAGACGTCTGGGAGGATAACTCCAGAGTTTAATCGTGGGCTCCTAGATCTGCTATTTTGAAGCTCGATTTGTGACCGTTGGATTGAGCGGTTGCTCAATCCAACGGCCACATTTGCGTCTCTTAGTGGCTATTTAATGATCTTCTTTAGAGATGTTAGGGTATGTGTTGAATGAGAGTTGTTGAGAACAATTAAGAGAGAGCTTTGAAGTGAGATTAGAAGAGGTTGGAACCATGGAAGAAAAAGCTAGGTTGCTTTTGGGATTTCCTGGGTTCTTAGGTCTTCTTGTTTTCTCTTTACTTCTTAATTCTTAGTGAGTTGATAGTGGGGGCTTGGTGTTTTATCTAAGTTATTACTCGCTTGAGGGTGAAGAAGAAGTTGGTGTAAAAGCTCGTATTCTCTGATCAGATAGTAGACTCGTCTTGGAGGAGTAGTTCAAATCATTGACCGAACCATGGTAAAGTTCTATGCCTTAGTTACTTTCTATTTTGCATGGGAGGATGCGTGCTTCGTTTGCTTTCTTTGCTCCCGCAAGATCCATATTGGGTGAGATTGTTTGTTGTTGCGGTGATCCGATTTTAGCGTGTTCTACTTCCTAGCTAGTCGTAGTGATTGCTAGTTGATGTCTTTATTTTACACATTTTTAGTATAGGTTGACCATGCATCCCATAGAATAAAATCACACTTTTCATATTTTTTCGCCCACCTCTTGTTCCTTTTCACTCTCGGGGTGTTTCTGTGCGTTCCAAGAAAGAGATGAAGCGAAGCGAGGCGAAGAAAGGAGAAGCAAAGTGGACCAAAGAGATGAAGAAGAATGAGTTTTTGCATGCCACACGGCCGTGTGTGTCACCACACACGACCGCGTCAAAGATCCTGGAGAACCAAAAATAAGAGGCAGTTGACACGACCGTTTGTGTTATCCTACACGGTCGTGCAAAGAAGCACAACATAAAGACCCCATACGACCGTGTGAGAAGCTGAAGAGGAGTATTGAAGAGGAGGCACACGACTATGTCGCCCATCGACATGGCCGTGTGTTGATTTGACAGAACTAAAGGAACATTGGAAATTACAGTGACACGGTCGTGTAAGATTTCACACTGACCGTGTCAACAAGAAGAGCTGCACAATTTTCTATTATTATAGTGGCACGGTCGTGTACAAGGAGCCACATGATAGGGTCCCCCTCTAAAGCCAAAGAAGAGCAACAAATGCACAACCTTACAAAGATTGTAGATCTGCTCAGGATTTCATGATCATTTTCATTCACTCTTATTTCTTCAGTCAAAGGGCATGTTGTGACGATTCCTACACATATTTATTTGTATTTTTCTGAGCTCGAAGGGATTTTATACATTTTCTGAAAGACAGAGCAGAATTTGTGCTTCAGTCACATGGCCGTGTGACTGATTATTCTACGAATCTGGGCCGAATTTTGGCCCAGTTATTTAGGGTTTTGAGGCCGGTATTTATACTCGATTTGTACACGGATTGAAGGAGAGTATAAATACCTTTCGAGTAGTAATTGTCATGATTATATTGAACATGTATTGCCCTCATAAGAAGATTGATACTTAAATTTTCTATTTTCAGTAGACGCGACAACTTAGATTGAGAAAACACACACACAAAAATTAACATGCTCACCCTTTCCTTCTTTCAGATTATATAAACATCCAAAAGTGTGCCTTGATGCTAAAGTGATTAAACTAAAGAAAGAAAAAAGTACTAATTCGTTATATATATATATGGGTAAAGTGTTCCCAGTGTGACTCCTTAGATTAAATCTAAGGAGTCGCCCCCATTTTCTCCCATCTCCCACAATATTTTTGAAATTATTTTTCATCGCATTGTTGGTCACATCATGGATGATCAACATACCAAAAATCAAGTCATTCCAATACTTTAAAAGCCACCATCTATCCTTTGCAACTTCAACGGTCTGAAAACGTGCTGAAAAACACATAAAGTTGCAAGGGGTAGATGTGGGCTCTAAAAGTATTGGAATGACTTGATTTTTGGTATGTTGATCATCCTTGAGATGAACAACAATCCCAAGAAAAAAATTTCAAAAAAAATTGTCAGAGATGGAAGAAAATGTGGGCGACTCCTTAGATTTAATCTAAGGAGTCACACTAGAAACACTTTACCCTCTGTGTGTGAGAGAGAGAGAACGAGCTCTGCCATTCTTATCCATTCTTAGATTAGATTGTTAAGCTTGCGAGACTTCTCATATCTAGGAGAGCTTACAGTGCCTATAATTAATGCTTTCAAATGATGAAAGGAATTCAAGGATTAATTTCTACTTTTCTAGCTAATCCATATATTTAGAGAACTTTCTAAATTAATTTCTATATGAAGAATTGAGGTGATAGCAGGTGGGAGATTTACATTCATGATTAATCATCGAGTATACAAACCAAAATGCACACATTCCATTAAACCCTAATTTCGAGCATATTTGTTCATAAACGTAGACCCCACCTAAAATTTATATGCACATGAAGAATATGCTAGCGATTAAATATTTCCATTGATCCCAATAAGATATTTGCGTAGTGGGTTTCCCTTTTTGACAAACCTATCAGAGACCAACATCATGCACAAAGACCTGCATTTCTTTTCTTTTCCTTTCCTTTCTTTTCCCCCCCTGTGAATTTAGCTTTTCTCTTTGACCTCTGAGATCCAACTCATACTTTGTTCAGTATTTTTTTATAAAAAAATCTTTCTAAAGTTTTCTGCTCATAATCTAAAGAATTTTTATTTGCTGGTGTGGTGTATGCCCTAGTTAAGAGCTCACACCAATGAGAAGTAAGCCTCTGAAAGCTTACTGCTGTATTGTATACCAAAAAGATTTCCTTAAATTGATTTCCCCCACATTTGGAGGAACAAGTTTTTTTTTCCTTTTTTCAGTAGTTTAATGCAGATTGATAAACTTGTAACCATGCATGGTATCTTGGGGCAAGCACTGCAATAGAAACAAAGTATATGTCCATGGTCACTTGCCTAGGGTTTAGGGCACCTATAATTGGGTACCATCTTTTGGGTTCCACTTGAACAGGGAGTGCTTTTGTTTTTACTGTATGGTTTCCTTTTATAGAAGCAAGATCAATGGAAAATAAATACTACTTGAAGCTCCGCATTCCAACAACCAATATAAGCAGATTGTCACGAAAAATAGATACATGGATTCCCTAGGGATCCACTGAATGCTAGGAAAACATGCTGTACACGATCCACCTCCCTAGCATATGCAATATGGCTATAGCACAGTACTCATCGCCCACAGTCTCAGAACTAAAAACTCGTCGGCACCTGTAGAAGATCTTTCACTTGTTGATGAAGAAGAAATGGGATATTTTTTGTTGCACAATTAGGGTTTTATTGTCATGATGTGTTCATTAATTTCCCTCTTTTTAGTAATTTTCTTTTAATGTACACAAGAAGACTATAACATAAGGAATCCGAAAATGGAAAATGTTATGATAAAAAGAAACTGAAAATTGTAGCACCTATATTACGATCAGATGAATGGCTGAAGAAAGGTCACTGAAATTGTTAACCTATGCAAGAAGTTAGATATCTGAATATTTCATATATAAATATATTTTCTCTACCTAATAATAATAGAAGCTCTGAGAGATATTTAATCATCAATACACATGTGTTGCTCAAATAATTGAAGCCACCCCCCTGAGTTTTAACAATGCAAATAATTTGTACTGCATACAATTAACAAAAATTAACAAGCAAGAAACCAGTACTCATAGCTTTTAAACAAACAACCCAAACACATTGATCATCACAGCAAGCAAAAAAATCAAACACAGCAGTTAAAAAAACCCACAATTAATTATACCGACGAGACGACGACCCGCTGTTCATGTCCAAAGCGTTGAACGCAAACGGGCCCGGATGCGGCGGCTGATTCGGGCCGCCGCCGTCGTCGGGGACGCCGCCGCCCCGCCCCTGGCCATGGCCGGATCCGACGGCGGAGGCGGCCCGGTCCCCCTCCATCTCCCTGTACTTCTGCAGGTACCTCCTCATGGGCTCGACGTAGTCGTCGAAGCCCAGCGTGGCGAGGGCCCAGCAGATGTCGTCGCCGTTGACCGTCTTCCTCTTCTCCTTGTGGCACTTGTCGGAGGCCTCGCCGGTGACGAAGCTGATGAACTCCGACACGCACTCCTGCATCGTCTCCTTCGCTTCCTTCGAGATCTTCGCGTTCGGCGGCAGGATCTGCTTCATGATCCTTCCCACGTTCGCGATCGGAAGAAGCCGGTCCTGCTCCTTGATCGCGCTTCCGCTTCCGCTTCCGCTTCCGCCGCCGCCGCCCCCGCCGCCCGCCGGCTGGTGATCACCGTTGGACTCCGGGCTGCTTACCATATTCCTCTCTCCCAAAAAAATAACTCGCTGACACGTTTCTCCTCCTCACCTCCCACTTCGGTGGGCTAGCCACTATATATATAAACCCATGCGTGCGAATTAATGAAGGATTTGTAGGGATGATGATGTGGCATGACAAATTGGAAACTGATGCCCTCATGGTGTCATAGTGCGTGAATGGGGTTGGTAGATGGCCATCTATCGTTCATGTTGGATTCTCTCCTGTTAGTCTTGTCAGACTAAGTTGATTGGTTTGTAGACACGTGTCCGATCGACAGTGCCCGCGCCGTGCCCGCGCCGACGAGCATGCATGTGGGAGCCAAGCCTAGTTATTATGATGCGAGGGACGGTCCCCGTTCAAGCTACAAATGCACATCACATGCAGATGCTTTCCATATTTAGATCCATGCACAGTGAAATATTTGCAGAGCTTTAACTCAAGAATTCAATTAGGTTGTCCTTTATGGCCCATAGATTTCATCAAATATAAGCATATTATTGGATATATGCCTCGAATTTGCCAGAGTCCTGGGCTCTTGGATAAGATTCAAAGCAGTACTGTGATATGCCAATCATGCATGGATATTGGCCTACACCTCAGGATTCTCAACTGTGTCAAGCCTGTGCACAATTTTACAGGTGGAGGGGAATGAAACTGTGTGTGAATCGATCACATCCAACGTTTCAGTGTCTACAAGCAATTCAAATGCAGTTAGGCAATACGTAATCTGTGGAGTATTGATCTTAGGACAGAGACATGAGAGAGAGAGAGAGGGAGTGTTAAAACTTTAAGTATTGCTTGTATAAAAATTGTATCAGGTCTTAGTCTTGACTTCCATTGTGACCTCTAATGGAGTCGGTATCATACTATTATTAGTCAATTTCTAATTACTATTTTCCAACTACTCTGTCCTCTAGATGGCAAATGCTTGTTAACATCTTAATTATAGGTGTCATTATGTAAGTAAAGAACTGCTGAATGAAGAGGATGGATGCTTGAGTAAAGGTCAGCATTATTAAATTAGCACTAAACCCATATATTGAATTCATCATTGAAACTGATTAGTATTTTGTTATCCCTAATCGCTCTCGTTATGCTTAACCCCTTTCCTGGCATGAAGTATGGCTATGGACGACACTGTGTGTGTCGAGCCCAATCCATCGTGCACCGCGAACGTGGCTAGCATACCGATGCAGAGCTAGCGTTTGATTCGATGTTTTTGTGTGTGCGCGCGCACGTGTGCGCATCATTTGAGGCATAGATATTCCTAAGTTGTGGTCCAAACATTGTGGAAAGGAGATGAACATGAGCCTCTCTTGCACTCCCCAAAGCAAGCTAGCCTTTGTAAGTGACTTTTTGTCATGTTTTCCAAGATTCTCATATCATATATGCTTCCACCTAGTCATAGATTAGCATAACATTTACAAAATTGTTAAAACTATGTCATAAAGATTGGATATACTATTTATTCCTTGTTTCGTGTGGAACATTTGGCAATAAGAGAATTTGAAAACTTAAATTAGGGCTAGAAAGCCGGCATGTTAGAAATAAACAAACCCACTAAGAAATCGAAGAATAAAACAATATTAAAAAAACTCTCAATTAACTCTCCATTGGCTCACAGTTTGTTCTCCGTATTTTCTATAAGTAGCGGTAAACTTATACATGAAATATTTCATACAAAAAAACCGCACAAGAATCGCATGAAAAACTAACCGAAACAAGATTTAATAAAGGTTTCGTTAGAATCCGGGTCCGAATCAGATCCGGGTCTGCCCTCACTATCACTCGCTCCCCGCGCGTGCCCCCTCCTCAGAACGTGACTGTCAGATCGATCGATCGATGCTAAAAAAATCGCCACATGGCCACATCAAATGGCGACTACTTTTGGGCCGGGCTGCTTTAATAACATTGTTTTCGAGCTCCAAAAAATCAAACAATGTTTTTGAGCTCCAAAAAAATCTATAATAAATCTCCAAAAATTCTCATACACCCTAGATTAATCTGAGATATTTTTGATGTTTTATATCATCATTTTCAACTCTTCACCTTGATCCAAACACATCATAAAGCCCAAATCAAGCCAAACCTCCATATCTTCCACCCTAAAAAATAAACCATCTCATCATGAAGCCAAGTCACTTGGCTACTGAGCTTAGCACTAAGCATCACAAACTAATAACTGAGTATCCAATGAACCCATTTTCGAAGGTGAATCTCCGAATACACAGTGTTTTCAAAATCCATACTTGAATAAAACCCGCAATGTCTCTCCATGCCACATCGCGGCACCCTATCACCACTTTATGGAAAATCCCTTTGAGCTCCGCTCAAACTTTGCCACCGACCTGTCCATGGTTGGATTCGCCTTCTCGTGAACTTCTTTGGGATGCACTATCATGTCGACATCTTTTCTAGCGCACATCCATCCCGAGTTTATGTCCAAATTCAATGCATCCACCGCTAACCCATCCGTCATATAATATTCATGCGTATGCAATGCATAAGCTAAATTCACACAGTCATCATAGCGAGCCGAAGCCTTCACATTGCGTTGCCATACTGTGCTAGCAATATAGTAATCCACAGTAACTCTATGATCTTCATCTTGACTAAAAGTCTCGCTACCATCGCTGCATGTAGCAGCGGCTAGTTACTGAGCCAGCATCATATGCATGCACAGTTTTTATATAAGAATTTTCATTACATGAATCTCAATACTCAGCTTTCAGATTACAAATATTTAGAATACAGATATACATGCCTACATCCAAAGCAACAGACTCTTGGGATTTCTCATTGAAACACAAAGATTTGATTATGTGCGCTTTATAGGTCACGGTGCCGGTTTAATGCAGTCAGTATCGTTTAAGTGGCGTCTTACTAAAGTTATGTGAGGTCCCTGTTGTACATACATTTCTTATCTATATTCTATATATTAAAATATGGAATTACAACATTGCCATTGTCCCATGTATCAACATCACATCGTCACATGGGACGATGGCAAAAGTGTAATTCCTTCTATTTGCATGGTTATCATCCCCTCTAAAAACCAAAAAAAAAAAAAACCTAACTCACTTATTGACATGTTTGCCATAGCCAATGTTTTTTTTTCATTTCCAACTCGGTTCTTTTTTGCACCTTTTACTCCCCTTCTCGTTACTTCTCGGTTGTTACTTGTTATCATCCCGTTAAAACCCCCCCAAAAAAACCCCTACTCACTTATTTACATGTTTGCCACTCCAATTTTTTTTTCCATTTCCAACCCGGTTTTTTTGCACCTTTTACACCCCCCACACGCCCACAATTCTCGCTCCCTCTCGGTTGCGCGCGTGCACCGCATCTTGTTCGTGTGTGTTTTTTTCTTTACACACCCCCAGTTTGTTTCATTACACCAATACTCTAGAATGCTCATCTTGACGCATCTGCATAGGTGTACCGATCGAAAATAAACTTGTTAGAAGTAGATATATATTGGGTGAAAGCTACCCCTAACCTTAATTTTTCTTCCCTCTTAGAATATGAGTGAGCAAATTTGGCACCATCTGTCTGCAATGGTGAACAAAGAGAAGGGGACGAGAGTCTGCTGCTTTTAATACCAAGCAATGTTCCTCTCACTCTCAACAACTGTACCAAGAGATGGAGACCTCCAAATGACCTAGCAGTGAGACAAGTGCCAACAAAGGGACCAGTGTCGATTGGACGATGACTGAAATGGAATCTCAAGAGCCCTTGAATCTTGAGGCAGGGATGGTGGGTGTTTGCCTGTTTGGAACATGGCCAATGATGAACTTGCTAGCTGCTGAGGGAGAGACACCATGATTGGAGTCAAATTTGTTTCAAGCCTGTAGCTATCCATCTCCTATTGGATTTAAAAATTTCCGGGCTTTTGGGCGAGAAACCCGCTGCCTATGATTGGTTGTTTATCTTATATTTAGGTCATTGAGCAGTTAGGCCCGCATGCCACATCCTCATCCTTACAAATCATTCACTAATTCAGTGACAAGTTTCAGCAAATTTTATATAATTTCTCGATACAAACGATCAGGGTTCTTTCAGCCTCCATAAGACAAACTCATGTAATTACACCATGAATACAACCTTGGAACTTCCACAAATAGGGACCATCTGCCGTCGATCACGTTCGTATGTAAACAAGGCCACTTTAATGGAAAATTTGAAGCGAAGTTGGGCATCGCGTCTATGAAAAGGACATGCAATCATGCCACATCTCCATCATATCACTCACCAAATACTAGCACTAATGCAGCATTCTAATTTGAAATCAATGGAAAGTTTCTATCATACGCCGCATCTCACGGCTGCTCCGCAGGAGGATTCTGTGTGCTCGTTGTACACGGCTCTCTCCCCGGGTCAGACTCCGAGCTTGGCTCAGGATTGCTTTCGGACGCGTCATTGGCTTTCACTTCTTGCATCTCAGTGTCAGCATTCTGAGAAGCATCATGGATCTCAGCGTCAGCAACCCGAGAATGGATCTCGGTGTCAGCATTCTGAGCAGCATCCTGTAACTCACTGTCAGCAACTTGAGTATGGATCTCTGTGTCAGCATCCCGATGGATCTCTGTGTCAGCACCCTGTGCCTCAGTGTCACCAATCCGAGCACCTGCCTTAGTGTCAGCATTCTGAGCAGCATCCTGTACCTCAGCATCGGCAATGGGAGCATCTTCATCGGCTTCTGCTTCGACCATTTCTTCATCACCATCACCAGCTTTAGTTTCTACTCCATTTGAGACTGCAGCCGAATGGCCTTTAGACTCCTCGGTTACACCATCAGGTTCACCTGATTTTGGGGAGGATGGCCTGGGGTATGGTTCGGTGCACATGGTTAGGGTCGAGGTCACCAACAAGTTCTGTATAAGAAACACGATGTGATTGTTATATTCAAAAAAAAAAAAGTTACTGAGTTGCCCAAAGAGCATCCCCAAGAATCAAGCCGCAGTAGGAATGACATGAACTCCATATCTAATGTAGTGTTTTCATCGGAAATGGTTATAAGAGAATTTAGCACATGAAAGGGTGCATCTTCGCACTCAAAATTCATCAACAACAAAAAAGGATTTGCAAACTTGCATGATTGTAGACAGACAAATTGAATGAGCTTTATGCGCATGTTCATCAAAATACATTAACTGCATATAGTCTCTGGAGTTGTGCAATCATGTCAAATGATAAAACACAAGTGTATAGTTTCATGAAGCAAAAAACATTACCAACATAGTCGATTGTCAACTAATCAGACTTTTATTGACAGTGAGATGTCAATTATCATGGACATACGCAAGATATGATTCCATACATGTTGCTAGCAGAGTGTTAATGTGATGTAACCTGTATGAGGGTCCTAAAACATGTATATCTAAAGTAATTGATAGTGGGGAGTCGGACAATTATGTTGCATGGATTCTTCAATAAAGAAGCCATATCCACATCAGATGTGTATTTGATAGTAAAAATTCTGACACTCAAGTGCCGGATACTTCTTGTCGTGTATCCTAGTCTCCTAGACCTATCCAAATGTATCCGATGCATAATTGAAGACTCAGGAAAAAAACATTCTGTTTCATGAATGACGGTGTCATAATTTCACTTAGTTTGTAGATGAATTACATTATTTGCCCATTTCTTACCAAGAAATATCATTGCTCAAGTTATAATTGATTTGTATAGTTTGGATATCTTTAAAGAGAATAATGGGTATCATATGGCATATGTGGGGCTTGTACTTGTACTTCTCACCTTTTTGTGTCTTGGTATATGAGGCATAGCCTCATATGCCATATGATATCCATTATTCTCATCTTTAAATAACTAAGTTATTGTGTTTACTTTTATTCGAATGGACTTATAAATTCCTATCACAGATAAACATTAAAGCACAGTTACACATGTTTTTGCCACTGCTGTATTCATGATGTATTTGTCACTGACTCTGGGACGGGCAATGTCTATGTACCCATGTTACATCAAATCCTACTCTCGTGTATGTACCAGTCAATACATTATACAGAGTAGATAAAAAGCTAGATTCTTTGACTACTAGGAAACTCTGATATTATTGATAGATCAAAGCAGATTCTATTGTTACATTTCCAGTCATCGATCGTGTTCCCAGAGAAGTTTTCTCAGGGAATCTTCTTCCTTCAGCCAACCAAAGTATGTCAATGAAACTGCTTTGATCAAAGAAATAGAATTGTTTAGCAACCTTAACAGACTATTTTAGACAGCACGAGTGCTCGAGATTGAATGAACAATTCCAAAATGAAGGACCGATACATTGATTGTATACCGATTATACTACTTATACAACATGTACAAAAGAAAATATAATAGAGACCAACTGCAACCAAAACGAGTCGGACAAGATAGGTCCAGGTAGTATCTGGTGTAATCAGTTAAGTTTAGACAATAATAATACTCAAATACATGCCATTTGCAATATCATAATGAAAGTTTTTAGAGAGAAGAATTGCTGACAGACCTTGTCCAGGGCCAACGCAAGCTTTGATATACTTCTGTATGTGCCTTTTGGATTTAAAAGAATCTGTTCATTGCAAAATTCGGTTATTAATCATATGCTGGGATAAGTATGATGTCACAAAAAACATCACAGCAGAAAAACATACATCATTAAGTAGCAGTGTTCTCATTGTGCAAACAACAATAACATCTATCAATTAAACGAAGAACACTTCATGAGAAGTGCAAACTTTGCATGCTATTACTTAAACACGTTGAATTCTGATGTTCAAGGTGGAAAGTGAGATCACCTCACAGAGCCGCTGCAATGTGAATGGAGGACCTTCAGTAAAGCTTAAAAGAGCTGCCGTGTAAAACATCACCGTGAGTAACTGCCTCTTCTAAAACATCTATAATAAGAACTAACAAGAGCAACAAATTTAAGAACAGATGGTCCGATGTATTGGGAAAAAAACAAGTAACTGGATGAACATAATCACGCACAACAATGCCTGAAAATAAGTTTCATGAGACAAAATACATGCAGATGGAACACAAATATGAATGTTATGGATTTTGGAGTCACATATATTTGTTCGGATATTGAAGGTTAATTTTCATAAAGCAGTAGCAACACAATTGAAAACTGAAACAAGGGTCAGTAACATGGTAGAAATTACTTGAATCAGTGGTTTATAATATATGATGGTACTAGAGGAAGTTTAGATTCAAGATTGTTAACACCATGATGAGACGCAGAAAGTATTCTGAGTGAAAGAGAAGATGATTTCCGGCAATAGAAAAGCACAAAGAAGAAACGAAAGTAATGAATTGGAACATATCCGATTCAATGAATAAGAATCAATCCATGCATGATGCTTTTGAAGAAAAAAGTAGCTTTTATCTCAAAATTTACCTTCATCCAGTCTTTTTACCAACTCTGGATACGTTTCTCCTGATAAAGAACTCTGTTGTGGACCATCACCACTGACAAACTCGGCTTCTGGGTATTCTGCCAAGACCTTCAAATGTTTTATTTTGAAATATGGGTCAGTATAACCCAACCATGGCACTCAGTATTCTTTTGGAAGTAAAAATTACAAACGCATGATACAAAATCTTAGTTCAATGAATACATATGCAACTGCCCATATATTACCTGCTTCAGCCGAAATGATAGCAAGCTTTTCAGTATGTTCCAATCGTGCCTGCAATGATTCAAAACATAATGGTATCACTTTTTGGTATTTGAGCCAAGAAGATTGTATCTGGTTAGCAATTTAAGAAATAGAAAAGGTACTTAACCACATTCACTGGTATATAATGTCCTCCCAATATGACATGATTTAAAGTTAGTTTCATGGAATGCTAAAAGCAGTTAAAAAGTAATATTGTTATAGGCTTTTAGCTATGTTCTGAAAATATAAATTAACAACACAAATATGCTATGAAAATCAACAGATTTAAATTCAAAGTCTAGGAAAAAATTGGGCGTCCAAAATAAGAAAAGAGAATTGTTTCAAAGAAAGCTGACATATGCATGGTCCATCCAGGGGACACCAGGCACATGCAGGTCACATAAGGAAGATGGTTGTGTTGGGGGTGTGTTGAAGTCTACATGTTTACCATCCTATACTTCCTCGTGTAAGTAATGATATTTTTGTGGAAGCTTAAAGAAGATAAAAAGAAAGCAACCTTTAACCATAAATGCACGAAGTTCACAATAACAAAGCTAAAACCCAAAATTTCAATAAGCAATTCTATCTATCCTTCATTCAAAGAGTCAAATTGTGTGTGAGGCACGCAGACATGCAAAGAGATAAATATATGAGCTGGCAGCTTAGGAAATTTAAAACAAAATGCACTACAACTAGTTTTTCAATGATCGTAACTGTATGCTAAAACTCCAATGCATTAAAAATCTAATGACCCATGCTCTTTGCTTGTTGATTGGAGCATTAAGGGACAGAAAGCCTCAAAAAAGGCAAGGGGCTCGTCACATCGAAGTCAGGTATGTGCCACCCTTCTAGACAAAGAAAAAAAATGTTATTGTAAAACCGTTGAATTTCTAACGATCATGCCAACAAGCAAATAGCATGGGGCTTACAAAATTTACAATGTATTGGAGTTTTAGCATGTGTAGGTAAACTACGAATGCTCTGATCATTGAAAGAATAGATGTGGTGGGGTTTTACCGAAAGCTTATGAAATTGAGTGCTGTTATTTGCACCACATTGTTTCATGAATACACCACAAAAATTTTTGCTTTCCAATTTTACCCACCACCTATCTAATTTCACCACATAAAAACTCCAAACTCCAACTCTTTAATACACTATTTCTCTCTCTCCTCCTTTAACGCTGTTAACATGTGGCAGAGCTATTGAAACCCCCCGAAGAGCTTGAGAAAGTGCAGCGAGAGCTGGCGGACGTCGTCGGGCTCAACCGGAAAGTCCACGAAAACGACCTCGACAGCCTCCCATATCTCAAATGCGTGGTGAAGGAGACTCTCCGCCACCACCCGCCAATTCCTCTGCTCTTTCACGCGTCGGCGGAGGACATCGAGCTGACGGGCTACTTCGTCCCAGCCGGGACCCGAATGAGGGTCTCGCGGCGGAGCCAAGGGTGGAGGGGGCTGATGAACGGGGACCAGTCGGCTTCGCCGTGGATTTGGGGTTGGAGGGAGGAGATGTCCTCTTTAGGGGAGAGTGTAGGCGTTGCTCTGTGGTGCGCGGGAGTTGGTGGGAGAGAATTGGGATGGGGATTGTCTTTGTTGGTTGGGATCAGGTGGCGGAGTTTGGTGATCAGGGATGTGGGGAGGTTGATGGTCGAGCTCGTGCGGCGGCTGTTGGCCGCTGGAGGGTCCGCGGTGGTCGCTGCCGGGCGGAGGACGACGAGTGGGCCTGAGACCAACGTGTGGGCAGTCGGGAGGGACGGGTCGGTGTGGACGGACCCGGACTCGTTCCGGCCGTTCAAGTTCGCGGCGGGGGGGGGGGGGGGGGGAGCGAGGCCGGCATCGACTTCAAGGGGAACTGCTTCGAGTTCTTGCCGTTCCGGTCGGGGGGAAGGTCGTGCCCAGGGATGCAGATGGGGCTGTATGCGCTTGAGTTGGGGTTGGCCCATCTCCTGCATTGCTTCAGTTGGGAGCTGCAACAGTATATTAAAGAGTTGGAGTTTGGAGTTTATATGTGGTGAAATTAGATGTGTGGGGTTAAAATTGGAAAGTAAAAATTTTTGTGGTGTATTCATGAAACAATGTGGTGCAAATAACAGCACTCTATGAAATTTCGTAAGCTACCAGCTATATACATTATTCTCATTTACATTATTATTCTATATATAAATAATCCCAACTAAACTAAGCTAAAGCCAAAATTTCAATAATCAATTCTCCATCCTTTTGAAGAATCTGACAATAAATACAAAGAAAAGAATAATTATAACCAAACTTGAGCATTATCCACAAGACAGAATCCCAACCAAGTGTTCATAACAAACAAAGTTTCAACTTTACTAAAGTAATTCCTATAAAAACAATTCTTAAATAAAATCTAATGAGTGAGGATCTCATTTGTCACGCCTACATTAAAATCCGGTTTAAATTTCTCAAAACTAATTAGTTTTCCCCGATATCTCTAAACCACAATCAACAATCTAAATTATCCCAACCCCCCTTATTATATTCCTAAAGGTTTCTCTAAAACACTCATCATTGAGCCAATAGATGTTCCATCACGTCCTCTCTCCTTTCCGTCCTTCAAGTCCTCGAAGCTCTGATCCGCATCAGAGAGTAGTCTTTCGACGTATTCATCAACTTTTCCATTTCTTTTCTCCAAAGTTTTCGCCTTTTACCCTAGATCTGATTTTTCGTCCAAATCTGAGTTCTTCGTCGCTTTCAGATCCGCGAGTTGTTGTGTTAGGGTTTGCATGAAAGCCCCTAACTTTGCATCCATTCTTGCCTCTGATGTTCTCAACTCTTCTTCGATCGAGTTCCTAACCTTAGATCTGAGTTTCTCCATAGAGTTCTTCAGATTCGCCACCTCGTCATCAAGTTTCTCCTACAAAAGTTTCACCTTATTCGTTGCCGCCGGCCCGTCACCGCCATGGGACACCAAATTGATAGGATCTGCAAGGGTTTGAAGAGGAAAAGTATGATTTTTATTGGACATAAGTAGAAAATAATAAAGATAGTGGCCACGTTCGAGAGGTGGACCGCTCTCGTAAGCTTCTATTCGAGAGGAAGCCGCACTTTCCACCAAACGAGGGAATCTTTTAACCTCTATGAAGTTCACACAAAATTCGGCATGCATCTCTAATTCCCCTCAGCCCCTATATATAATAATCAGATTTTCAATAAAATTACAGAAATACCCCGGACCCAAAAATTACGAAAACGTCCCCCTGAAACTCAGTTTTTAGCCATCCCACTCCTCTTCCTGTGCCACCGCACACACGTGATGATTCCATCAATTTACATCATTGTAATTACAATTGCATATTAGAAGAGTATCCAGGAAGCTCCAGCAGCTCTTAATGTGCACGGTGGATACAGTGTTTGCAAGGAGGAACAAAAAAGATCATGAAGAGGTTGGAACTGGCGTTGAAGTCTGCATATTCCCCCAGTCCCTTGCATCATGGGAGCTTCCTCCATTTTTTGATAGAAATCAGTGAATCAAAGGGCAGTTATGAGGCTGTTTTAAAAAGAGGGGGAGGTACATAGGGTAGTTGCTTAATGCAGATTGGACAAACAGCCCAAAGCAAAATAGCAAGAGGTTTTTGTAATGTTGGATTGGGCATGAGCATGGAACCACTGGGTAAATAGCTCTTGACTGTTATGGTTCACCCATGTGGCACTCGGCAGTAGGTTGTATTTGAAAGTTAATGCAGTAGGATGCAATCTTTCGATAGACAATAGCTCGAGGGAAGTGCGATCATAAGAGGGAGTGCTCAGATGTAAGGAAAATATTACAAGAGGAAGGTACTGGATAGTCGTGGTCAGTGGAAAACTAACAATATTCTGGTTTGATTAGCGGACAGGACAGGATCTTTCGAGCCCATTCCAGGCAGTGTTTTCATTAGCATTGTCCCCAAGCTTCAATAGGGTCCCAGGTCTACTGAGAAAATCAGATGGGAAATAGGTAACCAAATTCAACTCTCCGGGGCATAGCTTGAAACAGGCTGAATTGTTTTTTAAACATCCTTATGCGACATGTCCAGAAAGATATGCAGGGTATGAAAAAGTAAGGATTGTTGTATCTCTTCTGGGCCCTAGGGACTACTTGTGTAAGAAATTCATCCAGATGCTTTCACGATAGATTATCCAATGCCTCTTCGCTCAGTTCCTTGGAAAAACACACATCTTGGAACTTGCTTAGAAATTACAATGTCACTAGTAGGCCATGCTCTTCAATTGAAAATAGAGTGCTTGTAAGGAGAGCGAACTGGACGACGAGATGAGGAAACAGCCTTTTATAAAGTGTAAAATAAAACCACATACTATGAAAGTGGATGATATCTATCTGGTTGGTAGGGGATATCAACATGCAAAATTATCAATGTGACTAGCTTAGAACAATAAGAAACTCAAAGTACCATGACTCGTGGCTATTGCTATCATAACATGCCCTGACTTGGAGTGAACAAGACTGTACACATTTTCTTCAAACCTCATGTCTAGTTATCCAAATTCTTTATTAGTTTTTTAAGGCCGTAGGCCGGCCTTGAACTTGGAACCTTCCATTTCCAACAAATCCCTTTTACCAGTGAGTCAGACTTCACTAGTGCTTGCTATCCATATTGATAAGTTTGTGATTCAAGTTCAAGATAGCTTGATGCATGTTTAGCATAGAGTAGAAACGTAGGAAGTTGTACTATTAGTGCTGAGTGAAGGATGGACCCACTTTGTAAAAGACTACAGAAGATACAGCTCCGTTTTTTATCTATTAAATTACGCACATTCATTTAGTTTCTATCCTGGTTAGCCCTAAGCCTCAAATTTGTATAGGCACTGTATTTTATCATGTTCCTTTCCGTGAAATATATGCATCTCTTCTATTGTTTCTTGTTGAGATAAACAAAAGTTAAAGGGCCTTTATGTAAAAAGGGCTTTATGTAAAAACACTAGGGGTGAAAAACTGGTCGGGTTGGGTCGGGTTTGACCCAACCCGGATAGAGATAAACCCGAACCCGACTCAGATTGAATCCGGGTCAGGATTAGGAAACTCGTACCCGACCCGGGTATACTCCGGGTGACCCGAACCCAGCCCAGATTTCCTGACCGGTCAAATTTTTAAATTTAAAAAAGAAGTTTTAAATAAATTGCATATAGCAAGCCTTGATTCCAGGATCTCTCTTATGCATGCACAAAGCACCAATGAACTGAGCTACAGAATCACATGTTATCTTAAGTTTGTATTTATGTTATATATTGCCACGAGGACTAGCCAATTAATAACTTTATCGGTCCTGCAACTTCATAATTATTCATGACATCCTTCTTGCAATTGCTGACTCGTATAGCCTACTACAAGAATCGATGCACAAGTGATAAGCTATGGCTGGCCTGTGAGCAAGAATTGTGAAGTCTCATATGCATCCACCCCATCTCAAAACCCATAAAAAGCTCGGCAAAGTTGGACTCTTTGGGGAAGTGGCAGCATGTGTGCTAGCTAGAAGACAGAGTACCTGAATGGATGATGATACTAGATTTCTTGTTTTAAAATTTAATATTTTAAAAGTAATGTTTGAAATAAATTGCAAATAGCAAGCTTCGATCCCATGCCCTCCCTTATGCATGCACAAAGCACCAACCAACTAAGCTATAGAATCACATATTATGTCATGTTTGTATTGTATTATATATATTTATAATATCGATCCGGGTCAATCCGGGTTGGCGGGTTATACCCGCACCCAATGTGAATTTTATCCGGCCCGGATGTAACCCGACCCGGTTAACCCTCTGCCCATACCCGGTTAAAGAGGCTGTGTTCGGATTGGGTCGGGTTCATTTTGCTACCCTTAAAAACACCAATGTATTACTATAAATAATAGATCCAAGGTGGGCAATTAACTAACTCTCATTTACCCTATCTCTGCTTACTACATTTCTCAGCATAACAACTGGGACTACTTGACTCCATCCTATATCCTTAAGATATTTCTAGTAAGACAAGGTACTACATGAAGCAAAAACGTGCCTTGGCAAACTATGAGATTGATGCATGAATATCCGACGTAATATTTTAGAGAACAGCAAAAAGCCAACATATGCTGAATCAAATATTACAGCAAAATTTAGATCATATAGGTTATAAAAGCTAAGCAAAAAATCTAAATGATGAATATACCGGAGAAGCTGCATATTGGTTGACAGCAAGGTCCAGATAACCGACCAAGATGTGTGCATTTACAATTTACAAAGCAATTATCCCATATTTATGGGGTTGGCTTCATGATGGAGTGACAATTGGCTGTCAAATGTGGAAGGAGGCAGATATCAAGCAGTTGTAAATTGTAATGGCTAGGTTGCAAGGGCTAGTTTTTTATGAAAAGGAATGAAATAAGTATTATAACAGCTAGTTTAGTTGAAGAGATAAATAATTATTTAAGGGATGAAGATGTTATATAGGGTAACTTTTGAGAAGATGTAATTGGTGACTTGTTGCTTTCAAGTCGAGAATTGAAGGAGTCCCCTCTTGGTTGGTGAGTAAATCCCAACATGGGTTAAGTGTGTCCCCATAGGTTGAGTGAATTCCTGCATTATTGAGTGAGCCTCTCAATTGTATTTCTGTAGTTATCCATTTATTTATCCTTTTGTATTCTCCGTTAAATATCTACTTAATAAAATTTGTCCTTAGGTTTCGTCTTCTTTTATGCTTCCTTTCTATTTTTCTCCATACATGTCTTTAGCCTTTGTTTTCTTTTGTGTTTCCTTTCTTTCTTTCTCCATACATCACTACATGAATATATTTTGTCAATTGATAGTAAGAATGTCACCTCCAATGAATCGGCCACATATTCTGTCCTTCCTCAGTACATGTTCATTTTAATCTACTCCTAGACCAAGCTGATTCTCAGATAATATCCAACAACTGCTATTTCGTGCATTGGTGCACTCACTGGTCCTCTTGTACAATTCCAGACTACCTCAAACGATTCATATAACCCCTATTGACGCCACATCCATTTCTTATTATACCTTGTCAGCCAATTGTCCATTGCAACATAATCATTAAAGCTATAATCAGCTGTTGGTCATGTTTTTCAGTTGCCTAATAAATCTGACGGATTAAATCAACTTTTGTCCTCTAACCATCCTATAGAAGTTTCCCTTCAAGTGCTCTGGAGTTACATATGGCACCACTGATGCTTCACCCTTAACCATAAATTTTATTCCATCAAAAGAAAACTCAATCTCGCCGAGCTGGTGCCGTCTCTGCAGATAGCCATTTTGATAGTTGCTTTATGAGTTTGGTCTGTGTCAAATTAAAGAACATAAGATACAGTGAGCTATCTCAAACCATCTATCTGCAAGTCGGCACCATTGATTTTACTCTATGGACAACATCCCCAATTACACCAATACCGATGAGGTTTATAAGGTGACTATGGTTACTACAGACATAGGCTTCCTGCAAGTAATGCGCAGAATGAACCAAGTCACCAACCTCCTTTTTAGGATGACTGCAGCAAAAGGGGTTAGCTCGAAAACAAGACCGCAAACAATCATGAATTGTCCAGGAAAAATTATCAGACGATGAAAGAATATATGATCTATTATATACTGTCTCTATATCATTTTTCAGATCCATCAAAAATATGATTTGTGCACAAGGTAATAAAATCAATCATATATCACAAAAAGGGCAACACTTAACAATACCGATACTATTTTTTATCTTTCGAAGTAAGAGGTAGTCACATACCAAAACTTCCCCGTGGCTGCAATGACCTCCATTATGCTTATAATTTCTCCAAATGCGATATCACAGGTTGACTCTGTATCACTAGAATTCCATACATAAAACTTCATCGGACAAGGAGAAAAGTAAGCATAGAACATCTATCAAGTGCACACTGCATAAAGATTGATACTTGAGAAATTGTATCATAAATGCCGGAGAAGCTGTATGTCAAATTATTCATACTACCACTATATCATCATAAAGAAGACAGAAAAGATAGCAAAAATCGACTCTCTATTTAGAACCAAGCATGTCACTAAAATTCTTCAGCTAGGAAACTCCTTTTATTGCTTGCATGCTTATTGCATAATCTTGTCTTAAGAACCGGGTGCAATGTCGAAAAAGAATAAGGTTTACATCTAAAACCCGCATCCAACTGGCCTCTAGAAAAATTATGCCCACACCAACAGCAACCATACAAACAATAACGAAAGCAAACACCCCTATTAGTAACATTCATTGTTTGGAAATACAAGGCAGCCAATTCTACCACAACTTGGAGAGTGAAACTTTATTGGTAAGCAGAAGTGGCAGTACACCCAACAGCCTGAAATCATATTTATAGAACAAAAGCAGTTGGAGTATGCTAAGAGTGATCCCAAAAAAAAACCTTGCTTTTGAGAGAGAATAAAAACATAGGTGTTGAGAACATAACCCAAGAAATCTAGAAAGAAAAAAAAACAATAGTTACAGAAGCAAAAAATTAATGTTTCACTGGAAAAGGGGCATAAAATAAGAAGAAAAATTACTTTTAACCACATCACAATTAGATTGAGAAGGAAAAAAGGACTTAGTAATACAACAAGAAAAAAGACAACATTTCAAAAAAGAATAGCCAGTTCCCATAAACTTCACACGCAACAGAGACTCTAAACAATGAGACCTTAGAACTTCAAATAAAACTATACATGTTCCTTCTGATATGCAGCATAAACGTGCTACAATATGAATAGAGTTCAATAATAAGTAAATTACGTCAAATCATTTAAACTATGGCAAAAGACACTTTACATCCTTTAAAAAAATGTTTGAACAGAGAACCCCCTTCCGAACTAATATTGTAACCAAGGGGTTATTTATGAGAATAAGTAAAGGAAGTAGTGTGTAGGCCTATTTTCAGTTACAATGTAATTTTCAACCCCTCATCTACCTTGCATTTGGCACCAGCACCAGCATCATCTCATGAATCCAAATGCCCTCTTCTTCCTCGCATTCTACTGTTATGAACACCCACCATCATCAATGTTTCCAGCTAGCACCTCCTTTGACCGTCTTCTTCACCCATTCGTGGTACTTTGTAGTGCTAATGAAAACATCTAGACATGACCATTCTCATGTAATTTTATACTCTCCATCTTTTCCATCTAATGTAACCCCTCCCCAAGCGCACACAATTTTGGTCCACCTTTCAAACCCTTTTCCCTTCAGCATCATCTGCAACATCACCAATCATGTCCAATGGCCCACTTTGTATCCCAATTACATTGTTCGTGTCTGGAACCACAACCTCCAAAAACCATACATATGTCTCCCATTCATCCTTCCCCATCTCTAATACAACTACCAATGACGACATACAATCAGCCGTTGACTGAAATAATATTAATTTATTTTTATCTTTATCTTTGTTTATTTTTCTAAACAAAAATAATGCTACTCGACGTATCTTCGTTGACCATGTAGGAGAAACCATAATTTGCAGGAAGTTACACATATTTACAGGAAAAAGGAATTTTGAGATGATTAAAGTTAACTGGATTTGAGATAGAGATAATGGACCTTTGTTTACACGAGATCCAAGGCATACAAGCACCTAAATAGAAGATAACCAAGGGAATTAGCCCAACTGTTGTCAAACTTAGGATCCACTTGATGGAGGAAGCCCATCCACCTATACACTCACAGAGAAGGCTTAACCATGTAATGAAGGAGGCAATAATGAAAGAAATCCTTGACATCCTTATGTTGTTACATGATGAGATCATTTATCCCATTTCTGGACGTTCTTGGTTTAGTCCAATACAAGTTGTCTCAAAAAAGGTCTGGCATTGTAGTAATTCAAGATGATGCCGATGAATTAGTCCTTAATCGTATTTAAACCGGGTGGAGAGTTTGCATTGATTACAATAAGTTGAATTCTGCAACTAGGAAAGACTATTTGCCATTGACATCTCTTGACCAAGTGTTAGAAAAGTTAGCTGGTCATGAGTTCTATTGTTTTCTGGATGGTTATTCCGGTTACGACTAGACACATATATCTCTAGAGGATCAAAAGAAGTCCACATTCACCATTTCATTTGGCACGTTTGTTTATCATGGCATGCATTTTCAGTTTCGCAATGCCCCAACCACTTTCCAGATATGTATGGTTAGCATTTTTTCTAATATAATTAAGAGATTCCTTGAAATTATAATGGATGACTCATTCTTTGGGTCAACGTTTTCAGAATGATTACAGCAGCTTAGGTTGGTCCTAGGAAGATGTTGGGAAAAGACTTTAGTTCTTAATTGGAAGAAATGTCACTTCATGGTCAGGCAAGACATCATCTTAGTCATGTCTTGTCTAATAAGGGTATTGTGGATAACACCGAAGTTGATCTTATCGCCAATCTGTGCCTCCCAAATCTGTGAAAGACATCCATTTCTTTCTAGGTAGCTGCTGGATTTCATAAGAATAGCAAAGTGTCTAGACCCTCACCAATTTGCTTTCTCAGGATGTTACTTCTGATTTTACCCAAAAATGCCTTCAATTTAGTACCACAAGGAAATTGCAACAGCTCTTATCATTCATCCACCAAATTGGAGTCAACCAATTGAGCTAATATGTAATGAGTTTGATTTTGCAATTGTTTTTTTGAATTGGAGGATCAACGGTTTGACCAGGGTGATTTGCTATGCTAGTAAACCTTGAATGATGCCCAGCCCCGTTGAGAATGACTTCTTGGATGTTGTCTTTGCCCTCGAAAGTTTAGGCCATACTTCAGTCACAAGAGTATACAATAACCCCACGGCTTTTAAGTGTTTTCTGTCCAGTAATGATGTTAAGGCTCGGCTCATCCTTTGGATTCTTTTTCCTACGATAATGTGACCTTAAAATTAAGGATAAGAGAGGCTGTGAAACGTTATTTATGATCATGTCTTCCCTTTAAAGATTGAACCCTCTGGGGGTCCACTTGTGAATGAATGATTCCTGATGAACAGCTTCCAACCACGTCTATTGCCTCTTGGTTTGCTGATATAGTCAATTACCTAATCACCAAGGAAACACTTTCTTATTGGTCCAATCAGGATAGCTTGAAGAAATTTCTCCCAAGTCAAGCATTTCATTTAGGATGTCGTGTACCTGTTTAAATAACATCCGGACCAAATCACTTGTAGGTGTCTCGAACCATGAGTTTAGGGGGGCATTCTATCTTTTTGGCATGCTCAAACATGTGGTGGTCATTTTGCAGCTACTGATGTAGGATGAGATATATTTTAGGAATTTGGTGAAGAAATTGATAAATCAGGGTTCTTGGTTTCTCACCAAGGGTTTCCTAGGCTTCTCACCAAGGAGTGGAATCTTTCACATGGGTTTAAGAAAATTTCTTTGATTTTTTTCACTAACTCATTGATTTAAAATAAACAAGTTTTGTGGCCTTTATTAGGCTTACAAACCAATACCCGTCTTCACCCATCCGATACTAAACACTAAAATACCTAAAAATAAAATAAAGACTCAAAATACCTAAAGACTCTAAAACTCAAAAATAAAATAGAAATAAAAATAAAATTCTTGATCTGATCCATATCATTCTCACCGGCTTGAGAACTTCATCACTTGGTGAAGGACGACAAATGTAACACAGCTGGGCAGATATCAATAGTTCTTTACAGTTGCAGAAGATGTGTAACCTTGAAGTGGAATAAGATGCAGATGATGGACAGACGAAATATCCTTCAATAATTTCTCCCAATTAGTGAATGATAGAAAAGTATTCAACAACTGGTTGTTGGTTAGAAGATGAGGATATGTGATAACAAACTCAATATGCTCAATCGGAATCAGCGGTGCTTCTTTTGATAGCTTTGACGCATGCTCCACAGATGGCTCTAGATAAAGATCTAGCTCAGGTTGCAGTGCTAAATCAAGTTCTGTCTCTGGTTCAGAATGTGAGATCAAACTCTGGCTCTGGCTCTGATCGTGGTACTGGATCAATCTCTGAATCAAGCTCTGACTTGGATTTAATCTGTTGTTTCCTCTTCAAATTTTCAATCGCTTAAGAAATTCACTTGTTGCTCTCGCTTATCTCTTTTTCTGATCACATCTTTACTTGAGAGCTTAAAGATTGTTGAGGTGCCTGTAAAATATATCGATGTTTAGAAGAATAACAATATTAAAGAATGCGTATGAACACTGACCATCGACGACTATGACGTAGAAGTTACTTATACCAGGATCCTGCTTCTCCTTTGAACGCGTGATATGCATAGATATGCTTATGTTCTTCTCAAAGATAAAATTTGGAGAAGCAATATTCTAGATGGAATTCCCAATCATCATATCTATTCTAGTCTTCAAAGACATAAAAGTATGAGATCTGATTATATATTGTTCGATGAGAATAGTCCTTGTAGTAATCATCATTGTAGTAATCATAATTTCACATAATTTAGAGCTGACCTTATTACACTGAAGGTACAAATGTGTACTTGGCTGAGTCAGCTATCCACTTGCATTAACGGAACTAAATTTGGGCTTCAAAGAGATCCAGAATCATCAAAGTAGCAAAACTACGCAAAAAATCCCAGAAAATCAGCCCAAAATGGTTGGAAAATCGTAGGCTCACTGTTGAGCCGTGGTTCAGCCGTCGGTTCGGCTGCGTCGTTCACCGGATCAACCTGCCCAGCTGAGCCAGCTCAAGGATCGACTCACTCGGCTTAAGCTAGCTCAAGGTCGGCTCCACCCAAGCCGATGAACAGTACTAGCTGAGCCAACAACAGCGCAGCTGGTTATTAGGTTCAACATGAAGAGTCGACATTGAAACACCATCGGCTCGATCAACTTCTCAAGCAGCTCGATCTACGACTTGACGACTCGGTCATCGCGGGATCAGCTCGATCGAGCCGGAATTATAAATCGACGACTTCGTTTGTATCAAATGAGATTTTCATTGATTGGGACGGCGGTTCACTGTCGGGTTGGTTGTCTTTGCTATACCAGAGGGTTGATCGATTGATGGGATTGGAGACCCCAACTGTCACCCGTGGTTGTACCGACAAGGATCGCGGATGTGAGAAGGGTGATTCCGGTGCAGTTGTTTGTCGATGATGGGGCTTCCTATCTCCGACAGAGATAACAAGTCCATGGAAACCCCTTGAGATGCAGAGGCGTCGATCATGGATGCTTATGGGCAGCGGTATGAGGTGGCACATGAATTTTCATCAAAGGAGGTGAATGCCTTCGGTGCATGAGAGGTTGTTGGGGTTGTGGAAGCAGAGCTTGAGAGCTTCGGTTCGGACTGCGTAAGAATGTTGCTTGAAGATCGCCGGTGATGCGAGTCATGGTTGAATTTAGGGTTTTGGAAGGAGACGGGAACTAGGGGTTGGCAGGAGGGGGTGGCGACAGAACAGTATGGTTAAGGTTTTGAGAGTTTTCTTTTCGATTATTTTTTTGGGTATTGAATTTTTTTTGTTTTTTTGGAAGAAAAGAGAATCGTTCGGCTCTGATATTAAATTGATGTAAGACGAGATGATTTTAGGGATTTGGTGGGGGATTTAGGAAAAAAATTGATAGATTAAGATTCTTGGTTTCTCACCAAGGGTTTCCAAGGCTTCTCACCAAGAAGATGGAACCTTTCAGAGTTTTAAGAAAATTTTCCTTTGATTTCTTCGTTAATTCATTGATTTAAAATAAACAAGTTTTGTGGCCTTCATATAGGCTTACAAATCAATGCTCTTCTTCACCCATCCGATGTGACACTAAAAATTAAAACACCTAAAAATAAAATAAAAAGACGCAAAATACCTAAAGACTTTAAAACTCAAATTAAAATTAAAATTCTTGATCTGATTCCTATCAAAATACCGCTGCAAAAGTCCATTAATGTGATTTGTATTGACCTATTCTTTATAGGGATGTCTTTGAATTTTGTAAAACTTGTAGTAGCTGTCAGCTTATGGTCAAGATTTCTAGAAGAAACCTAATGCCACAGAATCCAATTTTAACTGTAGAAATTTTGACATTTGGGGGACAAATTTTGTGGGTCCATTTGGAAATATTTATAATTAGTGGCGGTTGATTATGTGTCCAAATGGATAGAGGTTGTAAATTGTCATAGCAATGACAATAGAGTTATTGTCAAAATTTTAAAGAAAACATTTTTCGCACTTTTGTTACATTTGTGATACGTTTATCACCTACGAGAGGAGGCGCAAGAAGACTAAGGAGTAATTGCTGGGCGTACCGAAGGTTTGGGGATAAAATTGCTTTAGGCACCATTAGTGGGTCTTAGTTGCTGTACGCACCACACCTCATCATTATATAAGAGAGGGCTTGGGCTAGGGTTAGGGGATCGCATTTGTGAGCCGTCATTTGATATTTCCTAGAGTTCTCCGAGGAGATCTAGAAGAGAGTTTAGACTTTTCCCTTAGCAAAAGCTAGGAGAGGGGCCAACTCTCCAAAAATTGGCTATTTATCTTGTAACCCTATTCTCCAAATTCCAATAAAAATCCCCAAACCTCTTCTACAAACCCTAGTCCGCATCAATTTGGTATCAAAGCTCTGATCCAATGGCAGCAACAAGATCATCCACGACAAAATCTCTGGAGGAGAGGCTAAATGCGGAAATCATCGAAAGGAAGAAAGACACGGCGGATCTCATCGAAAGGATCGACGCCGCCAAAACTGAGATCAGATCTGATGTCAAGGGAAGTCTGGAGCAAATGAAGGAGATGCTCGCCAACTTCATGGCTCAAAACATCACCGCGCCACAGATCTCGCGCTCGAAGGAAGGAGGCACCTCAGATCTGAATCATCAATCAGATCTGGGGGTAAAAGGGAAGGCGGCGATGATTCCGGACCATGAAGGGGTCATCTTAGAAGGAGTAGATCTAGATCTAGATCTCAACGACGGCGACTGGCAAGAGAATCTCTCCGAAACCCTAGGAGAGAGCTCCGAGGAAGAACCGGCGACCCATCGACAGCGAAGGAGGCAAGCGGCGGACCACCTGGGGGTTGCCGACAGCCGACGACCCCCCAGGGGGCTCGCCGGAGGCGGGCAAGCCCCCCAAGGGGCCGCCGAAGGGCTGCGACCCCACAGGGGGGTCGCGGGAGCAGGGCGACCCCGCCTGGGGGCCGCCGAGGGCAGGCGAGCCCCAGGCGGGGCCGCCAGAGGGTGGCGACCCCCTGGCGGGGCCACCGGAGGCGGGCGACCCCTCCAGGGGGCCGCCGAGGTGCTGCGACCCCCTGGAGGGGCCGCCGGAGGCAGGCGACCCCCCCAGGGGGCCGCGGGAGGCGGGCGACCCCCCCAGGGGGGCGCCGAGGATTTGCGGGCCCGCCAGGGCACGCGCGGGCTCCTGACGGGCCGCGTGGAGTACGAGGACCCCCCGCGCGTCGTCGGGGGGCCCACAGGACCCGTGAGAGGCGCGCGCGGGGTGCGCGAGATCCGGAGTACTTCGAGGACGATGACTGGGCTCCGGAAGGAAGATGGGGGGCTAAGGAGCAAGATCCAGAGTACGAGGATCCCATCCGTCACTACGAGGAGTATGAGGAGGAGGATGAGCGGCACTGGAGGGAGGATAGGAGGTGGGAGCCGGAAGGAGGCCGATTTGGGGACCACCATCGCCAGCAGCGCGTGGATCGTGTCGACGGGAGAGATCCACGGGCGGATGATCGCATACGGAAGCTCCAGATGCCGGTGTTCGAGGGTAGTGACGCCATTGGGTGGATCTACAAGGCGGAGAGGTACTTTGAGATGGCCAGGCTGACTGAGGAGGAGAGGTTGAGGGCGGTTGCCCTCTGTTTGGAGGGGGAGGCTCTGAATTGGTGGAGGTGGAAGGAGCAGCAAAGACCTCTGAGGACCTGGGACGGGTTCAAGGAGGCATTACTACACCGATTCCGAGGCTCTCAGGCGGGGGGAGCTTATGAGCAGCTGCATGCCTTGAGGCAGATGGGGACCGTGCGCGACTACATTAAGCAGTACGAGGAGCTCACTAGCCGAGTGCGCGGGATGCCTGCAGAATCCCTAGAAGGATTCTTTAAGGACGGTTTGAAGCCCACCATCAGGTCTGAGCTTCGTACTCTCAGACCACATGGACTGGAGGAGCAGATGGAGCTGGCCCTGACGGTAGAGGATCGGTTGGCCGACGAACGCCGCGCTAGGGGGGCGTTTGGAGGGCAGTTTCCACGCCCACAGGCGGACCCAGGAGGACAAACAGGCGCTGCAGGAGGGACCCCAGCGGGAGGGAGACCCGGGGAGGTGAGGCCAGGTGGGCCTTACAAGAGGATGACGGACGCGGAGATGCGAGACAGGAGGGCAAAGGGGTTATGCTTCAAGTGCGACGAGAAGTTTACCCCTGGGCATATATGTCGCAACCAGGCCCTGCAGGTGTACGAGGTATATGCGGATGACTTGGAGGGGGAGCAGACAGAGGATGAGGCGGCAGGGGCCGAGGAGGAGGGCACGGCTCTACTACTGAAGGCGGCCGAAGTCTCGCTTAGCTCCATCGCAGGGCTTACACGGGTGCACAATATGAAGCTGGCTGGTAGAGTCCGAGACCTGGACGTGGTGATCTTGATAGATAGTGGGGCAACCCACAATTTCGTATCCCCCAGGGTGATTGAGAGTCAGGGGTTACCGATCACGGAGACAGAGGGCTTTGGAGTCATGCTCGGGACCGGAGTGGTCGAGCATAGTAGGGGTATCTGCCGGGACTTGATGGTGTCCATACAATGGGTGGTGATCACGGGTGACTTCCTGCCCTTGACCTTGGGCAACGTCGACTTGATTTTGGGGATGCAATGGTTGCAGTCGCTGGGAGAGACGAAGTTCAACTGGAGGCTACAACGGATGGAGTTCCAGGTGGACGGCCGGAAGGTGGTGCTGTTGGACGACCCGAGTTTGTGTTGTTCGTCAGTGTCCTACAAGACCATGACGAAGACACTCCAGGCTGAGGGAGGGGGGTTCTTGATTGAGCTCCAAGGGTTGGCGTCGGACGAGGCCACAGGGGCGACGGTGGTACCCGCCGGAGGTAGAGCAGCTATTGCAGGGTTTTGAGGGGGTGTTTCAGCCACCTAGCGGTCTTCCGCCACCGAGAGACCATGAGCACGCGATTGTGCTAAAGTTGGGGGTGTCACCTATCAGTGTGCATCCGTACCGATACCCCCAGGTACAGAAGGATGAGATTGAGAAGCTGGTGCAGGAGATGTTACAGGCAGGAGTCATCCGCCCTAGTGCTAGTCCTTTTTCTAGCCCAGTGCTTCTGGTTAAGAAAAAAGACGGCAGTTGGAGATTTTGTGTCGATTACCGGGCTCTCAATAAGGAGACTGTCCCCGACAAGTTTCCCATTCCGGTGATCGACGAACTTTTGGACGAGCTGCACGGAGCGGTGGTGTTCTCGAAGATCGACCTGAAGTCGGGGTACCACCAGATTCGCATGAGGCAGGAAGATGTGCAGAAGACCGCCTTCAGAACTCACGAAGGCCACTACGAGTTCCTCGTCATGCCCTTTGGGCTGACGAACGCCCCCGCGACCTTCCAGTCCCTGATGAACAAGGTCTTCCGACCTTATTTACGGAGGTTCGTTTTGGTCTTTTTTGATGATATCCTGGTCTACAGTGCATCACTACAGGATCATTTGGGCCATCTGGAGATAGTGCTGCGAGAGTTGGAGGACCATCAGCTGCAGGCCAACCGGAAGAAGTGCTTGTTCGGACAGGCGCAGGTGGAGTACCTGGGGCACATTGTGTCGGCGGAGGGTGTAGCAGCCGATCGCTCGAAGATTTCAGCCATGCTGGATTGGCCACAGCCTAGGACACTACGGGCCCTGAGGGGGTTTCTGGGGCTTACAGGGTATTACAGGCGATTCGTGAAGGGGTACGGCACATTGGCGTGGCCCCTAACGGAGCAGCTGAAGAAGGATAATTTTTGCTGGGGAGAGGAGGCGACGAGGGCATTCCAGGCCCTCAAGGAGGCGATGACGACGGTGCCGGTGCTGGCACTCCCAGATTTTGAGAAGAAATTCATCGTGGAGTCAGACGCATCGGGGTTCGGTTTGGGGGCCGTACTGATGCAGGAGCAGAGGCCGGTCGCTTACTTCAGTCAGGTCTTATCCACCAGGGCCAGGCTGAAGTCAGTCTACGAGCGAGAGTTGATGGCAATTGTGCTGTCAGTTCAGAAGTGGAGACCCTACTTACTCGGGAGGGAGTTTGTGGTACGGACAGACCATCGGAGTCTAAAGTACCTCTTGGAGCAGCGCATGGTGGCAGAGGAGCACCAGAGATGGTTGTCCAAGTTGAGTGGGTACAAGTTCGAGATCCATTACAAACCCGGCTCGGACAACAAGGCGGCAGATGCGCTCTCCCGACGGGATGAGTGGGTACAGGTGGTGGCTCTGTCTATTCCGCTGATGTTGAGGAGCGACACCCTGCTAGCAGATATTGAGGCAGATGAAGAGCTGCGACGAATCAGGGATGCGATTGTTGGGGGGTCTACAGACTTTCCGGGGTACACATTGGAGGGGGGACTACTCCTGTATCGGAGACGGCTAGTGATTCCTTGGACTTCGGGTCACCTTCCTGCGCTCTTCCACGAGTTCCACAGCAGCGCAGTGGGTGGGCACTCAGGAGGATACCAGACGTATCAGAGGATGGCCCGGGAGCTTTACTGGCCGGGCATGAGGAAGGACATTGCGAGGCTGGTCTCGGAGTGTGATATATGTCAGCGCCACAAGTATCAGGCGACGTCTCCAGCCGGTCTTCTACAGCCTTTGGAGTTACCAGAGAGGATATGTGAGGACATCTCGATGGATTTCGTGGAGGGACTGCCACGATCAGAGGGCTATACTACTATATTTGTTGTGGTTGACCGCCTCAGCAAATACGGTCATTTCATCCCACTCCGCCACCCATTTACTGCAGCATCGGTGGCAGTTGCTTTTCTGAAGGAGGTGGTCAGTCTGCATGGGTACCCCCGCTCTATTGTGTCCGACAGAGATAAAGTCTTTTTGAGTACTTTTTGGAAGGAGATGTTCCGTCTGCAAGGTACAACACTACGACGGAGCACGTCATACCACCCCCAGACGGACGGCCAGACGGAGGTCCTCAACCGCAGTGTGGAGACATACCTGCGGTGTTTTGCGTCAGAGACTCCTAGGAAGTGGGCCGGGTGGTTGATGTGGGCTGAGTATTGGTACAACACCTCGTACCCTCAGCGGCGAGGATGACACCGTTTCAGATCGTGTATGGCAGAGATCCGCCCCATTTAGCGCATTACAGTAGGGGATCTACCCCAGTGTCAGGATTGGAGTAGCAGTTAGAGGATCGGGATCGAGTCCTGGAAGAATTGAAGCGACACCTACTGCGCGCGCAGCAGATCATGAAGAAGAAGGCAGATGCACATCGCAGATAGGTGGAGTTCGCTGTAGGGGAGCGTGTCTATCTGAAGCTTCGACCATACAGACAGCGTTCTATGGCTCATCGGCGCAACGAGAAGCTGGCGGCAAGGTACTATGGGCCATATGAGATTGAGGCCAGGATCGGCAAGGTGGCGTATCGACTGAAGCTACCTCCTACTACCCGCATCCATCCGGTTTTCCACGTCTCACAGTTGCGCCGCGCTATTGGAGATCATGAGGCGTCGTCTACTTTACCCCCGACTCTCACGGTTGACATGGAGGTACTTCTGGCACCCGAGGAGGTCACAGGCATTCGTACAGGAGCATCAGGAGCACGGGAAATTCTTATTCGTTGGTCGGGATTACCGGAGTTCGAGGCCACATGAGAGTTATATGATCATATCCTGCAGCAGTACCCAGATTTCCACCTTGAGGACAAGGTGAAACTCCTGGGGGGGAGTAGTGATACGTTTATCACCTACGAGAGGAGGCGCAAGAAGACTAAGGAGTAATTGCTGGGCGTACCGAAGGTTTGGGGATAAAATTGCTTTAGACACCATTAGTGGGTCTTAGTTGCTGTACGCACCACGCCTCATCATTATATAAGAGAGGGCTTGGGCTAGGGTTAGGGGATCGCATTTGTGAGCCGTCATTTGATATTTCCTAGAGTTCTCCGAGGAGATCTAGAAGAGAGTTTAGGCTTTTCCCTTAGCAAAAGCTAGGAGAGGGGCCAACCCTATTCCCCAAATTCCAATAAAAATCCCCAAACCTCTTCTACAAACCCTAGTCCGCATCAATTTGTTACCCACAATTAGAAAGCACATTTTTGTAACAGATCTTTTGAAGCTTTGACGAAAAAATATTCCATCACACATAAATTGGTTACCTTTGTTACCCACAAAACTAGTGGTCAGGTAGACGTTTCCAATACACAAATGGAGCAAATACTTGAGAGAGTTGTTAGCTCTAACCGAAAGGACTAGTCTCTTAGGCTGAGTGATGCATTGTGGACCTACAAAACTGAGTTTAAGACCAACTTAGGCATGTCCCCCTATAGGCTAGTCTTAGGAAAAGATTGTCATCTACCAGAAGAATTGGAACATAAAGCAATGAAGAATTGGAACATAAAGCATGTGGACGATTTTCATTAAACAGTTAAACTCGATTTGGATTCAATTGAAATTAACAGAAGATTGCAATTGGCCAAATTTGAAGAACTTTGGAATGACTTATGAAAATGAGAAAATATACAAAGAAAAAACCAAGTTGTTTCATGATAAACTAATTTTGAAGTAAGTCATTTACACCTAGAACATAGTATTCTTCTAGGTTGAATCTATTTCTTGGGAAATTGAGCTTTTTGTATAGAGGTGGTTCTCCATAACACAAATGCAATTGAACATCCAAATAATGGAGATGTATTTAAAGTGATTGGGCATCACCGTAAACCTTTCTTGGATATGTCTGTTGAATATGTAATAGATCGATGTGACCATGCGTGTCTCGATTCCTTTAACCTTAGCAATTCCCTTCTTCCATACTTGCATTCATATTGTGTTGCATACAATGAGTGCAATGCATGATTTAGGTATGAGGGTATCTTGTATGTCTTTTTTTTTCATATTCTTTCACTTTTTTAAGTTATTTTATTTGAGTTTTATGTGTGTTCTTTTCATTTCTTTTCCTAAAAACAAACAAAACTATAAAAAAGAATAAACTTAACAAAAATTGACGAGTTGTTGACTCGTCATGAGAAAAAATAAATCTAATAAGTAGCCTTGGATTTTGTTTTTCTTCAGTATACTAGTTGGACTATTGAACTTTTTGATTATAGACAGTGTCTAAAAATAACATCTAGAACATGAGAAGTCTGACATGTGTTTCTTCTTCATTAAACACTAGTTCTTAGTTGTAGAGGAACGCTTGAAATACCTTAACTGAAGTTTAAGAACAATGTGTATGAATATCCTATTTCACTAAGTAATAGGGGGCTTGGTGCCTTGGAAAGCATTGCCGCTCACGTAAAAAGGTTATTAGGGAAGCTTTAAAAAAGCTTGGATGCCCATTGTTATGAAGTAGCAGGTAGCAATGTCTCATTAAGTGCTGTTATTCACGCCAAAAGGTAACATTTGGGATACAAACAAGTTTTTGACTAGTCTAGTTTTTAAGGTAAAATTAACTGAAGTAGTAAGTCCAAAGGGTGTTTCAACACCCAATGCTCTAAGACCAACTGGTTTGGGAGTCATTGACCTAAAGCTTGCTACAAGGTTAACCTAAGACGAATGAACAATGTGTTGCACAATCATTCCAAAAATTTACAGACCGATTAAAATTTGTTAAGGTTTGAAATCAATGGATAACTTGCTAAGACATGATAGTTAGAATTGAAACACCACACCAAGGATTACATCGCATGCATACATAAGAAATGCATGTAGTCTCATCATGTGAAGGGTGGTGCGAAGCATAAGACTGAATACTTGAGAATGAACGAGAGAGTTCACAAGAACATTGCTTACTTATAAGTTTTACTCTTATATTATTTGTCAATTCCTTCCCTAAATGAATTTTTAGGGGTATATTCATTGCAAACCCACACAAGACACACACTCATCCACTACGGTGACTTTAGGTTTGTTGCACATGCAAAGTATAATAGTTTTTATGGAGAAGTGAGTTAGGCTATTTTTTCTTCATTAGATTTAGTGTTGCTTGGAGATTAGCAAATAATAGGTATGGGGGTATTTGATTTGCATCATATTCGTACATTTCACCCTCAAATTTATTTATTTTTCTTATGTAAACAATGTAATTCGAGAGACTGTCGTAAATTTTGCAAAAGAAACCCTAATTTGCAACAAAGTTGCACATATTCGTAAAAATAGAAATTTTGGGATGGTTAAAGTTAAATGATCGTGAAACTTGAGAGAGTTAATGTGCCTTTGTTTGCAAGCGATCCAAGGCCCTTGACACCTAACTCGAGAAAAAGAGTACGAAAGCCTAACTTCTGCTAAAAGCCTGCAGTCAACGCACCAAGTTTGAATCAATATTCAAGTTAATGATCACCTGGTTTGGAGGATTTGAATTTCTACACAATCTGCCAAACTAGGCAGCATTCTAGCATGAACTTCAGGTGTGATTTTGATAGTCATATAAGCCAATTTTGGAAAAAAACCAGTGCACGGAAGTTTCAGAGCATAGGGTCAACCTTCCAGTGCAAAATCATGTTTCGTTAGCTCTACCAAAAGTTATGGATCTGGCAAGATGACTTGACTAACACGCCAAGTTTGGCATGCACGGTTTTGTAAGATTTCCTGGGTTGGTCAACAAGCCAAGGTAGCCCTAGCTCATGCCTATAAAAGGAAGATCTTCTCAAATTGTAAGGGTTAGATCCCATTTAGCCACCTCGGCCTAGGATTTTCTCTCTAAATTTTGTAACTTGTGCTTTTCTTCTTCAAATTCATGGATTATGGAAAATCTTGGATAGGGGTTGACATACGTCAATAGTTAATCAACAAAGGATAAGTCATTCTTCTCAATTCATGTCATCTTTTATTTATTTCAAATTATATGAGTTGATTTTTAACATGGCTAGCTAAGTTTCAAGATATAAGGTTTTAATAGGGCTAGGTTAAGTGCTAATTGATCTTTCTTTTGTGCTGAAAATTTCCTGATTAACTTTTGTGTTCATCAGTTTTAAACCCGAATTGCTTAGGTCCGTTATAGCCTACCCATTTAGATAGTATATTGGTTTAATTTTCAAGAACACAATATTGAATCATACATTGTCTGCTTTCTTTGCTTAATTTTTACTACTTGTGTCTTGATTACAATGTACCATCAATGTTCATGCTTCACAACTTATACTTTAATTTATACACTCAATCACTCAATCACTCACTCAACCTCTAATATATGGTTTCCATTTTGAAAAAAATCTATGTTTATACTTAGTGTTGGTATTTTTAAGTAAATAAGAGATTTTTAAAGAATTTAGCTATTACCATTAAACCCTACTGAAGTATTAACCCCGAATTTCTGTTGCCTGGGCTAAACCTTAAATTTTGCAGCTTTAATTGGAATCCTGATTTTGTTAACTTAATTGATATAAGACATAAATTTTAGAAGCATTATTCCCTATTGATTGATCCATATTCACGTTTTGTGCTACAAGTAGACATAGTGCACTTGCGATAATTTTATTTGTACCAACACGTTTTTTGGCCTCATCAGCCGCAATGATTTTCTTTCTTCGTTGTTCAACATTTCCCATCAACATTACCACCAATTCCATTAGTGGCATTATCTCTTAATTATCATCACCCCTTCATACATTCCACCCTTTATGGTCAATGCCACCATCATCACTAACTTCACCTTTAACTTCATCTTCACTACGTACTATCCGATAAATGTTTTTAACCTAGGAGGAAAGACTCTTCGTGTATTAAATTAAAAGTTAAACAATGGTACAATAAAGCTACAACACCAACGGTCGCACGAGTTTTCCCATCATAATTGTCAGCATGGTTTATATGCCTTAACACTTTAGTTTACTTTGTAGAGCCATTTTGATGCGGACCCGGACCCGAGCCCGCATCCCCTAGAGGCCGGCGGCTACCAAGGGGGGACCCACCCCCCTTTTATCACTTACGTGCGCCGTAGGAAGCGCGGTAGCACGTAGGAGGGTTAGTTAGGGGTATTCTAGTCATTTAGACTAGATTAGTAATTCCCCACTTTTCTATAAATTAAGGCTAGCCGTCTTTATTTGTTTTTATGCTTATTTTGTGAAGAACAATTGTAGGCGTCATTTGTGAGGGTGTTTAGGCTTTGTTCCGTACATTCAAAGCTAGGAGAGCGAGTCTCCTCTCGAAAGAGGCTCATTATCTATCAATTTCCATAGTTCTTCACATTTTAAAACCCAAAAATTCCACCTTTTATATTTTTTTCCTCTTTAATTTCTGAAATTAATTGATACGAAACCCTAGTTCGTATCAAATTGGTATCAGAGCACTAGATCCAAATGGCGGCAAATACTCGATCGAAGGCGGATGCGGTTGAAGAAAAGATTCAAGGGCTACGGGAGGATCTCAATCGGGAGATCAAAGAGAGGTTCGAGGGATTGAAGAAAACGATGGGAGATTCACTCAAGGATTACGCCCATTCACAAGAAGATATCCAAATCGAACTTCGGGGGATGAGGACGGATGCCGCGCAACAAGGCCGAGATCTCCGAGAATTGAAAGAGATGATTCAAGCCCTCACGGTGGCGAAAGGGGGAGATCGAGGCAAGGGGATCCAAGAAGGGGGGGATTCTACCCTAGAATCAGCCCCCAGCGGATTTCCAACACAAGACGGCCACCCGAGGGAGCAAGGAGGGCCGGTGGGGCCAACCCTAGGGTCGCGCGAGTCCGTATGGGTGCCGGCAGACCCGCGCGGGTCGGGAAACACGTCGACAGGCCCGCCTGGGCCTGTCAGGGCTTCGGCGGCCCCGCCCAGCCCTTCCCAGGCCTGGGCGAGGCCGCCAGGCCCCCTACGGCCACCGGCGAGCCCCTCCGGGGGCGGGGAGCACTGGGCGAACCCCGGAGGGGGTTTGGACATGACGGCAGGCCCCTACGGAGGCGGGGAGGCCTCGGCACCCCCATCCGAGGGTGCGAACAGGCCGCAGAGCCTGTTTCGAGCGACGACAGGCCCTGGGGGCCTCGTTTCGGCGGCGGCACCCCCTTTCGGGGGTGCGGGAGGCCCGACGATCCCAGGTGGGGGTCCGGCTTGGTCGACAGGCCCATCTGGGGGGCCGACGAGTAGGGCCGGCTCATTCGGGGGCCCGATGACGACGTTCCAGCCCTTTGGGGGTGTGGCGGGGATCGTACCCCACTCCGGGGGAACTCCGGGAATGGCGGGAGGCGGATGGGCCTCGGGAGCAGCTATTGGGGCCCCGGCGGGCCAGTTTTGGAGAGCAGAGACCCTTGCGCCTGGGCCGAGGCCCAATTTGGCACGACCCCCAGAGTTTCCGGGACACTACTACCAGCCCGAGGCGTGGGAGAGACCGGCATGGCCAGAGGAGCTGTACGGAGCTGACGGGGGAGGCCCGAGGGAGGCTCGGGGTGGCGAGGTGGTCCGGGGTGGTGACCGTGGCGGAGA
This sequence comes from Scilla litardierei, assembly GCA_030789695.1. Lineage (NCBI taxonomy): Eukaryota > Viridiplantae > Streptophyta > Magnoliopsida > Asparagales > Asparagaceae > Scilla > Scilla litardierei. The sequence continues at coordinate 170,504,432 of CM061132.1, forward strand.
TAGGGGGCAGCTAGGCGACATCAACGCAGATCGGAGGTTGATGAAGCTGAAGATGCCGACCTTTGACGGCACCGACCCTGATGGGTGGATATACCGAGCGGAGAGATACTTCCAGGTGATGGGTCTGACGGAGCAGGAGGTCCTGAAGGCCATCGGGATCCACTTTGAGGGGAAGGCTCTGGCCTGGTACCGGTGGAAGATAGCCAGGACCCCCTTTCGGACCTGGGAGGAGTTGTCAGCGATGATCGTGGATCGATTCCAGGAGACAGCAGGGGGGACTTCTACGAGCAGCTGTCGGCCCTGAGGCAGGAGGGGACAGTGAGAGACTATGTAGAGAGGTTTGAGATGCTGAATATCCGGGTGAAGGGGGTGACCGACGAGGTGATGATCGGGAACTTCATGAGGGGGCTAAAACCGTCGATACGAGCTGAGTTGCGGATGCAGAGCCCGGCTACCTTGGAGGATGTCCTTCGCTTGGCACATAAAGCGGAGGAGAAGCACACAGAGGAGAGGCGGATACGGGGCGCTTGGGGGGCGCAGGGTTCCCGCCCTACTCCACCATCCACGACATCGAGACCATCTGCGGCCGTGCCCGAGACGCGAGGAGAGGGTCGCCCAGCTACCTTGGGGCGACGGATGACGGAGGCCGAGGTGAGGGAGAAGAGAGCCAAGGGGTTGTGCTTCCGTTGCGACGAGAAGTTCACCCCTGGGCACAGATGTGCGAGCCGCCTACTGCAGATCACCATGGTGCCCGACGAGGAGGGGTATGTGGGTGATGAGGAGGAGTTCGAGGTAGAGCAGGGGACGGCCGTAGAGGAGGAGAAGTCTCACCTAGACTTCGCGGAGGTGTCCCTAAACTCTGTGGTGGGGTTCACTCCGAACCACACCATGAAGTTGACGGGACAGCTGGGAGACACGGCGGTGACGGTGCTGATCGACAGTGGGGCCACCCACAACTTCATCTCCAACCGGATAGTGGAGAGCCATGGGCTGCAGCTGAGTACTCAGGAGAAGTTTACCGTGCTGCTGGGGACAGGGAAGATGGAGGAGAGCAAGGGGCTCTGCAAGGGTCTATGCCTGACCTTGCAGGGAGTACAGATCATGGAGGATTTCCTACCCCTGGAGTTGGGCAAGGTTGACATCATCCTGGGCGTACAGTGGCTGAAGAAACTGAGGGACATGCGAGTAAATTGGAAGCGACTCAGGATGGAGTTCGAGGAGGGGGAGCGGACAGTAGTGCTCACTGGGGACCCGACCCTGTGTTTATCGATGGTGGCCTTCAAGGCCATCACTCGAGCCTTACGGAGAGAGGGGGAGGGGTACTTGGTGGAGTGCCGATTAGCAGGAGCAGAGCAGGAGCCGCAGGCAGGGGTTCCCGAGGAGGTAGAGCAGGTGTTGGGGCAGTACCAGGAGGTCTTTCAGGACCCACAGGGGCTACCGCCAGAGAGAGGGCACGAGCATGCGATAGTCCTGAGGGATGGCGCTGCACCGGTGAGTGTGCGTCCTTACCGCTACCCCCACGTGCAGAAGGATGAGATTGAGCGGATGGTCGGGGAGATGTTACATGCGGGGGTGATACAGCCCAGCGTTAGCCCATTTTCGAGCCCGGTCCTTCTGGTGAAAAAGAAGGACGGGAGTTGGCGTTTCTGTGTAGACTACCGGGCTCTGAACAAGGAGACAGTGGCTGACAGGTTTCCTATCCCTGTCATAGACGAGCTACTAGATGAGCTGCATGGAGCAGTGGTGTTCTCCAAGATTGATCTGAAGGCGGGATATCACCAGATCCTGATGAGGCCAGAGGATGTGCCGAAGACAGCATTTCGTACCCACGAGGGCCACTATGAGTTTCTCGTCATGCCGTTTGGCTTGACGAATGCTCCTTCTACATTCCAGGCGTTGATGAACGACGTCTTCCGGCCATTCCTGAGGAGATTCATACTCGTCTTCTTCAACGACATCCTGGTCTACAGCCGGACTATGGGAGAGCACTTGGGCCATTTGGAGGTGGTGTTCCGAGAGTTACTGAGGCATCAGCTGTATGCCAACCGAAAGAAGTGCAGTTTCGGTCAGAGGCAGATAGAGTACTTGGGACATGTGGTGTCCGCCGCCGGGGTAGCAGCAGATCGGGCGAAGATAGAGGCGATGTTAGACTGGCCGGTACCCACCACTCTGAGGGCACTACGGGGATTTCTCGGGCTGACAGGTTACTACCGGAAATTCGTGAGGGGGTACATCACCATTGCAGGGCCACTGACAGATCAGCTGAAGAAGGATGGGTTCCAGTGGGGAGAGGCAGCGGCCAAGGCCTTTGAGGCCTTGAAGGAGGCGATGACCACCGCACCAGTCTTGGCGTTGCCCGACTTCAGCATCACATTCGTGGAGGAGACTGATGCGTTAGGAGTAGGATTGGGGGCGGTCCTTATGCAGCTAGGGAGGCCGATAGCCTACTTCAGCCAGGTGCTTTCCGCTAGAGCACGGCTGAAGTCTGTCTACGAGAGGGAGCTGATGGCTATTGTGCTCGCGATCCAGAAGTGGCGGCCGTATCTGATGGGTAGGGAGTTCGTGGTCAGGACCGACCAGCGCAGTTTGAAGTATCTATTGGAGCAGAGGTTGGTGACAGAGGAGCACCAGCGCTGGCTATCCAAGCTGGTAGGGTACAGGTTCGTCATTGAGTACAGGCCGGGGCTGGAAAATAAGGCGGCAGACGCCTTATCACGCAGAGAGGAGGGGGTGCACTTGAGAGCACTCTCGTTGCCGGTATGGATAGATGGCGAGCCCATGTTGCAGGAGGCCGAGGCCGATCCAGAGTTGAGACTGATTCGTGAGCAGCTGCAGGGAGGCGGGGAGGCGCCGCAAGGGTACTCACTAGAGGGGCGGAGACTATTATACCAGGGGCGGTTAGTATTGCCGCGGACGTCCACCTTCATTTCCGCATTATTTCAGGAGTTCCACAGTTCGATGGTGGGGGGACATTCTGGGGTGCAGCAGACATATATGAGGATGTCCCGGGAGGTTTACTGGCCTGGTATGAGGAGAGCGATAGCACATTTGGTTGCTGCTTGTGACGTGTGCCAGCGTCACAAGTACATGGCCATGGCGCCAGCCGGACTTTTGCAGCCCTTAGCACTTCCTGAGCGGGTCTGGGAGGAGGTGACGATGGATTTCATAGACGGGCTACCCAGGTCGGAGGGGTACTCCGTGATTTTTGTGGTGGTGGATAGGCTGAGCAAGTACGCCCATTTTATACCGCTGAAACATCCGTACACAGCTGTTTCAGTGGCTGCAGCCTTCACCAGGGAAGTCATACGGTTACATGGGATCCCGGCCTCCATCGTCACAGACAGAGATCAGGTTTTCCTGAGTGGGTTTTGGCGGGAGATATTTCGTGTCCAGGGTACTGTGCTGAAGAGGAGTACCGCCTATCACCCACAGACCGACGGGCAGACGGAGGTAGTAAACCGCAGCATCGAGACATATTTGCGGTGCTTCGCGTCGGAGACACCTCGACAGTGGTATCGGTGGTTAGCCTGGGCGGAGTATTGGTACAATACTTCGTACCATTCAGCAGCAGGTACGACCCCCTTTCGGGTATTATATGGCAGGGATCCACCAGAGCTACTGAGATTCGGGGCACGACAGACACCGGTCTCCCGGGTAGAGGACTATATGAGGGAGCAGGAGAGCATTATAGAGGAGCTGAAGAAGCATTTGCTGCGTGCTCAGCAGGTGATGAAGGCTAGGGCGGATGGGCATCGGCGGGATGTGCACTTCCAGGAGGGTGATATGGTCTATCTGAAGCTGAGGCCGTACCGACAGAGGTCGCTAGCGAGGAGACGGAACGAGAAGCTATCAGCAAGATTCTATGGGCCTTTTGAGATTGCGGCCAAGATTGGCCAGGTGGCTTACAGGTTGAGGTTGCCATCGACGGCGACGATACACCCGGTTTTTCATGTATCGCAGCTTCGGCGAGCCATCGGAGAGCATACGGTGTCCTCTACCCTACCGCCTACACTTACTGAGGAGATGGAGGTGTTATTGGAGCCACTGGAGGTTCGAGCTGTTCGGCAGGGACCGCGTGGGCAGAGGGAGGTGCTGATACACTGGGCGGGGCTACCGGACTGTGATGCGACATGGGAGGCCTATCGAGTGATCCAGGAGCAGTTTCCCCATTTCCACCTTGAGGACAAGGTGGCTCTTTTAGGGGGGGTATTGATGCGGACCCGGACCCGAGCCCGCATCCCCTAGAGGCCGGCGGCTACCAAGGGGGGACCCACCCCCCTTTTATCACTTACGTGCGCCGTAGGAAGCGCGGTAGCACGTAGGAGGGTTAGTTAGGGGTATTCTAGTCATTTAGACTAGATTAGTAATTCCCCACTTTTCTATAAATTAAGGCTAGCCGTCTTTATTTGTTTTTATGCTTATTTTGTGAAGAACAATTGTAGGCGTCATTTGTGAGGGTGTTTAGGCTTTGTTCCGTACATTCAAAGCTAGGAGAGCGAGTCTCCTCTCGAAAGAGGCTCATTATCTATCAATTTCCATAGTTCTTCACATTTTAAAACCCAAAAATTCCACCTTTTATATTTTTTTCCTCTTTAATTTCTGAAATTAATTGATACGAAACCCTAGTTCGTATCACATTTTCATTGCAAACTTTTAAAATTTTGAAGTTTGCACTGGATACATTCTATCATTGAATCAAAAAGTCCGTTCTTTAAAAAAGCTAAGGTGCAATGCAAGGCATTGAACCTTTCTATGAATCTAGGTGTAAGTATTATTTTTTGTATTTTTTATATAATTATTAACATCATTTAACTATTATACGTAGATAGCTAAACATTTATGTAACTATAGACTTTGACAAATTTTAACATGCTTTTGGTTTTATTGGTAGGATTAGGAAGTTGGAGCACGCAACGCATGATCACTAATACCCTTGCAAAGGCAATACGAGTGGCTAGAGGATAAATAGATTGAAGAGTTGAGGGAAGAGTAAAAGAAAGAGTAGTATTTAGAAGTTTTTTATTATGCACTAAGATTGGAATTCAAGTATTATATCTATTTGATAATTTTGAAACTTTTGTATTTGCAAGTACATTTGGCATTTTGTCAATAAAAGCAAAATCTAAAATCAATAGTGAATTTCAACTTTTCCAAAAAAGCAAAAAGACCAAGCCCATATATACACACACACACACACACACACACAAAATGTGCCTGAGGTTGACCTCATGCAGAATTACCTGAGGTCAACCCCTCTGTCCGGATGTTGTAGGTATTTTTTTTTGAAATTTTTTTTGCAGTAGGTAGATATACTTGTTATGTAGCTCCCCACAAAATTTCAGCTCAATCCGACACCGTTTGAGCCTCCGTTCATCGATTTCAAAAACGTTGCGCAAAACTGTCCAGAATTCTGGACAGTTTTGCGCAACGTTTTTGAAATCGATGAACGGAGGCTCAAACGGTGTCGGATTGAGCTGAAATTTTGTGGGGAGCTACATAACAAGTATATCTACCTACTGCAAAAAAAATTTCAAAAAAAAATACCTACAACATCCGGACAGAGGGGTTGACCTCAGGTAATTCTGCCTGAGGTCAACCTCAGGCACATTTCCCTCATATATATATATATATATAGCAAAAAATGTACCTAAGAACGTGCGCAGGTAGAATTACCTGCGCACGCCCCCTCTGTTCGGTGTTTGTAAGTATTTTTTTTTGAATTTTTTTTTTCAGTAGCTAGATATACTTGTTATGAAGCTCCCCACAAAATTTCAGATCAATCCGATACCGTTTGAGCCTCCGTTCATCGATTTCAAAAACGTTGCGCAAAACTGTCCAAATTCTGGACAGTTTTGCGCAACGTTTTTGAAATCGATGAACGGAGGCTCAAACGGTGTCGGAATGACCTGAAATTTTGTGGGGAGCTTCATAACAAGTATATCTAGCTACTGCAAAAAAAAATTTCAAAAAAAAATATTTAGAAACCCCGAACAGAGGGGGCGTGCGCAGGTAATTCTACCTGCGCACGTTCTCAGGCACATTTGCCCCATATATATATATATATATATATATATAAATAAAAGGTAGCAATAATAATATCTTATTATATTGTTTGAAATATGACCTTAAACCAAATAAATTGATAAAAAAGATTACTCAAAAAATCTGTAATATGTGTCAAAATACTGAAGCTTCAAGTTTCAAGTTAATTATGCTTAATTAACAAATAAAGAGAGAATAACACGGAGGGAATAGAGTATGAGCGAGAGATAATAGACCTGGAAGCGTAAAGCATGTGCCTTGCATAAGGCATATGCCTTAGCTCCGACGCGAGACCTAACACGTGAAACATGTGCCTTGCATAAGCCTTAATAACTGAGACATGTGCTTTAGCATCCTCTCTGCATTATCCCTATACCATGACACGTTTTGAGCTTAAAAAGCCTTGAGCCATGCCTCAAGGTGGGCCTCAAAATGCTTTTTAAAACATTGGTATAGACATGAGTGAACAATGCATGGACCTAATCTTTCATTCGTTTCTTCTTAGGCTATTTGAGTCCATTTTCTCTGCATGAGAATTAATTTTTCGTAATTATTGATTAATCACCATACATTTATTTAAGTAATCCATTGCCAGATCTGTCTTGTATTGTCTCACCTTCGGCCTTTCAAAATGGGCTAGAGAAGTTCTCTACGATAATACTGCTATAGAAATAGATAAAAAACAATCTGGTCATTTCATCTTTCTTCAGCTGAATATCTTTAATTCAACTTTCATGGCTGTTTATAGTTTTCAGAAACATGCAATAGGTAAGTTACTTGACATGCTCAGTTTACTTGAGTATTGAATATTCAGATCGGCATTAGAGTTCGGAATTCCAATCATGCATAATTTAACTATGGTATCAAAATTATACAGCAAGCCTTCTGTTTGTGATTCAGTAGATTCATTAGTATGATTTATCAAAAGTTGACTGGTGACTCTAAGATTAGCAATCACATATAGTGGAATTTGGGAATTTTGTAACACACGTGGAGAGTAAAAAATTGACGTGAAGGTAACAGACTATGGATCATGAGTCTGACAGAATTCAACTATATTTTGTTCTCACACAGCCAGCAAGTATTGATCTAGTAACGGTCAAGTTTGAACATGTTATTAATTTTGGATTAGAATATTGAAGCTAACTGTTTAGCCTATGTACAAATATACAAATAAAGGAATTTGACACCTCCATTTCTTTCATATGGCAATCTGTCAAAGTATCTTATTATCACTGTTCATGAGAGAGATGCCATATTGTATGTCATTTTCTTAAAAAATTAATGTGAGTGCATGAGAATTAAAATTGAGTTGCACTAAAGGACTTGACATAGATTTTGGGCAAAGTTAAGTACCCAAGTTCATCTGAGATAATTTCCTCGCTATCATAATGTTACACCCATTCATGTGCATATATTAATTGAGGAGCTCAAAAAAGCTATTAGTTGTTAGCAACTAAGGAAAGAAAAGGAAACATGTTAGCTTAAAATAGGACTTTAGAAATCCATAGCATTGCAGGAAACTTGAACATTATTCTTTATCCCATAATCTATAATGCAAACTACTAAACATCAAAATCCCATTTTAATTAATAATAGATTTTAAAGCTTAAGGACACATTAAACAGTCAACATACATTTTTTCATTAAAAATCATAAATTAGATTCCATTCAAGGGCAAAACCAATCTACATGACTAGAGCACGTTATTGCACAACAATTTGCATATTATTTGGAAACAAAAGTACACATGATTTTGAAGTTTCAAAGGTTTAGACATTCTAAATGGAGGTCAGACAAAAAGGTGTGTATCCTGTAGAACACAATACTCACTCATGATTTGAAAGATGGGAAGCCGTATCTGCTACGTGATGGTCTACATCGCTAGTAGAATTCTCGGCAGGTGCATGCTCCATCAAAACCTATATCTTCACACAGGCAAATGTTTTAGAACCAAATGAATAGTATAGTCGTATGCTGACATCATTTCAATACAAAAACCAACTTTCATATTAGCAGCGATGACGCAGTTCAGTATTGAAGTTATTTACGACGAGGGTGATTCTGCCACAACAGAAACAATCATAGAAAATACATGCATCCACTTTACACAAGATACACCACATACAAATTTCAAACATAGAGGAAATTGTGACATGGAACTTATTTCACATCTATAACAGAGTAATAGTTGGTTTGTCTGACACATCAGAACTACTATTGTTCTGCACAATCTCACCTACATTCTTCACTACAAGCGACTTGTAGTGTTGAGCGCTTCACGACAATGATACTGGTATTTCTTCTGGATAATTATGTTGAAAGGAGCCTTCTCTAAGATGAATCCTGATAGTTCCGGAAAGAATCCCTGAATCCTCTGATCAAAATTCAAAAAATCCAATACTAATTTTCTTACATCATCTTACTTAACTAAGTTATTTATATCAAGGTTTGCACTATAAATCATCATTGGCTACATTTCAATCTAGAAAATGGTAACAAATGATAAGTTGTTTAAATTTTCATGCAGAAGTAGACATGCTTTAGATAATGTATATTTTAAAATAGAATTCACATTAAAACAGCAAATCTTCTATTAAGGCAAATCCTTCTTACGGTTTAGGAGGCAGACGATACCAAGAGCCAGTGGGCCAGATACCCACACCCAACAAAAATCACCGTAAACAGAATTCTGATAAACAATGTATAGAAGTAAAATAGTGTCTATTCCGATGGACCAAAAAAAATAGTGAAGAAAGTGCCAGATTTCTGAGGGCAATGTATGCATGGCAGAAAATCCCACATTCTTAATGGTAATATTAAGCAGTTAATCGCACTCAAGTCACAATAATAATGGTAAATAAATTTTGTGGAAAGTTTCTAAGTTGACTATTCATACCATGATTGGCATCCGATACTTATGTGCTAAAATCTGGTATCCTGCACTCAAGGGCGGAGCCAGGATTTTTTCGTGACCTAGGCTACCCTAAAGCAGTCCTACACAAAATCAGGGAGAATCTTATAGCCAGTGACCAACTAGAGATGGTGGGTAAAATTTTCTACGCAATACAAATGGTGTGTCAACTTTATAACATGACAATGCTTCAATTTTTGACATGTAGTGTAGTTCCGATCACCCTTATCCTTATGTTTCTTTCATATTTTATGGGCACACTCTGAAATGGGCACAGAAGTTAATATGTTGCATATATTAATTGTTTATATTGATCAGCTTAGCTGACATGTAAATCAAATTTCTTTTCAATTTTATGGAAAAGAAACATTTTGTAGAATAATGAATACCATGATCAATGAAAATTCACTTTTTTTTGTTTTGCCCCTACTTTGCAATTTCTGTTCCCCTTTACATATGAATAAGTTACTTGAATTGTTTTTTTTTGAAAAAATACAATACTGTAACTCTTCCTCAAGGGAAAACAATTTTGGGTAAATGAACTTCGTTCAATAGAATCATTAGCAGAATCAGTACAATAAATATACAATAAAATCACAATTAAACTCCACCCCAAAAACAAGAAAAAAATGACCAAATTCTTACCGTTGCAACCCCCTGGCCGCCGACGAGGACAAATCCCAAGTCGCAACCCCTCAGGCCTCAACTTAACCCCAGAACTTTCAGCTCCCAAACGGGCCACGGTAGCAGCGACACCGGAGTCGGATCCCTTGTCGCCGTCGGTGGAGGCAGGACCGTCGACCGAGATCAGTAGATCGAATCGGAGAGGCGCGGTGATCCCCAAGGTTGGAGAGTCGGAGACGTAGCGTAGGTCCGAAGGTATTCTACGGCGGCTCGTTCAGTAATCGACGGGGTCACGGGCGTCGGGGGCGCAGTTGAGTAAACGGTAAACCCTAGAGCTCCTCGCGACCTGGAGGGCCTCGAATCGAAGGCTCGAGTTGTATACGAAGCCTGGGTTGGGCCTGGGCTCGAGTCGCTCGACAGTTCGACAGTTTTAGCATGGGCTATTAACTATTTGGTTGGGCTGAGTAAGTTTACTTACTTATATATGTATGAGTTTACCCAAAACTGACCCGGGCTGTAGCCTGGGTCAGTCCTAGAGTAGATCTGCACTCCATCAGAAAATGCAATCCGAAGTACACACAATCTCATAGTGCGGAATGGCATTTAACATCTACAGCAATAAAAATACATTTTGAAGCCAATTTGTGATCAATATTTATTCACTTTCCCGTTTATATTCACACATCCATAACCAATGCAAATATCTAAATTCGTCAATGCAAAATTCCTTCAACCTAAATAGAGGTAAAAACATGGAAGTTATGTTCTTGAAGACTTGGAAGTCAAGCTATTTATTAATTTATTTTTTATATTTTTAGCGAGGCAGCTAACCATTGTCAATGAGAAAGATAATCAAGTTAAATTACTCATGCATATTGATTATTTTCCCCATTCTAATTAAAGCACAACCAAATATGAATCACTTTATCAAAAAAATGCCACATAAATTTATAGATAAAATAGAACTAAGACTTGCCAATTCTACACTATAATTTTTCTTTACATACAAAAATAAATTAACAAACAAGCAAATAAACCTAATTTCGTCAGTAGACAACAGTCCTCCAACGTCAAACACCTATTCTCCCCGAAAAAAATCACGTAAATCCTCCCAAATTTCATGAATTCCAGTGCCTAAGCTACTTAGCACACACGCTAACAATTTCTAAACTCGATAAAATGGTAAGCAATATTGCAGATCTAAAGAACTTAATTTATTTATTTTTTTGGTGGGGGGGATTGGAATATCGAAATAATTAGAGGTTTTCACTTACCGAAACCCTAGATGTCGTAGAATCGATCGAAGGCTGCGCGGCGACGATAACCGGCGGATGAGCGGATTCTTCCGCTCGGCAAAAAGGAAAGGAGAGGGGGAGGGAGAGGGGAGGCGAGGCAGCTTCACGAAGATAGCGCTTTGGTTCGCCCATTACAAGGTAACAATGGACCAACCGTTCAAAAAGAAACGGGCCCAAAAAAGCAGTTAAGCGTGGCCCAAATGCTAATGGGCTGAGTTTTAGCTTGGAGGACCTTTTGGTAATTATCCACGGAAGAAGGGGTGCTTCCATTTTATTTATTTATTTCTCAAATTATCACACTCTTGTTTTTTTTAATTTGTTTAAATTTGATCGATTCGAAGGCTGTGATGTGTTAAAAGACTACCGATATTATGAGGGGAAACCTATGTGATTATAAGAACCAATGGATCCTTCTGAGCTCTCTCTCTCTCTCTCTAAATCATTTTTGCCAGATTTTTATCAAATTTATGTTAATGTGATGACAACATTTCCGGAAAATTTCCATGCCCACCAAATGAATATTACAGATTACAATTATCTGATCAACGGTCATAAATTGTGCAAATTTTATACATTTATTTTTAATGATTTTGTAATTATGTCTGTACAACAATACACCAATGCTATGATAACGATAAGGAGAAAGGAAACATGACAAGGTACACGGAAACTGATGGTCTTGATATCTGCTCGCTTGATCCCTTCTAGCTTTGATACGGTGGACCTGGAGTGAGAAAGTGAGAAGTATGGATGTATATGTGTATCTGCAGGAGATTGACGGGAGATTTTTAAGAACATGAGTTAAAAGTGCCAAAAAAACTTTGGAGAAACAAAGTGCATAAATACCAATGACAATAGAGAATGAAAGGGGTTTTCTTTGGATGCTTCACAACCACAACCCAAACCCAACCCAACTCCCCACACCTCGTTGGATTGATGTGGCACCCCCCTCTCTTTGCCACATGGGTGAAAGGGTGCCACGTGGATTCGCCCTAATAGGACATACTTTCAACATACTTCATTTGTGTAAGTGCATGTTCTTTATCTGGATAGTTGCCGAAGAATCCTCATTTCTTCACTATCCCCATACTGTTCACGTGATTCAAGTTTTTAATTCTCATTGGTCCGTTCTTTTGGAGTGGGGGGGGGGGGGGTTTGGAATTCTCACCGACGTGGCGCCTGGGGGGGGGTTTGGAATTCTCACCGACGTGGCGCCTGCAAATGGAAATCCACGGGCTCAAAAGCATCCGGAGCGAATAGCTCTGATTACAAAGGAATCCCACTTTTTGTGGGTCCCCCTATCTCTCCAGTTGAAGAGCGCCTGTTCTTTTTTTTTTTTGTGCTTTGTTTCGGTTCTGGTGAGTGAAAACGAGTGGGCCCCCTCTATGTACACCCTTCGTTACAAATTTCATACCTGATTAATTATTTCAAGTATTATTTAACTAGTATATTAATTAAATAATTATTTTAAGTTTAGATACAAATAGCACACACAAAAAATTTGACTGGACCCCACACAACTTTTTTCATCCAACTTTCTTCAACCAAAAGAACACACTACACGGAGTGAGACCTAGCTCAACTTTCCAACTCTACAATCCAACCCCACTTTCTAACAAAATAACACACTACACACCAATTTCTCTCTCATCAGATTCCACACTTCCTCAACTTTCCCAATTATACTTTCCAACAAAAGAACAGGCCCCAAGGGCGCTTGATTATTGTAAAGGCTGTTTGATGATTGTTGCGGATGTGAGGGGACAAAATCACTGTAAGACATCCAGCTGCGAAGCTGTATTTATGTGGTTTATGATGGGCAATACAGAACCACAAAAAAAAACAAAAGGTATATGAGGCATATATCAACTCCGGGAACTCAGCATTCAGATCTTGACGTCGCCGTCTAGATACGAACGATGAAGTTGTGGCATCGGACTACCCAATCTCAGCTGAATGCTGACTTGGTCTACGAACGGAGCTGCCTTCAGTGTCTCCCTTTCTGCTTCCCTTGCTGTATCTTTTGCCTCCCTTTTAGCCAATATCAAGGACAAAGGAGACCAAAGAAATCAGATTTCAAGACAGAATATGGTGGAACTAACAAGGGGAACTGGCTGAACAAGCTACCGAATCGACAGCTCTGGTGGCATCGACACTTGGACCTCGAGCAGGATCTTCCCTTGTAGCGAGTGCCGTGTTATATGCTCAACTGTCATTTTCTGAAATATGTTCTTGTCAGATAATCGGACGTAAATTGCAAAATACTTGTAAAAGCTACACAAAGCGACTACTATGACAAGCAAAAAAATTTGTAGTATGTAGTATGTAGCTGATGCTCATACGTGTGAGCAGACAACATTATGCATGTTTGTGCTATCATAAGTATACTCGCTAAATATTTTGTTCCCCCGCTAAGGGCTACACATTTGACATAGACCCATGCAGCATCATAAACCATACTATGTCTGCACTATTCATGTAAACTGTGGTCTGAAATTGTAATGAGTTATGTGATCACAGATCATGACTGAACTTGTCCACTTTTGTTTTATGTAAATACACAATGACTTATTACTGCAGCTGAAAACTAGAATGTCCAATACTGAGCAGGCAACTTCACACAAGTAGAATAGACACAATACTTGTATGCTCAAGTAGAAATTTAAGTAAGATGACGGCGTACCTCTGCAAATAGTGATGCAACAACATTTGAGACAATGGCTTCGGCATCTTTTTCATTGGAGAAGCTGTTTGAGTTTTGGGTTTTCATGCCCTTCAAATTCTCTCTTTGGTCCTCCAAAGAAGGACAATGTGAAAAAGAAGGATCTACACACAAACACATTTAAGTTACCAGCAATTAAGAGTAGACGCACTAAAGGAAAGGCAAACAAAATTAACACAAAATAATCCTGTCCTTTACTTTCTGGAGGTAAACAGAGGAGGTCTGAGTTGTAAGCATGTGCAATGAAAGAATGGCAAACAAAAAATACAAGATACTACTATCATTTGCTTTCTAAAGGAGGGAAAAAGAGAGAGATATCCGCTGTAAGGCCAGCAACCAATATGAAACAGTATGTCATTAAGATGGAATCTAAATGGAATACTTTAATGTATTATTATTTGTTTTGGAATTTAAATTCAGCAGGTGTACTAGTGTTTCTCTCTATACGTTTCATCTATATTTGAACGGGAATTGGTTGTTGCCTCCCTAGCTAGGTCTAGGCTGTACACCAAGTGACGACAAGGTCATTTTCCATGCTCATCGACCCCTACTGTGGGGGAAGACCCCTCAGGTCAATGATCGTAAATGAGCAACATATTTTGTGCATATTAGTTTTTTTAAGTAGGACATATCGACGTGATTCTTTACTTCAAAAAACTATTCATCTATGTTCTCATAATTTTTCTGTGATGATTAATCAAGAACAGAGAAATCATTACCCTACCACGTGTATAAAATCTAAGTATTGGATAAATATACAGCAATAATCTTGTGAATCTTAACTATAAACAATTTAAAATCCTTTAGAGAGATCCCTGGCACACTGGCTCTAAAAAAATAACAACATTCACTCACTTTTGAGTTCTTTGAATAGAAGTTTAAACACCTGAATTTCATTTTTCATCAGGATGATATATGAATATCTCATTTATAATTGGGTATTGTAAAATTCAGCGAGATGGAAACTTCAACTGCGTGTTCAATTTAGTATTCTATGAGCTGCAAACATGTCCAAGATAAGGAGCAAATAGATTATTATATACCGATATGTATGAAACTTTCCGCAACTTCTTTGTGGGAATTCTGAATCTCACGACGAACATTCTCACCAATATCATGAGCAGCAGTAACACTCAAGAAAGGATCGACCTGCAACATCATTCTATAAAATCAGCATCTCCAGCCAAGAACTATGTACCACGATTTTATTATACATATTTTCAACCTTTCTCCCTCCCAAGCATATCACTCTTCACTGTAAATGAAACTGAATGAAACTGAAACGTTGACCGCTGACCAAACATAAATTATTGTTAACTATGAATTTTCTCAACAATCCTCCACAGCAAACCTTCATGATACCAAAACACACGCAACACACGCACCAACATAACACATCATTAATATTAGTAAAGCTGATACTATGGTTGCAGAGTTCACCAAAAACCAGGAGTTCTCTCTTTCTGGTGATTTTAAATTTGAAAGCCTCTAATTTTAGCAGTCTTCTGGAATGTCCAGGAAGGTTGTCATTTAAGTGTAATCTCCTATTCAAAGACAGCTACAGTTTTTTTCAGTAACTATCATGCAGATGCTCTGATGCTTAACAATGTCATTTCATCGGATCCTTTACTTATTCGATTCTATACGAGTGACCATACGAGTGACTGTTGTTCCTCATAATTAACAGACCTTAGCATCACATCTCTTTATCTAGATTTTTCTCTTTGTCTAGAGGACTCTGGAGGAATTAATCTTAGCTGCTTAGATTGAATCGCACAACCAAAAAATGTAGGTTTACCTCTGCAAGAACTGGTCACCTGCCTTGCTCGTAGCTACCTTTTGACCAGAAGCATTCCCCCAGGTTGATATCAATCTAAAAAATGTATCTGGCGTTGGGCTTTTGTGTGTGGCTTTTTTTTTGAAGTTTTGCACTCTATTGAGATTACAACCGAATAGGAACCACAGCCAGTCACCACTGAGCTATGCCACATTGGTTTTTTAGCAGGGCTTTCTCAATTTTGAGTCGTGATCCATAGACGCGGGCGCGCGCGAGCACACCCACCACCCCCACCGCCATGCATGCCCCAGAAAAACAAAACTTATGGGATGATGATCGTGATGATCCTGGTGGTCATGGTCATGGTGTGGATGGTGATGACTATGAAGAAGAAGAAATTATATGACATAGAAAATGTCATTCTCAGGGAAATATCACATCTGGTGTTCAACTGTAACAGCATGCAATTAACAAGCCAAAAAAGAGATACTTTGCAGTGGCATACCTCAATGTGTACATCAAGATACAGGAAGGACCCTGCTTTTCTTCCTCTTAGGCGGTGGCATCCCTGCATCAGGATGACAAAATTTATCCCCCAGATAAAGCATATCAGATTTCTATATGATAAGAAAATCACCCAACATTGAGGGAAAAAATAGAAAAGAGTGATGAACACATATGGAAAGTTGTGCCTTTACATACTACCTTAAGCTTTTGGGTTAGAGTGTACAGCCAAGATGATGTCCTCACATGTCTAACTGAATAAGGGACCTTCTGATTCCTATTCTAATTCTAACATGGTATCAAAGCAAACATGCTTTACTAATTTGACTTCCAAAGTCAAAGATGAATCCACCTTGAGATCAAAGTGGAGTGTTGTGAAAAATAGTTCTGGAAAAGTTAGAAAAAGTAGCAAACATAAATTGAGTGTTGGGCCTCTACTTAATGCCTAAGCTTTTGGGTTAGAGTTAACTCCTTATATATTTAACTAAACATGGAACCCCAATTCTTATTCTACTTCTAAACACTATCAGATAGGTAGAGGAACAAAACACAAACAATTGAACCGTGACTTTTAGTAGTATGTTCATTAATATTGACAGATAAGTAAACATAGAATAGAAAACATATTTCAGCCTTGACAATAAGCTATACAAGTATACATGCAAATAAAAGGTCAATTACACAAGAACCTCACTAATAGAGATACGATCAGGATTGTATTTATATTTTAGTATTTAGTTCATTTTGAGTCTTTTAGGAGTCTAAGTCTTTTGGATGAGTTTAATCTCACATCGGATAGGTTAGCAGAAGTGTTGGGTTGTAAGCCTATATAAGGCTATAGAGTTATCTCTTTGAAAGCAATCAACGAATGAAGGAAAAATGAGAAATCTTCTCCAAAACCAGTGAAAGGTTCCTCCACTTGTGAAAGATCCCATCTTCCTTAGTGAGAAGCCTTAGAATCCTTGGTGCAAAGCCAAGAACCCTAAGTTATCCACTTCTTTTCCAAATCATCCACCAAACTCCTAAAATTGTCCACCAAATCTCCAGATCTCATCACGTCCAGCATCAATTTGGTATCAAGCCAAAGATCCCATCCTTGCTCATTCCGAATTCTAAATCCACAAAAGACCCAAATCAATTTCCAAGCCGCCACCTTCCGCCAAAAAAACCCTAAGCCGAAAAAAGAAAAACCCTAGATTAGCGGCCACCCAAAAAACCATAACAAATCATGCCACCATCTCCAGCAGCCTCCTAGACGTGTGCCGCCACCACCATGACATCCTCCCACGCTCGCCCACCACACCAGTGCCAGAAAACGTAATCGCCGGCGAGTAAAATCACCGATTCGACAAAGACCAACCACAGCCGCAACCGCTTCTTGGGACCCCCACGACCGCCACCACTCCCTGTGACCCCCACGACCGCCACCACTCCCTGGGACCCCCACGACCGCCACCACTCCCTCCCCGAGCCTCACGCATCATCGACGACACTAACCGCACCCAGAAATGACGTCGTCGTCGCCCAATCATTCAAAAAAACCCAACATCATCAAATCGTCGGGTTTGCTGGTGCCACCGCTGGCGACGACAAGAGCCAACGACCCCACCAAGAGGTGCACAGCTCCTAGGCGAACCCGCAACACAAAGGAAGAGGTGAAATCATAGACAAAATTGCCGACATTGCTACAGTGTCGGCTCGGTCGAGCCGACACTGTTCATCGGCTTGGTCAACCCAATCCTGAGCCGACTGGGAGCCGGCTTACGACATCCTCCCACGCTCGCCCACTACGCCAGTGCCCAAAAACAACATCATCGGTAAGTAAAATCACCAATTTGAATAAGTCCAGCCACATATGCAGCTTCTTGGGACCCACACGACCGCCGTCGTTCCCTCCCTGAGCCCCCAGCATAGTCGGCGACAACAACCGCACCCAGAAATGACGTCGCCGTCACCCGATCTTTCAAGAAACCCAATGGCGTCAAATCCCGAGGTTTGCCGGTGCCACCAACAACGACAACCGGAGCCGATGATCCTACCAGAAGGTGCGCAGCTCCCATGCGAAACCGCAGCATAAAGGAAGAGGCAAAATTGCCAACGAAATCGTCGAAATTTGGCATCGCGCCACCGGAGCCGACATTGCCACAATGTTGGCTCGGTCGAGCCGAACCCGTGCCCGAGTCGAGCCGACACTGCTCATCGGTTCGGTCGAGCCAAACTGGAGCCGATCAGGAGCAGGCTCACGACATCTTTCCACGCTCGCACATCACGACAATGCCCAAAAACAGCATCGTCGTCGAGTAAAATCACTGATTCAACAAAGACCACCATCAACCGTTGCTTCATGGGACCCACATGACTGCCACCGCTCCCTCCCTGAGCCATGTGCCGGAGCCGAGCCGAGCCCGAGCCAAACTGACACTGTTCATCGGCTCGGCCGACTGGGCCGACGAGCCAAACCCCGAGTCGGCTCGGCCAAGCCGTTGGACATGGTCAACGGCTCGCCCAAGCCCTTAACCCGATCAACGGTTCAACAGTGAGCCGCTTGATTTTCAGCCTATTTTAAGTGGATTTTTAGGTATTTTTTATGCGACTTCACTGTTTTGAAGATTCCAATTCCGTTTGAAGCTCAAATTCAGAACGGTTCATGCCAGTGGATCGTTGACTCAGCCGACTACGCATTGGTACCCTCCATACAAGCAAATCTTTTTTAAATTATGGAATACAACGGTATTACTATGATGATTATTACAATGAATATACTCCCCGAATAAATTTTGAGATTAAGAAGTGGAAACAAGTACCAATCTTTTATGGCTTCAACAATAAATTCGAATATGATGATTGGAAGTACTATCGTGAAAAGTTCTCCGGTTTTGATTTATCCAACGAAGAAAAATATAAGTATGCATGGCTAAAGCTAGGTGGAGAAGCTCTATCTTGAAGCTTGAATCTTCGAGTTCCTTGTCATCGATTGTTAACATTCAGATCTGCTCTTCGATGTCGATATTCTTCCAAGCATCGGTACATTTCCCAGGCAACCGAGCAATCCTCAAGCCTGAAAGTAAAAAAAGATCTTATAGAACTGATACAAGAGATACACAATATTCTTCTTCAAGCATGCACACTTAAGCCAGATTCGACGGCAAAGGTTGATCCAAAGTAAAGTGTGAGCTTGAACAAGAGCTAAAGCATGATTCCGATCCAGAGATTGAGGCACAGTTGGAGTTTGAACCAGAGTTGGAGCCCAAGCCCGAATTAGTACCTGAGCCTGAAGTAAAGGCTGACAATGACTTGGAATCTGAGCCAGTATTGGGGCCACATGGAGAGCCTGAGCCTGAGCCCGAAGCAGAGTTAGAGCCTGAATCAAAGATTGATCATGTATCACAGTTAGAATTAGAACCAGAGCTTGATCTTGTGCCGCATCTCTAACATGAGTTAGAGCCTTATCCAGAGTCATTAGTTGAGCATGTGCTAGAACTATCGAAAGAAGAGCCGATGATTCTGATCGAGCAGATAGAGTTTGGTATCCCAGATCCTCATATCCTGATCAACAAACACGTGCTAAATATGTGCTGAATGTTTTTCTATTTTCGTGAGTTGGGGAGAAATTTTTAGAAAACATTTATCGGCAAGTTTGTATCATGCTATACTTCAAAATCTGTGGACGTGTCTTTTCCAGCTGTAGAGGACTAATCGTTTCGGCCCAGCTGTGTTACTTCGGCATATCTTCACCAAGATATGAAGTTCTCAACCAGGAAAGAATGATATGAATACGATCAGGATTGTATTTGTATTTTAGTCTTTAGTTCATTTTGAGTCTTTTAGGAGTCTAAGTCTTTGGATGAGTTTAGTCCCACATCGGATGAGTTATAAGAAGTGTTGGATTGTGAGCCTATATAATGCTCCAGAGTTGTATCTTTGAAAGTAATCAACAAATGAATGGAAAAATGAGAAATTTCTCCAAAACATGTGAACGTGTGAAAGGTCTCATCTTCCTTAGTATGAAGCCTTGGAATCCTTGGTGAGAAGCCAAGAACCCTAAGTTATCCCATTCTTTCCCAAATCATCCACCGAAACCCTAAAATTCTCCACCAAATCCCTAGATCCCACTACGCTTCCTGCATCACCACTCCCTCCATATTCTTCCCTTTTAAAGGTAATACTAGATAAAAAAATGCAGCATATAGACTTTTAAAAATGCATACACTTAAATTACTAGATTAGCAAGCAACAAAATTCTCAGAAACAGATCAGTTTCAAGCAAAGTACAAAGAGGAACATTATTTGCTTCCAATCTCAACTGACCCTATCGTATGAATTTGAGGTAACATGAAGAAAATACTAGTACTGTCACAGACTCACAGTTTTAGAATGGGAAAACCCTTATACTAAATTGTTGCATATATTTGGATACTATATTATCATGTAACTTTCACTGCATCACCTTTGGGAATGAACTTCCTCCTCTCATGGGGTGTATGCAAGTGGGTGTGGGGGACATCTATGTACCATCTGAGCATTTTCCAACTCAAACTCTGAACCAGTAAAATGAGGGTAACTGAAATGAGGATTTGAGATAGATGAGTGGCATTTTCCAAGAAGTCCATTACGGATAAAACAAAGACGAACAAATTGATAGTTTAAGCATGTCTAGAAGAGACCAGAAAGTGTGGCAGACAGGGAGTGATACAATCATAGTTTAATGGTTGAGCCAGAAGGACTATAAGTAGGTCTACACAAACATGGAGTGAGGCAGTTCAAAATGATATGAACGTCACTAGTATATTAGTGATGGTCCTTAGCAAAGCTTAATGGAAGAAAAGAATTCTTGTTACCAACCCCCACTATATACTATTGATGATTTCTTCTTCTTTTTCTCATTGTAATTGTATCAGAAAGAGTAGCTCTTTGCAAAGTATATTCTTGATAGAGTAGATGTATCATGTTGTTTTTACATTAATTAAAAGTATTGACTTCCCCCTCCCCTTCTGTGTGTGTAGACATGCATGGTGAATGAACGGCCATGTGTGTGCACACACAGTTCTTGGGAAGTATATTCTTGAACAGAATTTTATGAACATAAATGCTACTTTTGTGTGAAAGCGCTAAACAAATCATGATTCCTGACCTTGACCAATCTCATGATTCCATGAATAAAATCAATGTCACCTTATGTAATCCAAATCATATATGATGTTCCAAAACTAGATAACAAATTGTGCACATCCTCTCCCACATATTTGTATCGGTTTAACTGACCTTGCTCTTATTGTATCTCTATCCTCAACATTCAGTGAAGCAGTTGATACTAACTAAATTCTTCACTGCGCTGAACATAACAGAACACTGCGATATGTACAACAAATCACTATCTGACACCAACCTTTTCAATCTCTGCATTTATCAGGTTATTTTCAGAACCTTTTTATCCTTTTTATGACCATTTCTATGCCAAATGTACACATTACCTTCTAACACACTACCAATTTGTCATTCAGAATGAAATAACAGCATGTATTTATCATATTTTCTCGAGATTACTTGGAAGTTTAAACTCCATACTAAAAGGGGTTCAGGAAAATGAAGTCAGAAAATTCACATTCCAACATGATCAATTTGACCTCCCAAATAGTCATACCATCATCAAAGTTGGCACAAGAAAGTGCCTCTCCAAGAGTATTTAGTATGAACAGCCAGCGACTAAAGCAATAGAAGGGGTAGCAGTACTTTAATAACAGTTATTAGGAAGAGGGCAACCATGCAAGTTAAAATAAGGTACAATGCCAAACTAAAACGGCACCATGGTAATTGTTATGCTTGTTGCCTTTCAAGATGTATGATATACATGCAAACATCCAAGGGGCTATAGGGCAGTAGTAACAATAACCGTAGGCAATCATTATTAAAGGTTGCAGTAAATTGGCAGCACATATCGATACGGTTCAAAAGAAGCAAACCAACAAATCTCTGATCCAAGAATAAGATGATCGGGCAAAGAAGAATTATAAAAAGATGTAATACTAAAAGGGAATGCATATCACAATTGACGACAAGTATCATTTCAAAAATGGAAGACAATGTCTTGGTATACTTCCAATACAACAGAGTTATTTTGTGGAAATAAGAGTCTATACCTTCACGCCTTCAACTTGAAGTATTGTTTGCTTAATCGGTGCTAAAACATGTAATGGGACGCCAGCATCAACTAGTTCCATGACACTGTACATTATAATATAAAAGTTAGAGAACAACGTATTTAAGTGCATTAGAAAAGAATTATACTTTGCATCAAATTAATTTCAACCTAACTAATCGAATGCATCCTGTACGGGTTTACATTCAAACCCTAGGTCTGATACCATCAGCTGAGCGACTGAACCTGTAAGCTTAGAATGAAAAATAGAAGTGAAAACAACATATATACGGACATGTCTTAGACCTGAATAGGTAATAACTAAGGATTTTTTAAGCAATAATAACTCAGGTCAGTCAAAGATGAATATTTTAGATTTTCAAATTTTACTTAACCCTATCAAATACAGATCTTCCGGACCCAATAATGATGATCATCGCATAAACTCAAGAGATGTCATTGAGGTTCAAATTTTAAACATATGGTCAGTAAGCAACTTCAAAAGTATGTTGATGTTTATAGCTAGACAAAGCAGGTCGTTGGAAAAGTAGTTCTCCTGATTGATCTTCAAAAACATAGACGTTGTAACTATTAGTTTAGCATTAGTGTCCATGTGGATAGATTCATGTTCATACTTTTATCAACTGACTGAACAACACAACCTTGGAAATTAATGCATAGGTTTGCTCTCTAACTCTCAAGTATCTAGCATTTTATGGGCAAGAATAAGTACTTTATTTAGTCACATCTCCATAGGAGCAACAGTATGGATCCCCTTTACAAGCACAGATACCGGATTATGCTTGATTCATATAAATGTTCATCTCAACTTATGTTCATTTCTCATTCTTGTGATGGTATTCTCACGAAGAATGATATTGATGTGATTTGCTTCTAAAAGATAACAAATCAAATTTAAGAGAAGAAAAGAAATATAAAAGTGGTATTTTTATAGTAGATTTCTGAAATAAAAGATAGAACGATCCTTTTCTGGACTGGATCTCTCCCTAACTTATGTTAATGGAACAAGTCTAATCCATCACAAACCGTAACAATAATTCTTAGCAAAAGACCGATCTTTGAGAAACAAATTAGGGCCGACGCGTAGGCTTTTAAACCCCATCCTAACACAAAAGATAATAAAAGACTAACAAGCCCCTCCAATTGCTAAACACATAGTTAAACTAATGCAAGAGAAGATAAGTCACCCAACGGGTGTTGTGAGACACGTGCGACCCGTGCGCCGCTTCCTCCTTGCGTAGACTCGGATCACATTATTACTCCCCCAAAAGACGAACCTTGTCCTCAAGGTTGAAATCTGGAAACTGCAAAAGGACGGTGTCAGATCCCTCCCAAGTCGTCTCATGATCCGGCAGCCCTCACAATCGTATCAGCATCTCAGTACCCCGGCCGCTCTCACGACGCACCTTCAATACATCCTGAGGCTCCAGTAACGCCTCCAAATCTGCCGTAAGCGTAGGTGGTAGAGTGGATGTGATCAGGTGATCTCCTATAGCCCGCCTCAACTGTGATACATGAAACACTGGGTGCAACGTCGATCCTGGAGGTAGATCCAAACTGTAAGCAACTGAGCCTATCTTCGCTATGATCTCATAAGGCCCATAGTAACGTGCCACCAGCTTCTCATTCCTCCGCTTGGCCAGGTATTTCTGTCTGTACGACATCAGCTTCAGATAAACATGATCCCCAACCTCAAAGTGTACCTCCCTACGATGCCCATCAGCCTTCGCATTCATGGTCTGTTGCGCCCTCGTAAGATGCTTCTTCAGTTCCTCCAAGATGTCATCCCCCTCGCTCAAATACTGTTCCAACTACGAAACCGGAGTAGCTCCCTTACTGTAGTGGACCAAGGTGGAATAGTCTTGCCCACATAAAATCTGGAATGGTGTAGTCTGAGCAGAGGAATGATAGGTTGTGTTATACCAATACTCTGTCCAGGAGAGCCACCTATGCCAACTCCTCGGACACTCGAAAGTAAAGCAACGGAGGTACGTCTCGACACTCCTTTTGACAACCTCCGTCTGGCCATCCGTCTGTGGATAGTAGGCCGTATTCCTCAAGGCTGTCCCATGTAAGCGCAACAGTTCCTTCCAGAACTGGCTCATAAAAACTGTGTCCCGATCTGACACTATGGACGTGGGAAATCCATGCAAGCGAACCACCTACCGTATGAATGACACTGCTACAGTCACCGCAGTGTAAGGGTGTCGCAAGGAAATAAAGTGTCCGTACTTGCTTAGTCGGTCCACCACCACCAGAATCACCATGTATCCATCTGACTTCGGGAGCCCATCAATGAAGTCCATACCGATGCCCTCCCACACTTGATCTGGGAGAGCCAATGGCTGCAGTAACCCCGCTGGTGCCATGTCCAGATACTTGTGACGTTGGCATATGTCACAACTGGCAACCAACTTCGCAATGTCCTTCTTCATGCCTTGCCAGAATAGCACCCTCGACATCCGCATATAGGTCTGCTCAACACCTAAGTGCCCCACAACCGCACTCCCATGGAACTCCCGAAAGATCAGGGAAATCTGTACCGAAGTCTGTGGTATCACCAGACGGCCCTGGAATAGTAGCCTCCCACCAACAAGCGAATAACCGGGGTGGTCCACGGTTGCCTGGCTAAGGTCCTCCCGTAACCGAGCCAACTCCTTATATGCCTCTATCTCTCTCCACAGGGGTTCCCAATTGGTCAATAGAGGTACCGACAGTGCTACAATGCCAGTGTCCACCTCCCTACGTGAAAGAGCGTCTGTCGCCTTATTTTCCAATCCGGGCCGGTACTGAATCTCAAACTTGTAGTCCACAAGTTTGGAGATCCACCTCTGGTGCTCCTCTGCTACCATCCTCTACTCCAACAGGTACTTCAGGCTTCGCTGATCCGTGCGCACTACAAATTGTCGGCCCAAGATGTAGGGCCGCCACTTCTGGATTGCTAACATAATCGCCATCAACTCACGCTCATACACGGATTTCAGCCGTAGCTCGTGCTGACAATACCTGGCTGAAATAGGATATCGGCCTCTGCTCCTGCATCAGTACTGCCCCCAAGCTGTACTCCGAAGCATCGGTCTCCACACAAAGGCCTTGCCGAAATCCGGTAAGGCCAGTACGGGAACAGTAGTCATCGCCCGCTTCAATGCCTCGAATGCATTCGTCCTCCTCATTTCACTGGAAACTATCCATCTTTAGCTGCTCAGTCAGTGGCCAGACGATCGTGATGTACCCCTGCACGAACCTACGGTAATAACCAGGGAGCCCCAAAAACCCCCGCAGTGCTCGTACTGTCCTCGGCTGTGGCCAGTCTAGCATCGCCTCTACCTTCCCCATGTCTGCTGCTACCTCCTCCGCAGAGACGACATGTCCCAAGTACTCCACCTTCTGTTGTGCAAACACACACTTCTTCTTGTTGACATACAACTGATGGGCCTGCAACTCCTGTAGGAATGTCTCCAGATCTCGCAAGTGCTCCTCTACCGTGCGGCTATACACCAGGATGTCATCGAAAAAGACCAAGACAAATTTCCTCAAATATGGCTTGAAGATTTTGTTCATGAACACCTGAAAAGTAGCGGGAACATTCGTCAGTCCGAAGGGTATGACTAGGAACTCATAGTGTCCCTCATGAGTTCGGAAGGCTGTCTTCGGCACATCCTCGGCCTTCATCCCGATTTGATTGTATCTTGATTTCAAGTCAATCTTTGAAAAGACTGCTTCCCCATAATCCAACAGCTCATCTATTACTGGTAAGGAAAATCTGTCAGGCACCGTTTCTTTGTTGAGAGCTCGATAATCCACACAAAATCTTCAGCTCCTATCCTTCTTCTTCACCAAGAGGACCGGGCTAGAGAAAGGGCTCACACTAGTCTTGATCACACCCGCCTGTAGCATTTCCCGTATGAGCCTCTCAATCTCATCCTTCTGTATATGTGGGTATCGGTAAGGACAGACACTAACTGGCAACGCTCCCTCATGCAAGACAATAGCGTGGGTGTGATTACGCTGGGGAGGCAGCCCCGGTGGCATCTGGAAAACGTGCTCATAACTACCCAACAGCTCCTCCATCTCCGTAGGCACCCTCGCTCCTCGGCTACTGCTCACATCTCTGCTCACATGTCCTGGTACTGCACCATGTAGCCCTCCCCTCCCTCAAGAACTGTCTGTGCCATGAATTTGAGGGATATCGCACAATAACAAAGGCTAGGATCGCCTATCAGCATCACCGCCCTACCTGCCTCCTGATACTCCATCCTGAGCAACTTCCAGTTGAACTTGGTGTCACTCAGTTTCTGTAACCACTGCATACCCAACACCACATCGACCTTTTCCAGCTCAAGAGGGTAAAAATCATCCACTATCTGAGCCCTCCCTGCACGGTCAATATCAAACCTTGACAAACCCCCTGCTCTCCTCTCTCCGACCCGTGCCCAAAATCACTCCAAAGGTCGTTGTATTACTAAAATGAAGGTTCTGCTGCTCCACCACCATCTGCGAGATAAGGTTGTGTGTCGCCCCACTGTCTACTAGCACTGTAACCTCCTGGACGGCCACCTTTCCTGCCAACTTCATGGTGTGATATGATGTGAATCCCACCACGGAGTTGAGAGAAATTTCCACGGTGTCCACGTGTGACGTCTGCTCGGTCTCGTCCTCGCCTCCATCGAGCAACACAACATCCTCCTCTTCCTCCTCTAGTGCCACCTCCAACTGCATACCCCTCCTAGCACACTGGTGTCCCAGTGTAAACCTCTCATTACACTTGAAGCAAAGGCCCATCGCCCTTCGCTCCCTCATCTCTGCCTCTGTCATACGACGAGTCTGTCCTCCTGGCCTGGCCTCAGTCGCTGGAGCCCCTGCCGTGATCTTGGGTGCTGCAGGCGGGGCCTGACTGTGTGCAGCAACCCCCCCAAGCTCCCCTAGACCTCCTCTCTTCAGTCAACATGTCCTTCACTCTCCTGGCCACTCGCATCATGGCAGTCAACCCTTGAGGGTCATGTACTCTCAGCTTAGCTCTCACTGCCGGTTTCAGCCCCTTCATGAAGTTTCCCTCCATCGATTTCTCAGATACACCCTCCACTCTGCTCGAGTGTCTCAAACTTTGCAATATAGTCCCGTACGGACTGATCCTGCCTCAAGGCATACAACTGCTCAAACAGCCCTCCCCATGAATATCCTGGAATCTCTCCATGAGACAGTCGATCAGCTCCCTCCAAGTCCGTATAGGCCTCTGTTTCTGGGTCCACATGTACCACAAAAGAGCCTCACCCTCAAAGCTCAGTACGACCGCCCTCAGTCTCTCCGTCTCGATGAAGCCCGTCACATCAAAGTAGCTCTCTATCTGGTAAATCCACCCATCGGGGGTCCTTGCCATCAAAAAGAGGTGCCTTCAACTTCATCATCCTAGTCTCTGGGTTGGCATCACCTCGTGGTGGCCCCTCCCTATTCGCCGCTTGGCGTCTCTGGTAAGGATGCTCCCTGGCTCTTCACTGCGCTTCATCCCCCCTGGCCCTCTCGTTGGCAAGCCCGCCTACATCATCCCACTCGTCAACTTGCTCTCGTCGGGGTCCCCCTTGTAGCCACCCTCCTTCTACGACCTCAAAACGAGGCGCATCTCCTCCTGTGGGCCCCCGATAGGGCCGCCATCCGTCGACGCCCCCCAAGTAGGGGGAAAACCACCCGCGGCCCCCAGGTGGGGCCGCCAGCCCTCGTCGCCCCCGGTGAGGGCGGTTCTCCTCCTATGGCCACTGGTGGGCCCGCCAGCCTTCGCCACCCCCGGGGAGGATCTCCTTCTGCGGGCCCCTGATGGGCCCGCCAACCGTCGCCGCCCCCCGTCGGGGGGCGAAATTGCCGCAGTGCCCCGCAGATGTGGGCGCCACCCTCCGCTGCCCCCCGGGGGGCGAATATGCTCTGGCAACCCTCTGGGGGGTCGCTGACCTTCGCCGCCCCCCCCCCCCCCCCGTTGGGGGCGGATTCCCTCCGGTAGCCCCTAGAAGGGGCCGCCTGCCCTCGTCGCCCCCGTCGAGGGGCGGCAGTCCTCCGACGGCCCCCAGATGGGACCGCTCGCTTGCGCCTCCACTGGCGCCGCCCCCAGGGGAAACCCCGTCTGCACCCCCCTAGGGTTTGCCGCGCTCTGTCGCCGTTGCCCGAGGTCGCCTGCGAACTCAGATCTGAAATTCCCGATGCCTTCGGGTCTGGATCTCGCTGAAAGAATTGCTGCTAAAACATCTTTGCCATCTCGGCAAATTCGTCTTTCATCTCCCGCGAGTGTTACTCCGAGATCCGCTTCATGCTCGCATCCAAGTTCGTGTTAGATCTGCCTTCATCTCGTCCTTCAAATCAGCCATCTCTTTCCTCAACCCCGAGATCTTTGCATCGAGCCACTCCTTCAGAGATTTTGTCGCAGCCGCTCGTGTGTTCTTCATGGAATCGAACACTCTGATACCAAAATGATGCGATTTGCTTCTAAAAGATAACAAATCAGATTTAATAGAAGAAAAGAAATATAAAAGTGGAATTTTTATAGTAGATTTCTGAAATAAAAGATAGATCGATCCTTTTCTGGAGTGGATCTCTCCCTAACTTGTGTTAATGGAACAAGTCTAATCCCCCACGAACCCTAGCAATAATTTTTAGCAAAAGATCGATCTTCGATAAACAAATTAGGGCTGGCTCGTAGGCTTTTAAACCCCTCCTAACACAAAAGATAATAAAAGACTAATAAGCACCTCCAATTGCTCAACACACAGCTAAACTAATGAAAGAGAAGATAAGTCATCCAACGGGTGTTGTGGGACCCGTGCGACCCGCGTGCCGCTTCCTCCTTGTGTAGACTCGGATCACATCCGATATCTTTAAGGGAACTTCACAAATGGCAGCTAGACATTAGCATGCACATTATCATGATAAATTCTGTCTCCCAAAATTACATCCATAATGCAGCCCAAGCATGACGAAGAATATTGATGATAAAGTAGACAGCAACAGACCAAGACCGGTCATAGTGTGTTTGAGGAATCATTTGCACCTTGCTAGCCTATCTGGATGACAATATAACTTTGGTAACGATAAAAACAGCAAGAACTGTATATTCCACAAGATAAAAATTTCATATTTAAAACATCTTTCTATAAACTGCATAATACATAGATCCTTCCCTCAACCAATATGGTGTTAGCCTCCTTATCCTAACACAACAAGGAGTGAGCATTATTTGGTCAAAACTGAACACAACAAGGACTCAAGGAGTAAGCATTATTTGGTCAGAACTGAATAAACCGACCAAATCAGTTTGGATTTGGTTTCAGATCCAATTCAATCTAGTGCAGTTCAAGCTACTGCAAAACTGAACCAACGGACAAAACCGAACCAATATACTTTTAAAACTTAGGATTACTTTGCAACATATAAAATGCTAACTCTGTTTATGAAAATCTTCTAACACTCTAGGAAATAAGAACTCTCACTGCCCAGGTGGGTCCTCGAGAAAGATTTAGATCTTTCAAATCTTTCATACCTCACTTTTCTCATTGTTTCTCAGCAACACACCCACACCCACACCCCACCCAACAAAAGCCTTCCCGTGCCCACCCCACCTCACCCCACCCCAATGCCATCTCCTTCCTCAACCAATCCCTGGCCGTCATGTTCCACACCAGTATGCTCCAATTCTTCAGCATCGGGTTTTTTTCCGAGTCTCATATATGATCTGGAGGTTCTAACAACATTGCGCAGGCAGCTGCAGTCTTCCTTACTACCATCAAAGCTCTGCAGTTTCTCCGCCAGCTCTACCACAGTGCAGAGAACACTTCCTTCTGTGTCCTCCTCCGTAGCCAACCTTTGCCGATGTTGGTTATAAACTGCCAACCCCAGATACGTTCATTCAGCTGAAGTTTGTTTGATCCAGCATTTCATTGGGTTCGGTTTGCCAGAAAAAAAAGCAAAAACTAAATTGAACCCCCTGATGCACACCCTTAAATACAGTTAGGTCAATATTGGTTATATTACAAAATCTTCAACAAATAATCAATCCTCCTTTGCAATATAAGAAATGTGATGTTTCTCATCTGCTAATAACAAGATGATGCAGAAGACTGTGTGATGAAGATATATTGAATGACCTCACATAGTCTTTAACTTCCATACTGGAAGTTTACATAACTATAAGGATTAGACTGTTAAAAGGTAATGAAACATCCAACTTTCGAGCATGCTATCATTTAAATTGACCAGACTTCTATGTGGAAACAAGTTATAAAGGTTAAATTGCTAAGTTTGGACTATCTTCCAACTTCTTTCGTTTTAGATGCAAACTCATGCACACTTTAATGGGGTTCTTGATTCGAGTCAGCTATATTGAAGTGGAACATCAATTCCTGCTTCAACTGCTCAGAAATTCGGAATATCTGTGAACATAAAAGGATATCCAGAATGTATGCTTATTACAATAAGAATAATATGTAGTTTGTGATTTACAAAAATGATAGCAGAAATGATATGTAAGTTCACACTTAGTCTATTCAACACGCTGGTTTGTTTTCACCTTCCTTCACACCATGCTTGTTTATTAACATAGTACTTGAAAATAGCAAATTTATTGATGCAATATCCATACCTAAACATATGCCGTTCTTGATGCTGACAGTGCAAAAGGTTTTTTTTTTTGTGTGTTGGGGGGGGGGGGTTGTGTGTGTTCTCAACTCCATAATATCTATTATACAAACACGCCTTATTTTACAAGTAGGACCTAGAATGTTAGTATGGGCAAATTCACATGTGAAAACATTCCCCCAGCCCCACCCCCACCCCCACCCCCACCTGAAGTAACTTTGACTTGCATTCTTTAAACATTACAATAATTCAATGTTCTATATCGAAGATTAAAAGGGGCATTGTCCAGTGAATAAAAAGTAAGAATTGGACATGAGAATCCAAATCCTACAAATACAGAATTAGATGAAAGAATTATTACCTTCGATAACCAGTCTCAATTCCAGCTTTCAAAATCAGGCCTGACACAAAAATTCCAGCAACAGGATCTAAAATTGGCACCCCCAAAATAGATCCTCCTGTAATCAAAATCACCAGTCCAATTATAATTAATATCTAGAAGCATAGAGTAAGTCATTGAAACCAGAAACTAACAAGTAATTAACGAGTCAGGAAGAAAATCATTTACTATATAACTTCAGTTTGACATAAAAATTCAATGATGAAAAAGTGAGAAAAAAAGATGAGGAAGAAAGGATAAATAGGAAAAAGATGAAGAAGAATGGGAAATTGAGATTTATTTCAGCAACATTTGAAAAAAAATACAGATTTTGTTAAAAGTACTTGAAAAAGTTCACCAGCCAGCAAAGATTTCTGCCACAATCCAATCGACAGAATACACGTTGTCAGGTGCTCTCTGTTGGTTTGCGTTCTTTTTTCTTTTCTTTTTTTATTTTGATATATTAGTCTATGGTAAAAGAGATTAGGGTTTCGTCCAAAATGTTGTATCCAGACTAGCGTTATAACTTTAAAAAAGGAAGCCATGTTGACCAATATATCAGATGAAACATATCAACCAATATCACAAATATCTGCCGCTATCGAGATGAAACAAACAATACATTTCATTGGATCATATCATTATAGGACCAAAAACAATATATTACCCTATATTTAAAACAATGATTGTATATCATAAGTTCATAACAACCTAGCCAAAATGAAATTGTCAATTAACAAGTGCACTTAGAGGTAGTTGGATGGTGTGCATATGTTTTGGTGGGTAGATAAAGTGGACCATAAAAGTTATACAAGCTAAGATCTACAGAAGTTCATAGCAGATGGGAGATTTTGTGTGGGCCAAACAGTTATATATTGCATCAGATATCCAGACTTGTTTCAAGTCTTCATCTTCTAGAATCAAAATGTATACAACTTGGAAGGTACATTGATACCCGAGACAAGCAGCAGCCTATCAATTGTAGGATGTGGGCACATGCATGGGTTCAATGTTCTATGCATTTGCATGGCCCTCTCAAACCAAAGGGTTTGTTTGTTTTAATACCCCCCACCCCCCCCCCCCCCCCCCCCCCCCCCCCCCCCCCCCCCCGAATTAGGGATACATTTGCTGAATATTTCTGTATTTTGTAATGAATACTTCTGCTGTAATTCACAGAATATGCATATGCATGTCTTTATGTGACCCCTGGCTGAATATGCAGTCCGTGAGGCATGTAAAGGAGTCATTTGTCTGCATAAATCATATAATGTGTAGATGGTGCATGTAAAGTCACAGGCCTCTTTAACTTTTTGGAGCAACCTTTTAGCCAACTATTATACCTTTTAGTACTGTGTCTTTAACAAGTGGATTTCTCCAATGATTCTGCCAAACTTGTTCCTTCAAAAGCACTTGCAACAATTTCTATAGGCTAATTATAGAATAATACCATAAACACCCCAAAGTTCTCCCAGTCTCCTGCGAAAATACCTTACACCTGTTTAAATATTCTAAACCATTGCTGCAAAATAAAATGTATGGATTTTTTTTGTATGAACAACATTTAAATAGGGATTCACTAACTAGGATTAAGATCATGATTTGAGTGTTCGACCGAATTTGGATACAAATTCATTGATAATATTACAATGTAAGGTTTATATGTTGGAACCTTCAAGACAGAAACGGGAAAGTGAAATGGGTAAAAAAGGATGTGAAGTAGAGATCAATTTAAGCCAATAGGCTATGGAATGAATCGGGTGGTGTATTCTAAGAATAGTTTGGTTTTTTTCAAAGGTGATATAAGATGGATTTGAAAATAAAATAAAATTGATGAAGAGATTTAATGGGTTGAGGAAAAAGTAAGAGAATGAAACCCACAATGAGAAGGGAAATAATCACGGCTAAGATTCCTTATTCATCCCTTATTGTAGATTATAGCTGATATAAGTTTCTTTTGAATGTATTAAGGTTTAATGTTAGGTTACGTATAAGGCTTAGCACGGAATTGAACAAGTTGAAGGCAAACGAAGTAACAAATAAGTTTTATCAAATGTCCAAAGAGGATCAAATTGTCCATAATTTGTCATATGTTTGTAACATGAGAATACGTTACAATAAATGCTAACAGAGAGATAATAAAGTATCAAAAGGCAAAGAAAGTCAGAGTATATTGGCATACTAAATGCTGCAATAAAGCTTGAACAACTTCAATATGTAACTTTTTGATGCAACTTTTAGTCATTTATTATATTGGTGTGTACATTAGCAGTATAACACTTTACAGCACTTACAGGAGATGTGCAATAATTTAGCCCAAAATTGCCCCTTCAAAAGCATTTGCAAGTGTTCTGGTAGATGGCACCAATATCTTAATTGTTGGTTTACTTTTCATCATCTTGATTATGATACTCAAGCAAATTCAGATGTATAGTCTTCTTGCATTTGTTTAAGAACAAAAGCAAGTCCATGACGCTAGGTGTTTAGGAATTTCGTGTATGCTTTTAGCTGCAGAAGTGAAGAACTCACAGCTGTCAACCCATACTTATCAAATTCTCTATCAAGTAATGATGACTTCTTAGTATGTTCCTATTATTGAGAGTTGATGTCTTGTCCATAAGGCATAATTACTGGAAATATTCATAAATGCCAGGTGCAATATAGTTGCCCGCACATTATGTGCCTCTCCCCATTCAAAATATTTCTGATGTCAAGCCCAAGTATGGTAACCATATATTAGAACATAACTATAAAGAACGGCATCATCACAGAATTGATTTCATAACCCTCACGCAGCCTTTGGCATTTCAACGGTATCTCTCTCTGCCAAAATGGGTATGCAATTTCTTTTCCTTTTCTTTTTCTTCTAATTGTGTGCGTATGGATGTTTGCTAAATCCATGTCATGTGGACACAACTTGCATATTCCTAGCAATTACTAGGAATAGCTATTATCCAGAATGATTAATGCTAAGTAGGAACAACTAGTATAAGAGGCATATTTCTAGATGTTACCAGAAATATACGAAGTCGTTTTCCTTCCCACTCCAGTGTCATCTTCTTTCTTCAACATCATTGCAAAGTTATGTTTGCAAATTGTCCGGGCCTAAAAAGAAGACAGATCCACTAAATTCTGTGGAAGCACGTTCCTCCCATTTCATTCCTCCCACTTCATGTGCGCACCAGTCTGCATGAGGAGGGAAAGAAATAATATGCCAGGTAGCTGATGAGAACGCATTCAGTGAGATTTTTGGTAATTTTAGGGCCAGGGGTGTTTCTGTTATTTTTAAGAAATCTAATTAGTATATTAGTGTGGGCTTAGATAGATTTCAGGGTGTATTGAATTTTGTAAGAGAACTCATAGGTTGTTGATTAGATCCCTTTTCTATGGAGAGTGTAGCCATCATATCAAATTGGTGGCTTGGGAGAGCGGTCCACCCCTCGAACGTGGCCAATTATTTTTGTAACCCTAATTATTCAAATAAAGATCAGATTTTATCCCTAATTCAATTCAAAAACCCTAGAAATGATGAAATGCGATATGATGAAATGCGACATGATGTTGGCATGGAGATATGGTGTTGGCATTGTTGATGTTGGCATGGAGATATGATGAAATGAGACATCAAGTACAACCAGAAACAGCCGGGGCAAAATGACCTTAATAATTCGACCTTCAACCTTTTTCATAAAACGCACTTCTCCCAGACTCGTTCCTGTATAAGACTGTTTTTCTCTTCCAATCACTTCATACATATAGTTTATTTGTCAATATCATTTTGTGCAGGAAGGTTGTCAAGACGTTTTTATGATGTCACGACTCCTTTAATAATTAACATGTCCATTAAAATCCTTACTCAGTTGATGGCACTGTCTCATGGACCTTTAATTTTTTCAAAATAGATGAACTTCTATAATTCTCTGCCGCCAACTACATTGGTGAAAGAGCCAATAATTATTTAATAGGTAAATAACATGATAATGTCATGTTTCTTGTTAACTTATCGGGTTGTATTGTATTTGAATGATCAAGCAACATAAATCTGTATGAAGGGCTGAGGAGGTGAACTGCAAAAAACAAAATGGTTGCTACCCGTGCCCGAATGTTCATTGAATGTCTGATTATAATTTGAAGCAGAGTAACTGATGGCATAAACTGATGTCAAAAGAAATTGGTACAAATTAATTTGGGCATTAAAACATGGGCAACTGCAATACTTCTTACCAACTCCAATAAGAGCAACTACAGAAGACACCGCATCTGCACGGTGATGCCATGCATTTGCTTTCATTAGCTCACTTCCTTCCCTCTCACCAGCCTTTTTTGTGATCCAATAAAGCCTTTTAACAATAAACAACAGTGTTTCTTGTCAGCATAGATATTATAGCCTTACCACATTTGAAGCGTATAAATTAATTCAAAAGGTATCCATAATCTGCATTTTCAATGAAAAAATAACAATAAGAATGTCTACGGTATACACAGAAATAATGATTATAAATGTATCAAAAGAGACATATAAGCATTCTTAAGATTGACAAATGGAGAGATTAACCACATAAAACTGCATGTGAACCTAGCATGAAAAACCGAGTAAAGACAGATCCATTGTTGGACGAAAATACACACAAGCAACGGGGCTGGAAAGAAAACATAGAATGAGCTGAACAAGTAGAGAAAACTAACTTATTGATTACACAATTGAAGTTCATCAAACCATGGGACAGCGTCAAAATTCCTCTAGGCTAAGAAGAAAACCAAAAGAAGGCGGGAATGGTATATGCTAACATGTAAATAACACAAAGTAGGCCTTAAACTAACAAAGTGCTTAATCAGACCAAAAAGATAAATTTTCATACCCTTCTTTAACAGAAATGGATACAATTGTCATGCTCAAGGCCAGGACAGGGTGATCCAAATCAATACCATGTTGATGACCACCATGACCATGATGATCATCATGGCTATGTTCAGTCATATGGTTAATCATATCTGGATCTGACATTAAGATTTCCTGAAATTGGACAGTATGATTATATGAAAAGCCATACTGGAACTGAAATTATATTTCATAACACAGAAGACCTAACCAACAGGACTAGAATTTTAGAAACAGTAAAAATCCATGAGAAACAATGATCATTCAATGGAGAGCTTGGCATCTACAGCTTGAAAATGTAAGGGAAAAGGTAAATGCCTGTAGAATATTGATAGCATGCCAAGCGATACCCCCTGCAGTGGTCAAAAGCATACACGAAATCCCAAGAGCACCTAGTGTCTCGAACTTACCATGCCCTGGAAGGTATGCAAGAAGACTATTAAGTACTAAATTTAAGAAGCAAAGTTGAGGAGGCATAAACAGCTGTTATGCACTTCAGCTATCTAAACCTTCTGCCAAAACCATTGCATTGGGTAATAATTGAAACTGCTTCTGAAGAAAGTGTTTGTGAAAAACCAATGCCTATTTCCAATTAAAGCCATACCGAGACAAAGCAGTTACAGAAACAATAATTATTAATTAACTAAAAAGTTGCACAAAAAGGCCGTATATCTATTCCTATTTGAATCAACTGCACCAGGGAACCGTCCAAAAACACACAAATGAGGAACTTGCAAAGCCAAGAAAGAGCCAGGAAAGAAGAATGATGAACGTAGTCTCGTGAACAACTAGACATAATGTTTTGTTTTATTCCTTCTGGTGGTTTTGCGAGTGTCGAAACTACTTGCTTTCGACCGTTTCGGTTCGGTTTCGAAGAGGGACGTGACGAAACTGGTATTGAAACTTGGTTTCAGTCAGTTTTGCTCGATTTTGACCAAACCATTTGGTTTCAACTCGTTTTGGTTTCCCTCGATTTTTCTCGGTTTCGATCAGCCGAGGAAACCACTTGGCTTCGGTATTTTCGATTGAAACATCAATTCTTACAATAAAATATGAGTTTATATGCAAATATAGGAACATATTTGAATTATATACATAAAAATATTTATTAAAGTTTTAAAATTTCTAAAACTTCTAAAATTTTATTGCAATTTTAAAAACTATGTTATAAAATTAATTAAAATTTGAAAATAATTATTACAAATGCATTACTATATAAATATATACATATAAATTCATATAAATCAGAAATCGAAACTCAAAATGAACCCATGAAATGGATGAAACTGTGTGAAATCTAAAATTTTTCCAACAACTGAGACCTAAACCTAAACCGAGTACTCAAGTCTTGATTTATTCATAACTATCTTTTTCTTTACCTACAGAATGATGAATCAAGTCCCATTAAACTAAGAATTTTATAAAATTAGTGAGCTTTACTCTAATATAACTATCTGGACATCTCGAACCTCATTAATATAATTTTCCCTTTTACATTATATCCAATATATTTAACTTTCAATATTTTGAAGGACTGACCTTTAACCCAGCAATAGTGTTTGGTGTAATAGTGTTTGGTGTTCAAAATTTATCAGTTCTATGATCTTACAAAAATGATAACAAAGAAACCA
The DNA here is from genome assembly GCA_030789695.1 of Scilla litardierei. Classification (NCBI taxonomy): domain Eukaryota; kingdom Viridiplantae; phylum Streptophyta; class Magnoliopsida; order Asparagales; family Asparagaceae; genus Scilla; species Scilla litardierei. The sequence continues at coordinate 170,541,966 of CM061132.1, forward strand.
CCATTTCACTTTTACAAAAGAAAATGGAGTAGAATTTCTAAGTACAGGATCAAGAGTGACCATAAGGGTGTTCTTGGTCCTTTGGAGCTTTCCCCGCTCTAAATGACATCCATGCAACTCCACTAAGAACCTGCACAGAAATGGTTAAGGAAGCCAAGTTAATGACTTTTTTTTTCATGATATTCAAGTAAAAGAGCATTTACCTACTGCTTTGCTATGCAAAACAAGTTTTAATGGATACAGAAGTTGGTATGTGAGTGAGAGTGAAAGGTAAGATATCTACTAGATATGTCTCGCTCACACACGCGCATGCGCACTGCATTCGTTCAAAGAGGGATTGTCATAGTTACAAATGTTCATGTGTCATAAGACCTCAAATTTTCACGACAAAAGTTTTCAAGTTAAGCAGCCACCACAAAATACATCAATAGCAGTATTTTTGTGAGATTCATTCCAAATCACATGATAGATTCAGCGTTTGATTCATAATGGAGACCTATTTATAGACATTAACCTCATCCTAAATAAGTGGTTTTGATCTTGTTATAACTCTGCTTGCATCTTTGTCTTCCTCGTTTCTCTCGTTACACCTTCAGTTGATTTATATTCTTATGTGCAATCATTCAAAGACATGTCATATTAAGCCAAATTTTCCTTCCCCCAAAAATTGGAAATCAATTGCGAGAGTATCCAGTAATGCAAATTGCATCTGCCAAACTATGTCAAACTTATTATAGGAATGGTATTGTCTAAGAATTTCACTAATCAAAGCAGGACACTGGATATAAATAACTCTATCCTGTAAAATCTTAAAGATGAAAAGCAATTCTATATTTACATGAAGATTCAGTTATCAAATAGTTCCTCGCTAGTTTTAACAAACACAACGCATGTCATTAAGAGTTCAATAACGAGTCATTAGTCAGTTCTCCCATAAATCCACTTTAACGACGTGCTGCTGCTCTAATTTAAAGAGCTAGATACTTACGATATCGGACAGTGAATGCGCCGCGTCCGCGATGATAGCGGTGCTGCCGGAGAGGTAACCGGTGACGGACTTCCCGGCGGCGAGAGCAATGTCGGCGGCCAGGCCGAGCTTGAAGACGCCTTCATCTCCCCTCACGTGACCCTGGTCGTGGTGCGCGTGCGAGTGTCCCATGTGCCATCGCTTGAGGGTTAGCAAGTGGCTCTCGCGATCGATCGACGAGAGGAGAAAGGGGCTGTGACGAGAAAGATGATGACGAGAATGGAGGGAACTGATCCTTCGAAGCTTGATGGCGACATTTGAGAATCGGAACCCCATCAAAAATTTAGAATTTTAGAGAGAGATCGATGGTTTTGTTTCTTCCTCGTTTCTTTTTAAGACCATCAGGTTGCCAAGAACTCACGCAGCTTAGATCATTCCTTTACTGTTCCTTTTTTAAAAGGGTTGTTATTTTATTGTTTGGTAAACTTTAGGGCCTGGGCCAATTGGGCCAGGCCAATTTTTTTAACCCCTCCTCTAGCCCAAAACACTGGCTGTACTTGCACCTGCAGCGCACGTGCCTCACGCTCTCTGTGCTGGAACCAAAGGCGGCGTGCTTGAAGATGAACCGGCCACGAATTTCACTTTTTCTCGCCGCAAGCTCGAAGGTGCCGGAATCGCATTAAATTCAAAAATTAATCATGAATTTGATCGAAAAAATTGCTGCTGCGGTTTGTTGAAGAACGACGAATAGAGAGAGATGGGGCAAGCTCTCCGGCGAGCTACGGGGCGAGTGCAGGCCTCGGGACACCGGCCGCGGCCGGTGGAGCCGGTCAAGAACGTAGAGCGCCGGCCAACGGTGGCCCCCACGGGGCCCGAATCGCCGGCGGTTGGCGGCCAGGATAACGTCGGCATTTCTGATCCAGGTGAGCAGCCAATCATTTCCTTGTTCGACCTAAAGTTTGTTACTTTAAAGTCACTTGAAATTAATAAAGAATAGAGCTGCAGATTAAACCTACGCAAGACATTAAAATGAACAAAATATGAACTAAAGATTTAATTTTTTGGAATGAAATTAATTTTTATTTAAGCTTTGCAACTGGCTGTGCAAAGTTTCAGTCAATCCCAAAGCATACATCAATCTTTCATTTTATACAAATTCATTGAAATTTCTGTGAAATCCAAATAAATGGAATTGAAAATCAGGATGCAGTGAGTGAAGGTTTTTTGATCAAAAATTAAAACAGAACAAGATTTGTTTTGGGATTCCGGAAAACAGATTGTTTCTTGATGATAGAAGAGAAGACCCCCTCTCTAGTTATAGGCTACTTATGCTACCTCCAGCCCAAATAACCGTCGAGATCTTCCTCATCAGAACTCACGATACATGAGAAAAAATCACGTAACAATCTCTTATTAGTTCAGTAAATTTCTCTGAGATATCACCTAACACGTTGGGTGTTTATTGGGTCAGGTGCTCTTTAATTGGGTCATTGAAGACCAATGCCCTTACAGCACTGATGGCAATGGCAATCTTTCGTATACTGTGACCGATTCTATTATCAGTGATCCAATATGCCAACAAAGAAGAGGAAAAAAGTATGGAGGAATATTGTAGGAATCTAGTTGTATATTGTAGGAAGCTATTATGCGAATGAATAGATAATTTTATGGAGATGTGTTGAAATGGATATCAGTGAAGTGAGGCTGTGGCTTGTAAAATTTTATAGATTGACCATATGGTTGTGTTGTATGATTTAAAGTCTTGTAACTGGAGGATCAAAACAAAAGAAGTGCATTAGAAAGGAGAGTGCTAAGTTGCATGCATGGTAAAGATTGGATGGAAAAGGTGATGACTATTCACTTTATGACAGATGTACAAATTGAAGAGTTACAAGGGAGGTAATTTTTCATGGGTTCAGTTGTTTCATGTGGCAAAGAGACAAGGAGATCTGGTAAAGGCAGATGCTTGAATGTGGCCTGAACTAGCATGAAAGTTGGTGCTAAACTAAGATAACATGAAAGAATTGTAGGCAACAAAAAATTGTCAGTGACGGTTGTTAACTGCTTTCACAGATATCTGGTGTACCCTTTGGTAGGCTAGAAAAGGACTCATACGTATCCACATTTTTGCACTTCCCTTTCTAAAATATTTCCCAGAAAACATTTTTGTAGTGCTTTCAACATTGGTAATATTTCTTTTCATCCTTGAATTGGAACAACTTGCTCTAATTGTGAAATACCATCTAGTTGCATGATACATGCGATCTTGGGTTACATGTTAGCCTCGCTGTAAAAACATAAGACACACGGTTTTATGTGGAGCTAATTATACTTTGTTATCTCCTTAGATTTCACGGTTTCTTAACTGAAAGGACATATTTTCTATTTAGATTGTTCAGTGTAAGTCAATGTTACCTGGAAACATTAAACCCTTCACAGTCTACAACACTTTGTTATCTTCCTTGATTGTATGGTTCCTTAATTCAAAGGACATTTTTGTTAATAGATTGTTCAGTTTGACTGCATAAGTTCATTGTTACCAAGATGAGGTGTGCTTTAACTAAATTTTATTACACAAACTATTATGCAGCCATATATATGTGTAAATATGTGTACAAAAATACAAACCCTCTTTTAGCAATCTTGTAAGATTCATTTTTCCTAACTAGTATTTGTATTTCATTTCTACTAAGCACCCAAATATGCGTACCACTATGTACCATGTTTTGAACCAATAGCGTTCTACATACCCCTTATCGTTTCACAACCTGACACAATTTAAGCTTGTGGTAACCTTGGATTGAATGTCTTTCTTGTTTACTGTAGGCCCGAGGGTTACTTTTGGCTTTGGATCCGACCATCATAAATCGTGTTACAATGATTTGAATGCTTGTAGCTTTCCTTTTGTTGACAATTCTTTTATTTGTTTTGTCCAGATAATATCCAAAGAATGACAAATGAGAATGGTGTCCTTGAAGAACGTGATCCAGGATATGATGCCATGCTTAGCAAGATGGTGGGCAGAATCACGTCAAAACCAGGAGGGAAACTGGAAATGGGTGAGGTAAAATATATGTCTAACTCATTTATGATATAGTGCTTATTTAGAGTTCCTACTGTGTAACGCCCCGGTTTCTGGGGGGTCGTTATTTTTTCAAAAATCTACAGATATTGCTGATTACCGGTGAAAACAGAATAGACAAAATAAAAATATACCTAAAATCATACCTGAATAAGTTGAGCCAGAATCTCTGTGCATAACTCAAAGGAAATGAAGCTAGTTCACAACTCTATTGGAAACATGTTCAACACCTAAGAACACCTGAGAGATGTAGGATTGAATTTTAGGGGATACATGTGATAAGATTGCATCATGGAAGGTTTCTCTTCTACTTCTTTTTGAAAATTTTGGCAGTGCAGGCATGTGCCCCTATGGGCCCACTCTTCAGTATATCCAAAAGACAATCAATGATAGCTAACTTTCTAAAAAAAGTAATCATAAATTAATACATGGAAGTATGGTTAAGTTTGTAAAAAGAGAAGAAGAATCAAGATATAGTTAGAAAAAAGGACGGGATAGTGTCATAAATTTCTTTTCAGAACATTGATGACATTTTTCGCGGACAATATAAGTTTGTATTTACTTATGAGATCTAGGAAACATAGCATCGTCTTACTAAACCTTTCAAGCTTAGCTTATATTAGACATATTATTCAAAGTAATAAAACATTAGTGAATGTTTCCAAAAAAATATTACCAAAGTAATCATGTAAATAAATTTATTCTATAATTAAAATGAAAATTCATCATAGCCCCTGACCTCCCCCGCAAATGTTAATATAGAAATTAAGCACTAAACACCTATAGGGAGAGCAAGAGGGAGAGGAAAGAAAATACAATAATAATGATACATATGTGTTGCAAGTAAAGGGGAAAAGAAATTACTCAAGCAAAAAAAACATAGGATCTGAATTGCCGACAAGCTCGTTTGTGAAAGCAAGCTAGGCAGAAAAAATTAATAATACTATTATTGGATTCAAACTGCTAACCAATTGCATCCTCAAAGGATGTCATTGGGTGCGATAATAACACTCAAGTCATGTGACATCATATGACTCAAAAGGTATATAAGTTTCATTATTTATAAGAGCAAAATGGCCTTGAGGATGTGCACAGCTGAAGTTAGCTGTGCATGCCCACTTACAACCCCATTAAGGCCGGTTAATTTTGAAAAAAAATTGAAGTTGTTGAATACATTCTAAAACCTCAAAATCTCAAATATTGGTGAACCATGGGGTATCGATTCTCTATTTATCTGATACAAAAAGTTTTATTGTTCTGAAACTGTTGACTGTACAATGGATAGATCGATGGCCAAATAGCATTAGATTTAGTTGATTTTTGATGTGGTGATCATTATGAGGTGAACGATAACCTAGAAAAAAATTCAAAATTAACCAACCTTAATAAGCTTTAAGTGGTTGTGCACATCTAAGTTAGTTATTCATGTCAACATTACCATTTTTCTATATAAATATAATATAGAAGATAAAACCAATTTTGAAAATTTATACTAACCAATTCAAAAGTGTTTTTAGGCCATTTATGACAAATCAAAATTTTGATAGAACCAGACCTTGAAACTTGCTCTTTTTATAGAAGTATAGATATAGCTAAGACTTAAGACTATGTGAGGAGAATACAAATATTTTATGCAACAAGTTTTTTATTCCAATATTTGGAGCACATCATGTAAATTAGAATGGAATAAGCCAACTGGGTGAAAATTTATTCTATCCGAAGGTTGAATTAAGTTTCTTCATTTGAGCCATTCTAGTTCTGGTCTTGATTGTAGAAATTTCAAAAGGAGGAAAGTGTTATTTTAACTATTGAGAGTCTTTGTTGAAAAAGATAAAAGATGCAAACAAGTGATGGTGAAAATTCTAGATCCATTGGTTTTAAGGGTCAAATTATTTAGGGTTTCAATTTTTTAAGATTTGCTAGATATTTGATCATTTTATTCATGTCTAATTTGGAAAAAAAATCTTTCAAATCATACTAATTGTAATTCGGTTATTTTAACACGTATTAATTGTAATTTGGTTCCAAATTTAATAATATGCTCGAAAAATGTCACATTGATGTTTTCATCCAAAATCTAACTCGGATCTAATCAAATACGTGTTAACATATTCCATTTTTAGGTTTCAAGTTTCAAACTGAGATATTAGGTTTGGATTGGGAAAGCTAATGGATTCAAGTTGGAGAGATCATGAACGTTGTAGAAGAAAAAATGAGGATGAAGGTTTGGGTGGGTTAGGTTTAGTTTTGGGTTTTGAGGGATTAATGGATAAGAAGACAAAGAATGTAGATAAGATTAGGGTTTGAGTTAGGGATTTCTTGGGGAACTGAAGGGGGTGAAAGAAGATTGGGTTTGGGTTTTGATTTATGAAAGGGGAAAGAAGAGAATGATGGGTTAGAGTTTGTGGAGGAAATGAAGTGGGGAGGAAAACCAGCTTTTTGAAAAAGGAGAAGAGGAGAAAGAAGACATGATGTTTGATGAAGAGGAGGAAGATGGCGGTTTGAGGAGGGAGAGCATCCTAACAGTTTACCAGGAAAGGATGAGGAGGAAGAGCAAAAAAAGAGGTTGAAGAAAATAAAGTATATTGCATTAGACTTAACGGAATATAATTAAATTAAACTACAGTTAACCAAATGGATTCCTTTCTAGCATCTTAAAAGCTTTGGAGATTACTTCATAAATGATATAGTTTCTTTCAAAATTAAACTTAAATAGAGGAACCAATATCTAAAACCCCCTTTTATCTATTTTACTAGAAATTACCCGCGCACTTGGTGCACGAAGCAAAAATAACCGCCAACGAACACGGTCGTAATGCACGCGCGGAACCGGGAAGGAGCGAAAAGCGTGGTTGTGCATGTCGGCATCGTCGGATGGTAAAAGAGAAGCGAATGCACAGACAACCCAAAAACCAACCCACACAATCAAGACGCGGGACCCACATCAGTGTTTTGATGAGTGCAAAACCGGGTGAAAATGAGAATAGTGGGTTTGAGTGTGTGTAGTGTCTTGGGGTTTTTGGTTTTTTTGCTTAGGGGTGTGATTTTGGGTGTTTGGGTTTGGATATGTTTTTGAGTGGTTGGGTAGAGTTTTGTGTTTTTTGGGTTTTGGGTTTAAGAAGGTTGTCCTATGTGGCGATGTGACATTGCCACATGGGACAAAGATTCAAAAACATTCCTCCTTTGTAATATAGATTATATGCAACCAGAGAGGGTGAATCCTCCCAAATTCTTGCTAGACAAAAGTTGTATCTGGCCAGCTACTAAAAATTTCTTTGTAAGAAAAAAGAAAGAAAAAGAATATTGTTAGGATAAAAGCAAAGAATAGACACAATAACAAGGCAAAACAATTGGATTTATCTAGAATGGCGACTTATGTAGCATGGACACTAAGCATAGAATGTTGAACACTCGTGTCACATCTAGCACGAAACATCTATTTTGAATATCAAGTATACAATTGAGGGGTGTTTAATGTGGTTGCTGACTTGGATAAAAGAATGAGTAGAAAGACGGTTGGTATTGGATGTTGATAAATCAATAGATAAGATGAGAGTTTGAGAAAATTTTGAAGGGAAATCCTAAAAATTTGGGGAAATTTTTTGTTGAGAACCGTAAAATTTTAGGGAAAACTAAATTTGGAGAAAACAAAATTTTGAAGGAACTAAAATTTCAAATTGTGAAAAACTAAAATTTTAAATTTTGAAGTGAACTAAAATTTTAAATTTTCAAAATTTAAAATTTTGGAGGGAACTAAATTAGGAAGATCTAAATTTTTTGAGGAGAACTATAGTCTTTAGATGGGACTAAATTTTAATTAAAATTTTGGGGGATCTAAATCTGAAGTGAACTAATTTTAAATTTTTAAGATAACTAAATCTGGAGTGAACTAAAATTTGGGGGTACTAAAATTTTTTGGGAAACTAAATTTTTTTAGGGGTTTTGTTAAGGGAGAATATTTTGAAGGTGTCTGTGAACTTTTTTGGGAGGTTTTTGAAGTGGCTGCTAATCTGTTGGGGGGTGTTTGGGGGAGAATTTGAATGGGATAAATTTTTTGGAGTAATATGTTAAATGTCATGTGACCTATGGTCACGGATTATGACCAGTAATTTATTATAATTTGCTTAAGTGTTGTGTTGTATCATTCAGTCCCGTGTTATTGGGTTTGTCTGAGCAACATATATGCGAGTACAATTTCAAGCAGTGCAAATTTGTTATTTCTTAAGAAAATAGCAAGTACAAACATATATGCTAGTACAAATTTACAATGGACCCTCTTATCATTTCAAGAAGACTAGTGATATTCGATTATTTTCTTTGTTGCGGGTCACACATTATTCAAACAGAAATAGCTTTATCTAAATTTACTATTTTTTTCAAATGTCTGTTGGCTTTTTGATTTAAATATAATAATGTTAACCTTTAATTAAATTATTAAAATAATATGCGCATTGTGAATAAAGAAAAGCTTCATATATGAAGAACTTATAACGTATATTCTCATAAACTGCAAAATAGTTAAAACTCCTAGCTAACATTCGAATAGAAAATTTGCATTTCTTGTAATTTCCTAAATTTCTCTCTTAAACGAAGATCATGCCAAATTTCTTCCATGGTGAAGTTTAATCTATTTTATTTGCATATTCAGTTCTTTTATATGCCCATTTTTCAAGCTAAACATATGAAACTCGTCATTATTCATTTAAATTACATGTGTATTTGCACGTACCACAAAACTAGTTTTAAATAACAGCAGACGGAAATATGGTCAGAAAATAGATCTGAGAAAAGAAGGGGAGGTGGAGAGGAGGGTATGGGGAAGTAAAAGGCTAAACCATAGAACCTTACTCGTAAATGGATATGTTGGAGAGTCGGGGATCAACGCTAAGTTGTCAAAAGCTGGCAGATGGCAAACGCTGGATAATAAGGTTTTCTCACCTTCATTTTCCTCCTCTGCACCCATGCACATGGTGGGGCTTTTTGATTCAAATGTGGATGATTGGGCTGTTACCCTCCCCTTTTCATCGGGTAGGTCCTAAGAATGTATACTTGCTTTTATACATGTTCTTGTTTCTCGTTCTACCACCAGCGTACTCATGGCCTTCACCTTGAACAGCCAGTGCAATATCATTCATTGTGATGGTCTATTTTCTGCTGCCTACGTTATACCCACGGTCTCACAGACGCTTCTATCGTGAAACTTGCATTGGGACAGCCGTGGCACTTCTTTCCGTGTTATTATCGATTCATATATACTATTTTAGAACTAATTTTTGCTGTGTTGCATCATTTATTCATGTCGATGTGGCCTAAACTATGTTTCTTTTTGTACCCCATATGCTGATGTTATTTCTCGTTGGGTTATTTCACATAATAGAACTCAATGGAGTTATTCCACATCATATAACCCAATTGATCATGACGGATACGACCCTGACAAATCCTAGCATATCATATTTTAATGAGTTGAGTATATCGGTGCATGATTTTGGTCTCGTTGCAGGCTTTCATTGTAGAGAAATATAATCGGCCCATGCCAAAGCTTCGCAGTTCAAAAGCAGAAGCAGGAAGCGATGAGCAAAAATCTGCTACGCCGGGAACCCTAACTGCCGTGCAACTGCAGGAGATCATCCTTCTACATCAGGGCAAGTCAGAGCAGCAAGAAGGTCCAATGTCAGTTCAAGACATTGCCAAACGATTCAGAATCGATTCAGCTCATGTGGAGAGCATTGTCCGATTCATTTCCATGCCACCCGACAACACCACCAAGAACACCAAACAATGATGCGTCCACAGCGCGCCTAGTCTCATGCTTGATGACATGCTATTTACATTCTGATGGCGATCTTGTATGTGCTTTGAGTTAGTCTAGGAGTTGTATGTTTTGAGACAGAAAAATAATGAGATGATATCCATTGGATAAACGACTTGGTTCACAACAACTTATGTGCATTTCTTGCTGCTGCTGTTTGCAGCTAGCTCAACAATATGATGTGTGTTCATGCATCTGTGAGATTGAAAGAGTCTGCGATCCTGCCGAACTCTTCTCTGACCTTCGGCCAGGCAGATTCCGGCGCCTGGGCATTCAGAGTGAAGAGCTTGCCGTTCTGCGAGGCACAGACAGCTACATTGTGGCGGCGAAAAGAAGGGCTCTCCACTCTGAACTCCAGCTTGTAGTAGTTGACCTCCTTCGAGGTATCCTGTCTTAAATTTGCATCCACCAATGTCGCTGTAATTTCGGTTCCTTTCCTTGATCCTGCTATCTTCTTGAGCACAGATTGCCCGACTTCTGCCGGACCGCCAAAGGCTTCGATTCTGCGCAACAGAAGGCAGCCGCGGCCGTTAGAAGCTGCAGGTGACATGTTCGAGTTTGGGTGCTATGATGTGCAGTTGGATGTTACGTACGAGAAATCGCGAGGGACCTGGGAGACGACGACGCTGACGTTGAGCTCGCCGTTGGAGCCTGGAGGACCGAAGGCCACTGCGGGTTCGTTGAAGCCGCGATTTTTGGCTCTGCTGCTGCCCAGAGGCGGAGGGTCCAGCGGTCGCCGGGACTCTGCGTTGCCTGCGGCTCTATACAGCAGTGTCTGGTCTCCGACCCAGCTAGCAGGATATATGAATTCTGCGCGAGTTTGGAAGCGATTGTCAATGCACCAGTTTGCGGAAACCAAGCTCACATGAACCAGTGCGACTCACCGAAGCCATCGTTGGTGTCGAGGCAGCGAGTGAAGCCTTGGATTGGGTACAAGACGTCGAGCTTCAGCCCCCGGGCGAGGTCCGGAGATAGGCCGAGGAGGGAGCTAGTGATCCCTCCGAAATTGGCACCGACGGCAGCAAGGGATGCGGTGCCGAGACCGGTGAGTAGCCGTCTCCGGAACACGGCGGCTAGTGGGGCGAATTCCGTGCCGGGCGGGGTTGCGGACGCCCGGACTTGGACCCGGATCCGATAGGGGGAGGCTCTTATGGCTCGTGTGGCCATTTGCTTTGGCTCGCTCTTTGGAGTTTTAGAGGGGTGTCGTTGAGTTTTGAGGGAGATGAGAGGAGATTGAAAGGATAAGGCTAGTTTTGATAAAGTATATGCGTTTGCTATGGGCCTTTTCTGATTAGCAAAAGTTGACTTACGTAAATTTCTTGGTTAATTTTGGATCCACACTGGATATATAAGCAAATATGTACATTTTTAAGCGTTAAGCTGGGGGGAATTCACAAATTTCTCTACTGCCTGCAAGTTTCCATACTATTTGACAAAACAGTGGAAAAAGTTGCCAATCAACGTCAATGGCAGCCACGTGAAGGTTCAAGTCCCCCTCTCTAAATTCAATGACATCAGGATTTAGCTCGTTTACTTTCGTTTGAAATGTCTAAAATTACAGCTTCGCTTCCTCTCTTTTGTGCACACAGACAGACAGGGGGGTGGCTCTTTGAGATCTCTTTATATCTAATAAATTCAAAAGAAAAACCAACGAGCAAGCAGCACGGATGTCGTTGTTAACCCTCTTCAAACCAAAATTTATAATTTGGAGACTCGTTTGAGAGTCTCTCCTCTGAAAACCCCTCCACATCCCTACACTGCCTCAATTATGTCAATCTACCAGTAAAACAAATTTTACATTTAACTTATCGTCGCCCGTCGCGATCCCGCCACCTACCTCCTCCTCCTCTGCCGCCGCCGCCACCATAAGGGTTCCGCTGCCCGGAAGACCAGTGTCTTTGCCTCGGCCACTTGTGACTCCGATCAAACTCCGTGTAACTCCGGGCATCGTACGGAAACTCTCGGGGCTCGGGCGGGCCCACGGCCGGACCACCCTCAGGGATAGGCACATACTCGTTTACCCTAGCATGCACGTTGTAACTATTGGTATTGGTGTGGTAATTGTTGTCATTGTTAGCATAGTAGTTCGAAGTGGAGGTCACCGGACCATCTAATGGTACACGACCGTTCCGATAGTCCGGCATCGGGTCCCGCCTTGAGAAGTCGGCGGTGCCGTCGGCCGGCGGCCATGCCGGTTTCAACGGGGGCGGAGGCAACGGTTGCACAAGATGATTGTTGGCTTGGTAATGAGTCGCTGTGCTCTGGTGAAACGACGAGTACATCGAACCTGGTTGCTTCGTTGGCTGTAAATTTGGAACTGGCAATTGTTGTTGTTGTTGTTGTGAGGGGTTCATGGTGACCGTCAGCTGCGGCAGCGACATGATAGTGGCCAGAGCTTGAGGCCGAGCCGGCATCATTGAAGGCGAGGGGGGCGGAGGCAATACAACGGAGGCACCTCTGGCCGGAGACGGGAATTCCGGCCTCCAGTTCTGCTTAACATCATAAAACAACTGTTAGGGGTTCATCCAAGCATCACAAAGCACCATATATGTTCTCTTGATTCCAGTTCTTACCCTTGAAGGAGGCGTCGGGGACGGAAGAGAGACGGGTTCCGGCTCAGCCTCCCCGGGCCACGCGAATGAGCCGTTCGCCAGGCCGTCCAGAAGGCCGGTGGCCCCCGAGCCGGCCCGCTTGACCATATCCAGCAGGGCCACCAGCTGCTCCTCTGTCAGGTTCCTCCCTTCGCCCTTCGTCAGGGCCTCGACCACCTCCGGATTCTGGAGAAGAACGAGGAGAAGCTCCGCGTCGGGCTCTGGAACCGCGTTCCCGGTTGCTGCCGGAGACGGAACCGTCGTCCCCGCCGCCGCCGCCGCAGAGGTAGACGGCAGCTCGACGGCGGCTGCAGCCGTGGCATTTGAGGCGGCATTGTCGCCGGTGGGCGAGCAGAGGGGGGACTCGGAGTCCGACGGCTGATCGACGGGGATCTCGGGGGTGAGGCTGTCGTCGAAGTCCATTTCGATGTCCCAAGGCTCTTTCGGATTGAGAGGGATGTCTCTGGGATCAGCATACAAGGTTTCCTTCTCCCTTCGGTTGCGTTGGGCCTGCACTTGGACTTCTTTGCTGTTCTCTCCCACGCCGACTCTCCACGAAGAGTTGAGCCTGACCTCTGCATGAAAATACAGCAGCCCAGATGCAACACACAGGTCAGTATCATGACAGAGCTGTACAAACATGCACACCAAAGCTAAAGAAAAAGGGAGATAACACAGGTTGCCTCTTAACAATCCTACACCAAGTATGAGATCAACAACTAACACAATATGATAGGCTAAAGGACAAAAGAACGGTACGATCCAATTACAGGAAATGTGAAGGAAACGTGGCAGGAGACTGTGATTTGATGTCAGAATTCTGGATACTGCAACGTGTCTGATGCAAAAAGCTATTTCCTGTCAGCAAAGCATTTCCAAGATTCTATCATTATCCTGCATTTTTTAAGTTTTTTTTTTTTTTTGGCTGCAAAATATCAGTTATCAGTTATCACTGAATTCTAATGTCAATACAATCTGCAGTATGTTATAACAAACACTCAAAAGCTGATTTTTTTTGTTCTTTCTTTCGTTGTCCTCTTTTTTCTGTGCAATTAATTTCTAGCAATTCAAAATTTCAGATCACATGAGTTTACTCCTCCAATCTGCACCATCTCCAGATGTTTGTACTCATTCTGAGAACACGTAATGTTTTACAAGTCTCGTACCAAAATACACAAGTAGCAGCCAAAATCATTCAAACAGGAACCTATAAAAGTTTCTATAGAAACTTCTTTTTTCCCTTCAAGGGTTCAGCAACCAAAACCATCGCCATTCTCTCTGGCGATGCAGAACACTTGAGTCAATCTTCAGGTTTAGAGCAAGCATTAATGTTTAACATTACAATATAAATAGTGACAAATAAGTCCCATTTATAATTCTCCACAACAGGAATGATAGAAATAAAACAGAAGAGGATGGGAAATTGCCAAAAATTACTATCTGCAAAGAATTAACCCAAAATTAACCGTCTATTCTGGACATATTTAATTTCAATCGTAGACCATTTGTACCATGAATAGACTAATAATCCAAACACATCCATGTTTGCAATGAACTAATGTAAGAAAGACGAATATCAAGATTGATCAGAGTTTGTAAGATTGTCCGGCGGAAATTCCATTAGAGTACATCTAACATTTGATTCAAGCCATGTTTGCTTCTAAGTAAATATGCTTCCTTTGACTAAATAACCCATATATCTCCATTCAAAGATTTAGTTTGAATATGAAAATAATTAAGGTCCTTTAAAGATCAGCATTGCGATTGTCTGCTCATGAGAGGAGTCGGGTATTACCAAGGTTTGTAAACAACCCACCATGTATGGCATTCGCGGTGTCATACATTTATCAAAGGCTCTCTATGGACTGCTTGAATTGTAGAACAACCGAAACAACCGCACAACAAAAACAAACGATAATGAATCCGTGGGTAAAAGAAAACAGCGATGACACAAGGACCATATTCTTTCCATAATGCCCATAGATAAAAGATGTGTAGGTCTTCGATGCAGTAGAGGACAAACTCCCTCATTGTTCCTAAAACTTGCGACAAATAGCAACAAAGCGAGGATATGAACAGAACTGACGCATATGTACCTGGTGGCGTGCGCCATTGGATCTGATTCTTCTTCAGTTTCTCCAACATCTGTTCCTGAGGAGTCAAGTTTGGCTTCAAATCGTCAGAAGTTACTGCCTTAGGAAGTGAACTTTGATCAGTCAGCACAGGGGATTTCTTAGGTTCGGGTCTTCTCAGCAGAGGAAGCTGAGGTATTGTGTTTGCAGGCGAAGAATTGGATCCATGAGAAGCAGGAGAGGCTGTATGATCTTCGGCTTTTGGGGGACTATTTTCGCTGACGGGTGAATTGCTCTTCCCATACTTGTCTTGCATGTGGATCGCTCTCATTTTTGCTTTTTGGATGTCATCTGCAGACATCGGACGGCTATGGTTTGAAGGAACGGCTCTTGCCGCAGGTGCACTTCTTCCTGCTTTACTATCAGGGTTTTCGACTAGCAACACTTTCCTGCGTTCTTTGGTTTCTGTAGCAGTTTGTTAAGGGAAAATGTACACATTGCATAAGTAGGAACTAAGCAAAACAACAACATGAATATTGCTCGTCATCCCGTGAAATCAAAGCCCCAATTAACTCGATAATATTTGCAAGAGAAATGCAGACCTAAATCTCCCAAACGTAAACTTTGGTCATACAAGAAGCGTTAACATGATTAAGACATTGCCTTTCTGGTTGACCTCCCTTTAATCTCGGCTACCAAAATTTTGAGGAGATGATGATTTTCTTCTATATGAAAGTCAAAAGATACAGCTAAAATTTTGATTACAAGACAAAAATAAAAGTTCAATTTCTGATTTGACTGCCGATCTGTTACTCATGGTCAACACAACCTCGAAGACTGATTCCTGCTGTGACTTCAGATGCGTAAATAAAACGCATTAACTTATTTCCGTTTGATCCAACCCTTTCTCTTTTCCATCATTTCATATGCATACAAAACCTAAACGCAAATCATTTTGTAGTTATTTGCCTCCAGCTGTGATGGTAATTGAGAAAATGTTACCAAGGTTAAAGCCAGGGTATCAACAGGCAGTGTACAAGCTTTCATCGGTCCTGATGCCATTGCCAATGCTTCCATCTTTTTCAATAGATTATATAAAAATATTTAAATTTAGCAGAAGGATACTTGTAGTAATGACAGTTCGGGCATGCTTTCTAGTTGATCCCTCACTAGAATCCGTAAGCAGCTTTAGTGCCTTATTAGGCTCAGTTTCCCTGGACAAAAGAGTGGAACTTTGATCACTTTATGATCAATACATACATGAAAAGAATCTTATTAAAATCTTAATGAAGAAGCTAAACTCCAGCCATCACTATCACTAGCCAGAGCTTAG
Organism: Scilla litardierei; assembly: GCA_030789695.1. Classification (NCBI taxonomy): domain Eukaryota; kingdom Viridiplantae; phylum Streptophyta; class Magnoliopsida; order Asparagales; family Asparagaceae; genus Scilla; species Scilla litardierei. Next base: position 170,557,823 of record CM061132.1, read on the forward strand.
GAAGTATTATTTCTATTTTTTTTCAAAAAGACTAGTAAATACGACATCAAAAACAAAAATAAAACTGCCCCCTCCAGTGGTGTGGCAGGCATTTAGAAATGGTAGCCTAAACCGGGCCACAATTAAGATAATGCAAGGTAGCAGGTACCAGCAACATCCTGTGACTAAGGTTAATGTGTAAGCCAAATACCTGCCATCTTCAGCACTTCCCGCGAGAGCAAGGATCTCCTCCTATATAAGAGCAGGGAGAAAAGGAAAAAGAGTTAAAAGGTATGATCACATATATAGAATCTCGTAGCCCTAAGAGTGTACAAACACTTACAGGAATGTCAAGATTCGACTTCCAGGATTCATCACCAAGAACTTCATTGGTCCTATTACAGATAGAAGAAAGATCAACTGCTGTTATAAGAAACTGAAAAGAAGAACCAGGTCAATAAGGTCGTTAGAAGGAAAGGCATGCCTCTGTTTATGAATTGTCCCCTTCTGGCCATTCTTGATAAAATTCCTGCTATTTCGTAGCGCTTGGCTTCTAACAAACATTTTGCTCCATCTTGAGAGAAGGACTTTTGCCCTGTTGGATATATCTGATCTTAAAGTCAGCTAAGTGAGTTCCAGAGAGTGATCATGAGAATAATTGATAAGACACAGTAGAAAATTAATTTTAGTTAGAGCTGTATACGGTCAAGGGCCAATTAGCAGGTTCCTTGCATTTGGAGATGGCCTATAAGTGTTCCTTGGATACACATAAAAGGACTTCAAAATTTGCTTTCCCAATATAACTCTAACAGATTATCTACCAGTAACCTTCAACAATAGATCATTCAAAGGATGGAGAATCGTCAAGTGAAATGGTGCAACAAGTTAAAATTTACGCAGACAAAACAACAAATGTAAAAAAAAGTAAAAATGTTTAATATGGTTCCAAATTATGCTCTAACGACTCAGGTAAAAGTTAGAACCATATTTCATTAAACCGTTGGGCTCCTCGTAAGGAACTTGTATCAAATCCAAAAGGCTGAAAGAAGTTTCAATAATTGTGTTTTCGTCCTTCATAATTAACTCTTCATGATATATAACTAACAGAATAATTAACCCAAAAGAAAATCCCTCGCCTAGGACCTTCCACAAAATATTCAAGCTTTAATATCAATTGTTGTCACTGTCGCCAGTACTTCATAAATGAGCTCCAGAAACGGTACTTGTGATAAATGCTCTCCCCCCCCCGCGCGGAGGGATGTAACCGAGCATGCAGGGTTCTGCGTGTATGTTCATTGGTCATAATGCTGAGGTTGATTAGCAAATCAGCAATATTTATTTTGGTAGACACAATAAAAAGTAAATGTGACAATCTAGGAGTTATTGTGAATTTTCACAGTCGAAAAGTAAGCTGCACTGCTAACATAAGCTCATTGCTTAAGGACTTACAACACTAGAATAGCAAAAAAGATGAGTTCTGACATTTAGTAGAGCCCAAAAGAGGCACAATCCTTGCCATTTGAGATCCCCTGTAATTTACGGTTGGTTTACCCAATATGGGTAAAGAGAAGAAATTAAATAGCCGTTCATGCCAAACCAATAATATGCCTCTAAAGATTGGGGAACAAAGAAAAGCATTTCCTTTTCATCTACATGACTAATTATCTATTTAACTCCTCTCCAATAAATTCGCAGCTCCCACTCAGCACAGATTTCTTTAGCTATGCAACCCCTTTCCTAGATTCCGCTGTATGGAGAACTGGTATCTCTGTAATAGCCTTAACCGTCATTATGTCCTGTGTGACTCCTGTCTAATTGCCTTAATACAGGCGCTTATCCTCCCATTACAGTGCAGTTTCAGACACAAGTACCTGAATAAAAAATAGAACTATGTAGCATTATATCCTTCAACGATGTATTCCACATATTTTAACCTTTTTATATATTGAAGATTAATAAGATGGGTTTCCCAGCTTGCCCCGTATGCCTTCTAGGATTTATGACAGTCCCATTTTTCATCTTTCCATCGTCTGTGGTTTGGCATGAATTCAAAGATTGAAGCCAGGTCGACATGTCATGTTATTTCATCGATTTTCGCATAAAGCTCATGCTCCCTGTTTAGCCATAGTGATGGGAAAATGATAGATGACAATGATAGCCCTCAAAATATGCTTCTATTAAACAAATTTACCCATCAAGAGACATACTATATGCCATTAAAATCTTAAATATTTGTATATAATACACTTAAGAAAAAATTGCACCACGTTAAAATAGTGAAATTATCCACATATTCCAGTAACAGTTTTTTTCAGTCCTTCAAAATAAAAAATCATGTGACCTCTCCCTTCTTAATTGTCGCTCTCTCTTTTTATACACTTAAACTTCCTAAAATTCTGAAGCTGTAGGATTTCTTTTTTCACAAACATTTAAAGTCTTCCTGCTCAGAAGATGCTTTGATCAAAAGTATTGTCACTCTCTAACTTTCAGATTGAGGTTGGGGTGCTACCTCGTTAACAAGGCTGATTCTAACCGTGTTGCTGTCTTGGTCAAGAAATAGAAGTGAGATTAATTAAATTGGTGCATTTTGTAAAGGCCTCAGTTCAGGCGTGCCTATGCTCATTAACAACTCATCTGTTAAAGAAACACCTTGATGCTCATACATGTAGGCTTTGCGCATATATAAACATGGTGAAATGAAACTAGACTTGGTAATGGCTGTCTCAATCATTAAGCGCTGACTGAAAACCTGAGAGAGTTATCAACCCCTTTCCACAATGGAACCTAAACATTCGGCATTATCGACAGATAATGCGGAGACAACAATTACTTAAGGGGGTAAAAACTCGCCACTTTAGAAAATAAATGCTTTCACTTCACACCCCCCCCCCCCCCAACAAAAAAAAATGAGGCTAAGCGCAACAAATTTCCCGCGCTGACAACCTCCAAAACCCGAAAAAATGAAATCTTTTTGGAGTGGTGTACACATTTTAAAATCCCAAAACCCCAAATATGGGTGAACACTAGGAGATTTAACCATCAATCCACCCATCGCAAAAAGTTCTATTGTTATTAAAATATTGAATTTGTAATGAGTGGATCGATAGTTAAATATCATTAGATTCACTTGATTTTTGGTATGATGATCATCCAGTATGTGTAGAACAAATCTTTTATATATATATATATACTAGTCATAACCCGTGCCCGCGGGCACGGTTCATTTAAGATTTTCCTGCAAAATCTTTGTTCTCCCCAAAAATTATTTCTCCCTCCCAAATTCAAACGAACAAAAATGTAGCTTCGGCACGGGCGCCCTCGGACGCGATTCATTTAAGATATCCCATCAAAATCTTTGTTCTCCCCAAGAATTAAAACTAACAAAAATTTAGCGGGCGCCTTCGGCCGCTAGTCATCGCACACATTTTAATAACCAAAGTGCATTAGCGTTGATCAACAAATTCGGTGCCTTTTGCGCGGAACAACAAATTCGGTGCAGGCCCCTTCGTCACGGAATTCGGCGCGGAACAACAAATTAGCGTAGAACAACAAATTCGGCTCGAAACAATAAATCAGCGTAAGAAAATTTAGCGGACGCCTCATCTTGAAACATGTTCACTGGCTGCTTTCAAAGGTGGACCAAATTTCAAAGCTGGACCAAGTTTCAAAGCTCACATTCATGATTTCAAAGCTCTCATCATTTCAAAGCTGGACCAAATTTCAAGGCTGGACCAAATTTCAAGGGTCACATTCATGGTTTCAAAGCTTCATCTCAACCTTCCATTTCATAAGATCAAATCCCAGCCACTCTTTATCTTGTCCTAGTCAGCCCTAGAATTCAAAAAACGTTGTCAAATGTATAATAGATATATATATATATATGGATATAGGCTATTAACCGTGAAAATTTTCCCACGCTGAAAGCACATATCCATTATACCTACATACATACATATACTAGTCATAACCCGTGAATATAGGTCACGTGACATTCAAAATATTCCTCCAAAAAATTTCAAACCTTTCAAAATCCTCCCAAAAAAAATTTGCACCCACTTTCAAAATATCCCCTAACAAAAAATTAACCACATTCAAACTAAAATTTAGTCCCCTAGAGAATTTAGTTCCCTCCAAATTTATTCCCTCGAAAATTTCAATTTTTAATTTCCTCCAGATTTAGTTTCTCCAAAATTTGAAATTAAAATTTAATTTTCTCCAGAAATTTAGTTTCCTCCCGATTTAGTTCCTTCAAAAAATTTAAAATTTTAAAGTCCAAGGCTGTGTTTATGTAATTTTGGGTCATCATGAGTGTTAAAGGTAGGATTAGGACGTTGAAAATGCCACTGTTCGAGAAGGAAGACTCGTATCGATGGATCTACCGTGCAGAAAGATTCTTCGCAATAGCTCGCCCGACAGAGAAGGAGAAATTGGAGGCGGCTGGCATATGCTGTAAAAGGAAGGCGTCTCTTGATTTCAGTGGAGAGGGCAGCGACATCATACTGCTTCGTTTACAGGTTTCAGGAGACTCAGGGAGAAACCTTCAACGAGCAGTTGTTGATACTCAAGCAGGATAGGTCCATCAAAGAGTGCATAAAGAAATTTAAGACGCTCTCAGAACGGGTGATGGGGATACCGAAGGAGACTTTGGAAAAGAGCTTCATAAAGGGGCTCAAGGCGAACATCCATGCTGAGCTCCGCACACAGAGGCCTATAGGGTTGCTAGAAACGATGGAGCTGGCATAAATGGCTGACAATCGTCTCAAAGAGAATCGAATGTATATAAGGGGCCTGGAGCGGATATAATTTTTGTAGCAAGGAATCAGCATGGGCAAAAGGCACCGAGGGGGAAATCAACCTAGCAAAGAAGCCAAGCAAAGAAAAAATAGTGAGATAGGTGAAAGACAATTTAGGCACATGACAGATGATGAGATGAGAGACAAGCAGGCGACGAGATTGTGTTTTAGCTGTAATGAAAAGTTCATCCCGAGACATAGTTGTGACTGTACTCTCCAGCTATTGATAGCAGGTTATGACAATGTGGTGGGCGGAGATGAGCCAGGCAGAAACAAGCATCTACACTTGGAGTGACAAAACCATGAAGTTCATGACACCACCTTGAGGACAAGGTGGTTCTTCGGTGGCGGAGTAATGACGTGTTTCTGTAATTTTACGTCATAGGGACATTTTCATAATTTTTAGTGTCTAGAGTATTTCTGTAATTTTGCTGAATTCTGAATAGTATTTATATGAGGCTAGGGAGATTAGGAATTTTTATACTGAACTTTGTGTGAGAACTGTGTGAGAACTTTTTAGAAGTTGATTTGATCCATCTTTTGTGGTGTGCTGCGGCTATCCTCTAGAATTGATGGCTTGGAATAGCGGTCCACCACTCGAACGTGGCCACATATCTTTGTTTTCTTCTTATTCCCAATAAAAATCAGATTTTTATTCTTCAAAGCTAGCAAATCTTATCATTTTTCCTCTTTTCACAAACCGTTATCCTAATTATTTATATTTTTTAAGATTAAATCTTAACCATCTTTCTACCCACCTCATTGTCCTAGTCAACACACTCATGAGGTATTTGTGTGTGTATGAGAATATGGGAAACATATGAGGTATAAGACTAAGCTACATATGCGCCATAAAAACTCCATCTTTCCCTATTTTTTTAGATGATCGAAACCGTTCATTTTGATTGCAATATTTTAAACCCCCAAAACACCAAATATCGTGTGAACCCAAGGGGTTTAACATATCCATCCCCACATCTCAAATTTAACGATTTCACATGAATAGAACTTTTTGCGAAGGGTGGCTGAACGTGCAACCCCTCTTGAGTTCATCTGATATTCAGTGTTTTGTGGTTTTAAAATGTGAAGTACAAAATGAAAGGTTCAATCTTCTGAAGAAATAGGTAAGAAAGAATTTTAGAGGGTGATATGTGGTGTAGTCACATATATCATATGTTTCCCATTATCATACATACATGTATATGATTCCCATCTATGTACACCAAATCTTGTCCGTTTGCACTACAATAAACCTAATACTATCACATTTAACGACATGGTTAAACTTCAAAAATGGACATCAACGTCCAGTCACCGTGAAACTGAAAATTAACTCAAGAATGGGAGATGCATTGATACAGCCAAAAATTCATGCCATTTGTCTCAAAGATGTTCATCCAACGTGACATATAGCAGATGCAACTTAAACACTTGGGAACAAACAAACCATTGTAATCCATATGCTTTTGGTAATCTCTATCATAACATAGTTTCATGTCCCAGTAACTGAAACTAAATAAACATGTCTGAAACATGACTTGGAAATGTCTATAATTTTTTAGACATTCTTCAAATTTTGCAAAACCTCATGGAGGACAGTAACTTCTCTTCGGTTCAGTATAAGCATTGATTTAGGGATGGAACCCAAAATGCCCATCAGAAATGAGCAGAAAAATGAAAAAGAAAAGGCAAAGAATACTGCCGGTGAAATAAGTGACACATAGGACAACAAATTCTCTGTGTTGTGGTACAGACTGTATCAATAGTTACCGTTAAACAACTAATAGAGAGCCTCATCAAAAATTTACTGCACAGGTAAAAGCTTTCCTCATTTTCATACTAGTGCTATCTACGATATCTCTTAGTTTTCAATCCCAGTTTATTTTCTCCTTCAGACACTGCTGAAACTAAGGGTGTGCACCGGGTAAATCCGATTTATTTAGAAAGATCCGAATCGGAATCCGATTAAATTCGAATGGAAAACCCCCGATTCCCGATTCCGATGAATCAAATCCCGAATAATAGGACACTGATTTTGGAAGAGATATACAGATCCGAACCCGATTACCCGATTCTGATTTCGTTGAGAGTGAGACTTCCTTGCATGTAAGTCATTTTGTTAAACTAATCCCAAAAAGCTTATTTAAACCACTCTTTGGGTAAAGTTATGGTCGATGTGGGACTAAACAAGCACCATCCCACAACGTTGATCGTAGCGACGGAGGAGATGTGTATGAGGCTCGCAGAGGAGATCACCAGGGTGAGAGAAGAGGCCGAGCGGGTGATGAAGGAGGTGGATGATGTGCGAAGGATGCTAAGGATGGCGGAGGCGAAGGCGGAGTTGGAGACAGTGCAGCCGAAGCAGTGGAAAGGGTTGAGAATCTTGAGATCGAGGAAGACAAAGGCGATGCATTGGGTTGAGCTTCGTGTTTAGTCACATCTATATAGGTGAGAGTAGATGAGTTATTATTGTTTAAATTAGTTTTGTGGACTCAGCTCTACAAAGAATTAAGCAAAGGAAGTTTGGCGGTGGAGAGTGGGCTTTTAAATATTCATGAATCTTGTCCTGGATGCGGATGGGCATGTACTGATACATCGTGGAATTACGTACCTAGAAATAGAGATTTAGAAATGGATCGGGCGGCATATTTTTTGTTCAATTCCGGTTTCCGATTCAGATTCAGATCGGTTTACATTTTCACACCCGAAACCAATTCCGAATCAAAATAGTCTGAGTAATCGGGATCGGAACCGGGTCCGGATTCGGAACAGGATTTTTTGCCCGCCCCATGCTCAAACTACCCACCAATTCCAGCTTATTTTGTGCTGAAGTACTACATACTTCAGGTCCTGTCAAGTGCACATTTAAATATTTTCTATGATGCTAAAATTGGCCAAAATTGTGTGTATACTGTGATTTAATCAATCAAAATATGTTGCTTCTTTTGTGACTGAATATTTATACTATCGTTGGAGATTGAAATCGCAAAACTAGACATGTTAGAAAAGTTTTATTAAATTTAAGACATTGTAAATAAAGAAATTAGGAGATAACTTGTGGATTTGTTTCCAAGTATGCACATATTTGAAATTACTACACTATCATTTAATTACTAACTGCAGTAAGATAGGCAAGTCATCCACCACATCCACAAGCCATCTTACAAAGTGGTCGCAAAATAATCTTATTCTAAATTAACTTATTATCCAATATCTATTTCCCAAGAGAGAATAATGGGTATCATATGATATGGGAGGCATCTCCTCATATACAAGACACAAAAAGTGGGGTGGTACAAGCCCACATGGGCTCGTACTTGTTGTACCACCATGTGGGCTCGTACTTGTTGTACCACCCCACTTTTTGTGTCTTGGTATATGAGGAGATACATCCATTGTCATATGTTGCCCATTATTCTCTTCCCAAGAACTTCTTACTAGATTTCTAGTTTCTTATTAATTTTAAACACTTATAAAACACTAATTCTATGAAATCAATGTAGGGAGAACAAATGCCTCATTGTGATATAATTACCCCTAATGAGGTATGTATCTGTGTGGAGCTTTTCAAATACATTCGCATGATTATAAACTTGGAAGTAAAAAAGCAAAACCATATTTGATAATGCAAAAGTGAACTATCCCCTTTTTGTTGAAAATTCAAATGATTTTTAGTTTCCAACAATAATTACATAGCATCGGGCAAGTAACTTTCCCACTTTTTCCCTCTTTGGTACTTGTAACTAGTATTCAGGTTAAGAATCTCTCTCACTCTCAAAATTGAAGAACAGTTCTATCCCTGCCAAAGCAACCGAAAGAAAAATTACAGAATAGCTTTGTTTCTAGTTTTTGTGAAGAACATTGATTAATGTAACCCTTTTTTATGTCAATTACTAGGTAGAGTCAGTTCAGATATAGAACAGCATGTTCGGCGGTACAAGGTTAGAGCCTACTGCAGGCTGTCAAGTTTTTAAAGGTAAAATGATTGAAAATACATGTAAATCTTGTTCTGATAGATACAAATTAGTTGCATTATAGCATAATCTATAATCTGTATCTACACACACCTGAACTCCTGTAAAACCGCAACCTGTTAACAGTTTGCAAGATAGCTGACATTTGTACTGGCTGAGCTTTATTCAGTGGCAGGTGACAGAGAACCTAAGAAACCCACCATATATCAGGAACTATGTCAGACTAAATGTAAAATATAAGTATTACAAACAAAATCAGTAACCTTAAAAATGACAAGCAGAACAGTTGTTTGTTCTTCAAAGGCTGCTTCACTCAGCCATGTAGCTAGAATTGTAATGCCACCTTTGGTTGAAAACCTGAAAATATGTAAAAGATAACGTAATCAAGTACTTTCAAACATTGTCAGCTCAGTTGAAATGCACAAAATAGGGTTGCAGTAAGTACCAGCTCAAAACAGCTGAATTATGAATTTGGAGAACCCATTCCATAAGCTTCACCCGTCCAGAAAAAGTTTGTTCCTTCCTCATTAAACTGAAAATATTCTCCAAAAACTTTTTATCATCTGAATCAACACCAGGCGTAGTTTCTTCTTGTGATGAGCATGAAGGGCCTTCTTCCATAGGCTTAATGTTAGCTTTCATAGAGCTTTCTTCCATAGGCTTAATGTTAGCTTTCATAGAGCTTTCTTCCATAGGCTTAATGTTAGCTTTCGTAGGGCCTAGCAGGCCATCTTGAACCTGAGTACCATTCATACATCTCCCAGGAACAAGTGTACCAACAGCATTAACAATCCCTGAGTACCCAATTATAGGCGTAAATACACTAGAAAAGTTTCCTGAATATACAGGAGCCACTGTAGACAGAGGAGTAGCATTTACTAAGCTCCCATTGACCAGAGTACCTACAGTTGTAACATTCCCTGAGTTCCCATAGGCCTGGGAACAAATGGATATAAAATTATCTGGGTTCGCAGGAAACTGTGTGCAAACAGGAATAGCATTCAATGGAGTTGCCAGAGACTGAAAATTAACAGGGGCAGCATTGCCAGAGTGCCCAGGAATCTGTGTAGAATCTCCAACAATCCCAAGGTCAGTCTTACTACCAGGTATGTCTTTGCTTGCAGGTGCTGAGTGATAGGAACTATCGGAGGATCCATCCGTAATTGCCTTGGATGCATCACATTCGGTTGTTTTCTCATGTGACAAGCGAACAAGCTTTCTGACCCTTGAACGCTGACTAGAAAAATAATCTCTAACCTGCATGACCATTCGAAAAAACTGCATCCATTAACTTTTCAATAATCTGTTATCCCTTAAAAGAGGCTTATGATTACATGACATGACAAGAAAGCACACTTTTTTGGAGATCTTCCCATCAGGATTGCTTGCAAGAGAAAAAGTCTTTTAAGTGATACAATCTACATAAAAGGATCTATACAGCACATCTAGTGATTGCATATTATAGAATTTAACAAGACTGTCATTGCATGCCTTGGGAATTACGGCCTGTAAGGGGCATCATAAATTGCCAAAAGGAGAGAGCTTAACCAAGAGAAGAGGGTTTATTCCTACATCCTTAGGTATTACCAGGCATATAAGTATCTCACAACAATTATGGTCTGTCTAAGAAATTCAAAGGTGCAGAAGCAAAAGAATGTGATTCCATCTATGAATAGTCTAAGCGACTAAGAATTAAACTTAGCATAACACTGATGGCTGCAGGTTATAACCATGTAATAAAATATTAGTAAGTACAAAAGCAACATAACGGTATAGAGTCTTAGGCTATGAAAATCAATCTGAAGACATGCACAAAGAGCTGAAGTTCATGGTTGTTACATAATCCTTAAGCATATCGCACAAAAAATGTAACTACAAATGGCAAAATGTAAAGATACATCAGACAACAAATAACCTGTGTAACTGTTATCCCACAAAGAGCACTGATTTCACGAGTTTCTTTTTTGCCAATTGTATCCTTTATTGAGAAGATTGATTGCATGTATTTGACTGCTTTAGGGTTGAGCAAATCTCTCGGCCTTTTCCCTGTAAATGAAACACAAATGTTAAAAATCGAACAAAAAAAATTTCATTTAAATTGATTAGGTATCAAGGTCACTAGACGAAGTTCCAGGTTAAGCACAGCCTTGGATATACGAAAATAATCTTTTAACTGTTCATGAAAAATTAAAACTTAAGACTCACCGATTTTAATTGATAGCGCTCCAGCAGCCTGCATACAAAATAAAATTCCAAACAAATAAGTGTCTCATAGATAAAAATAAGATGAAATAAGAAAGTAATTTAAACATCTAACTAGCTGATGCAATTGCTTTGAGTTACAGAGACATTCTGTAGAGTGGACGGCAATTGCCTCGAAGTACTAGAATTAATCAAAAAGAACTAACTAACTATTAATCTAATACATTGTCAAAGACTCATAAACTAGAACACGGTTATAATCCCAAAATTGATCCAATTCTAGTAAATTTTACAGTTGATCAAGGGAAAACTTTGAACTTCGATTGATTGGGGGTTGTAATGTTAGTTGGTTCTTTCGTAAGTTTTGGGGGTTGTAATTTCAAAATTGAATCAACCTTAAAATAAAATTTACTATAATCGTAGCAATGCCCGAAAGAATCACAGAACCAACCAACATTACAACCCCTAATTAATCGAACCCCCACCCTAACTTTCCAAAAATTGAAACGTACCATCTCTTGAGCCAAGGGGTTGGCCCCCGTGAGCTTGCACTGCGTGACAACGATCTTCTGAAGCTGATCGATCTGGCTGTGAAAGAGCTCCTTCTGAGATTCCACGAGCCTCGCCAGAGACTCGACGGAGCTCCCAATGTCCTCCAGGTCGATCAAGGCGGCGCCGTAGGTCGAGTCCACCGGTACGAGCGCCATCTCCGACAACGATGGCGGCGAGCATCAGGAGAGCATCCAAAACCCTAATTGGCCTTGAATCGAACGTTGAGGGATTACTTTTTCGAATTGGGGAGATAGAGAGAGAGAAAAGGTAGACGACTTTAGGATAGAGGGCAAGGATTGTTCAATCCGCTGCCCTAATTTATTTTGTTTGGAAATGCAACGTGCGCGGTACAAATAGCGCAAGAGAAAGAAAAGGCCAAAAAGGGTAATATAATGGGTTTATTGCCCGATACCCAATTCCTGACTTCCTCTCAATAGTTATTAGTTTAGCACTGTTTAGTTACGCCCTTTTGGATGCTTCCCGTAGCGGGTCGGGTTTGAATATTGCTTTTGTGGGTTGCGAAAGGTTTATATTGGAGGGAATAATAATGGGCCTTTGTCCACCAGGCCTTGGCTACCATTTAAGGCGCCCAGCCCTCCATGCTGAACCAGTTAAATTTCATTTTATTTTTACAAAATAAAGAAGGAAGGCCCATTAAAGGACGCTTCTAATTTATAAAGTACCACTAGAAATAACCGGTGCGCAAAGTATTGTCCAGGGGTGATTTGAGTATTTCACTCGGGTTTTTTTGGGATATTAACATTTCAAATGTCATGCCTGTAAATAAGTGTGCATGTGGTGTTTTTTAGGTGTTGAAATTTGCTCACAGGTGATGGGACATTACCACATGGGACAAACCCGTGGGCAAACTCACCTTTTGAATAATAAACTAGATATAACACGCACACATAGTATACGTGCATCCCCAAAAAAACTCACCCAAATGATGCGGCCCCAAACAAAGTGGGAAAGGAGATAGAAGAGCTGGTGTGAGTGGGTGTATTGCCTGGAGTAAAAGAGGCTATAAATAGGATGGATGAAAGGGGCAGAAAAGCCCCAATGGCCAAGCCACAATTAAGTAGTATGAGAGATTTTTTGTTTGCGGAGTGAGGTGGTATCTCATGTGACATGCTTGTGTGATTGCCACGTTGGACGGCCTCCTCAATTGTAACATAGATGTTCGTCAATAAATCAAATAATCACACAGGAATGAAGGCCACTGGGTAATACTCAAGTTTGTTGATGGCTATTTGAGATCTTTCCTCTAGCATATATAAAACTAAAGAGATTGACAAAAAGATTTTATCCCGTGCCATTTAATGATTGACAAATATTGCTTGAACTTATAAGCTGATTACCTGCAGAATATGGCAATGTGACACCTAGTACAATGGTAACGCAGAACTGGCACTGCTCAGTTGTGAACCTTGTTATGAACAACAAACGTAGATAAAAAATTAGGGCATTATATCCAATATCTTAATATGATTAAGATGATTCCCACATCTAACAGAGATCCATTTCAGGAAATTTGCAAGGAACATGCTGAAAGAATTTCATCTGCCCCAGCTACCAAATAAACTTGACCTGCCCATTAGTCCTGCAACTACGTTCACTGCACATTACAGTAAAATTGGATGGATAATTTCATATAATTTTGTATTTTCATGTACAAAGCATAAGCAACCTACAAGCATTCAACTATAGATGAAGCTCTTAATCCACCCATAAATACAGAGCTCTCACATAAATTGCGAATAAAAATCGCCGCAGCAGGAAAATAATACAATATGGACACTTGGCGTTTCTTTACATTCGATAATGAGCAATAATTACAGTCATGGATTCATGGGCACGTAGTCTACACAAATATAGGCTCACGGTGTTGATTATGTGCAAGCAACTCGTCTCCTTTTAGTTAACTTCTCCAAATTCTCGGAAACCATGCCAGTTAGATTCTGATCTTCAAACTTCGTATCAGCGCTCAGCCTGCAAGTAAAACAATAAACACAAGCAGCAACCAAATTATGAGTGTAAACATCTTTGGGCATTGACTTCTTTAAAGAACTTGATAGCTCAATACCAAGTGCCAGGGAGAGAAATGAAGGATACAAAACACAAAATCTTAAAATGCGGTCAGCATACTTTGGATCGAGTACTATTTTCTGGATTTCTCTGATGGCCGAACTGGCAGCATACATGGACATCTTTCCCACCTGCAAACCAATTATGAGCAAGAGATGCAAGTGTCATGAAACAGACAGAGAATAGTTCATAGTATGATCAGATCGCCTGACCTCCCACATATTGAGCTTCGTGTCATGGTCGCCTGGGAGACATCGAATCTCTTGAGCCATTTTAGCAGACTCACTCAAGCTTTCAGGGGATAAAAAATCAAGGCCCAATTGTACTGTAGACTGAAACAATCATAACATGAGAAAGAATTAGTAGCGACAATGATATAAATACGGATGACATATAACTAGGGATGATAATATGCCAGGGGATAGCCTGGGGATCCCGACCAGGCCCCCAAAAAAGCTCAACCCACACGTCCAGTAAAATTATTGTTTCTAACATAGATGTACTGAATCATTTCGTACCGCCGACATTAAAAAACATGGTCAATTGGAGTGTCAATAATTTTTATTTTAAAAAAGAGCATTGCCTGGTTGGCCTTCAGGACAAGAGTAAAATAAAGTCCCCACCAAATTTTCAATAAATGTTGGGGGGGGGGGGGGGGGGGGGGGGGGGGGGGGGGGGGGGGTTCAGCCCTGAAGCACAAATTCAAAATCCAAACCGAGTATGTTCCATGTCGAGGTTATATGACCAGAAATACACGGTCTAGAGATTATACATCCAGATAGCATATAACATGTATATTAAACAAACGTACCGAGTACCACCAATTACTTGTGTATGTATGCATGGCTTACTTCCACTGAAGTTGTGAAATTAATTATATAATTATGGAATTTTGAGAATTGAATCTATATTATAATAAGCTTTTGAAGCGTTTTCAGATCTTCAACCAGTAAATGTATCACTTAAATCTAATAATCCACCAGAAGTTTACTCAGATTTAGAAGTAATTAATTGACAGGTGACCTGAATATTTCTAATTTGAAAAGGACATCCAGCAGGAACAAACACAGCATCCCCAACATGTTGTTCAAATGTCCATGGTTCTATACCTGAAAAATTCCAAAAACACGTGATATAGTCAACAAAAGAGACATGAGATAATCGAGAGGAAGAGAAGTTGGGGGAAAAGAAGGGTGGCTCCTAAACATCAAATGTACGAATGGACATCATATAAAGAAAAGCATGCTGCATCAACAGGGCATGCAACAGAAGTGAGTGCATTTTCATCTGCAATAGGCAAAAGATGAATAAATAGTTATTAATAATGACTACTTACCATATTCATCCTTCAATTTTCTCTTGTGATCTTTATCCAGGTACAATCTTTGATCATAAACAGGATGTGTGACCTAGAGCCAAAATATGTTTCGCAATCAATCTCGGAAATAAAGAAATTACATACAATAAAAGACAAAAGATGAAGACAAGTTAACTGGCTTGGCAGCAAAACTTGGAAACTCATCCCAATGAACTCTCAAAAATTCATTCAGCTTGGGAACATCCTGCCTTCGAAAAACATCCCAAATAGCTCCAGCACAAACCCTTTGCATAATATCTCCAGAATTGTTACCAGACACAGAAGAATTTAAATTCTTCTTTTCAACTGAAGCTATTTCAAGCCTGCCACATGCTTGATCCCCCATAATGTTGCACCCTAAGCCATGGCCGGTTTGGTTAGCATGTACTTTAAGTGCCAGATCGGCTGTAACAACCCTCTCCAAATTTAGGTCAGAAGCTGGTAAGCGTGCATTGATAAGAGGTTGCTCTCCATCAGCTTCCTTAGAAGTCTTCTCAATCATTTCAAGTTTAGATCTCTGTGTACCTTGAATGTTTGCTGCCGTTGAGTGCATTAATAGATAAACCTAACAATAATAGAAACAAATGGAATGTAACACATGGTTATTTCACCTTATTTAAAGCAGACTACAACGGCTCCATGTACAAATTAGAGCATGACCAAATCTATTAACATCAACGTAACAGTTCAAGTTACCTTAGGTTTTCATAAAAGACACTCCATCATCCATGCTCTATACTAGTACTAGAAATAACCCGTGCACAAAGTGCACGCTGCAAAGAACATAAAATGCATGGCTGCAAAGAGGAAGGGATAAAATTTTCTTATGTTTTCTTATATTATTTTAAAATTTTCTTAGCTCTATACCAAAAATATGCACCTAATAGCAATCAACACATATCAGAAGCATAACGAGCTTCTGATAATCATCTGACAGCCCTATATTAATCTTGAGATAACAATACTATCTCACAAAGTTACAATGCAAGATCTCCTCATATAACGATTATTTACACTCATTATTGAGATAAATAATTAATAGCAAACTAAGTACACACAAGTGCATTGACAATCGCACTAGTGGTTGGTTGGGGCGAGCCTGGCGCGATTACACAACATGAAATGGGAGTATCTCGTATGTACTAGTGGTTGGTTGGTCTAGTTGTATGTATGGGTCATAGTTGGATTTAGCTAGCTTTGGGATACTAGAGGCCTAGGTGTTTGGGTGTATTCACTCTTTTTCCCTAGTCCACATGTACCTCAAATTCTGCCTAGCTGATTGTATCTTTTGACTATATTTATGAAATCAAATACCCTTCAAAAAAAAGTGCATTGACAATCCAAATGTTGGCACACTGGTTGCTTTTACTCCCAAGAAAAATATTAGTGCTGAAAAAGAGCACACGCCAATGCTCTAAGCAACAGGAGAGATGACTAAACAGTCCACTTTGTGCTTCCGCAACTTCGAAACCACACCAATCATGGTAGGCCTTTCTTTCAGTGAGTCACTTGAACAGATTATGCCCAGCTCCATAATAGAAGATAGACAAGCTTGCATAGATATTAGATCTTTGATTGGCCTTTCATTTCCGTATCCATCCTTCAAAAGATTTCGGTCCACAATATCAAGCGGAGCAGTCGAATATGCCTCAAATACCCAATGCCGCAAACTTGAGCTTCTGATAATCATCGGACAATCCTATATTATTCGTGAGATCACAATACTGTCTCACAAAGTTACAATACAAGATCTCCTCATATAACAATTAGTTATACACTCATTAATGAGATAAATAATAGCAAACTAAGCACAAGCAAGTGTATTGGCAATACAAACATTGGCACACTACTCCCAAGAAAAATATCAGTACTGAAAAAGAACGCAAGCCCATGCTCTAAGCAACTGGAGAGATGGCCAAACAGTCCACTTTGTGCTTCTGCAACTTCAAAACGACATATCATGGTAGGCCTTTCTTTCGGTGAGCCCCTGGAACAGATTATGCCCAGCTCCATAATAGAAGATAGACAAACATGCATAGATATTAGATCTTTGCTTGGCCTTTCATTTCCATACCCATCGAACCGCCAGGGCCCCGCAGAGCCTCTGACGGCCCGCTAGGGCCATCTGGAACCCTTGGCAAACCACCAGGCCCCCAGACAGCAACTGTCGGGCCGCCGAGCTCCTCTAGAGCCTCAGGTGGTCCCGCGACATGAGTTTGAGCAGCGATGAGGATTCCTCAATTGATTTGAGTGCCCTCGGGACGGTTTTGGCGCTGATTTCTTAGGAGAACCCCTAGGACGTGAGGCATAGTTTGAGGATTATAACCAATACCGCGAGCATGACCGAGAGGACTTCGGAGATAGAGGAGGAGCTGAATGGAAAATAGGCGCGTGGAATGGAAGATGAGGCCTTGTTGGAGGCCATGGATTTGATGTACCTCCAACACTCCCATATTGACGACATGATTATCAGCAGGGAAAAGGTGCTCAATGAGGAATTTCTGCGGAAAATCAGGTCATGAAGCTGAAGATGCACGTCTTCGATGGAGAGGACCCAGATTCGTGGATACAGAGTTGAGAGATATTTCGAGGTATCGATGGTTCAGAAGGAGGATTGGCTTAGGGCATCAATGGTCTGTCTGGCAGGAGATGTGTTGTTGTGGTATCGATGGGCACAACAGGACCGATCTTTTAGCACTTGGGAAGGATTCACGACACTACTGCTGGAGCGATTCGACGAGGTACATGCAGGAAATGCATTCGAGAGGTTGTATGCTCTGAGGCATGATGGAATCGTGATAGAGTATATCAAGAAGTTCAAGATGCTAACTAGTCGGATCCGTGGAGTGTCAGGAGAGTCACTGAATGGATGCTTCATGAAAGGGTTAAAACCCACCATCAGATCAGAGCTGAGGATCTACAGGCTGACGAATCTATGAGAGTGCATGGATCTGACAAGGATAGTGGAGGATAGACTGGATCAGGAGAGGAAGGCTCGAGGGGTGTAGGGAGGTCCTTCTTCGCGGGGTCAGGAACCTGTAGGGAACAGAAGGCGACCACATTGGGGTGGCAACCACAGGCGGGACATCGATCAGCAAGGAGAAGGATGTTGAGCCCGACCAGAGGGACAGATGCGACAGATGACATAGGCAAAGATACGGGAAAGGCATGCCAAAAGATTATGCTTCAAGCGTGACGAAAAGTTCTCTCCGGGACACCGGTGTGGCGAATGTACCTTACAGATACTTTTAGTGAATGAAGAGGAGGCTAGATATGGCGTGGTAATGTTGGAGGCTGCCGAAGAGAAGTATCAGGAGCACCTACATTGGAATAACTCGTCTGCGCACTTCACACACCACCTTCAGGACGATATGGTTCTTCGGGGGGCGGAGTAATGATGCGTCTCTGGAAGTTTCGGCCCAATATGGACATTTTTTGTAATTTCAGAAATTATTGGGGGGTTTTCGTAAATTTAACAAATCTGTAGTTTTCCTTTATTTATAGCCTAGGACCGGCAATGGAGAGGGTATGCTTGAATTGTTGAAGAAAATCCCTTAGTCAATTTGTACACGGACAATTAGTTGGAGAGCTTAGGTTTTGATCTCGAATCGA
This sequence comes from Scilla litardierei, assembly GCA_030789695.1. Classification (NCBI taxonomy): domain Eukaryota; kingdom Viridiplantae; phylum Streptophyta; class Magnoliopsida; order Asparagales; family Asparagaceae; genus Scilla; species Scilla litardierei. The sequence continues at coordinate 170,576,377 of CM061132.1, forward strand.
AAGCTAGGAGAACGGCATCTTCTCGAATCGAGCCTAGTTATCTTTGTATTTTCAGTTTCTAGATCAATAAAATCCCTCATTTCTTCCCCAAATCTCTTCCCTACCCATAAAAATCCCTCATTTCTCATAAAAATCACATCTTTCACCCCAAAACCCATTAAATCACATTTTTATCCCAAATCCAGCTCTGAACGTATCATGGAGCTAGCCCAAATGATAGAGTATCGGCCCTCAAAGGAGCGATTGGCCAAGGGGACCTGGGACAGACCCACTTTTCGCAGCCAAGTAGCGAGTCTAGCGACACTGAAGGAGAAAGCACCATCAAGAGGGATCCAGTCCAGCCAAGAGAAGAACAATGAGCTTCCAACGGACAGGAGGCTAAAGCGTCTCACAGAGAAGCAGATCCAGGATAGGCGCACCAAGGGTTTATACTTTCGATACGGCTAGAGATTCGGTCATGGACATCGTTTCATGGATCATGCTCTTCAGATGTTGACCATCGAGGATGGAGAAGGCAAGGCGGTTGAGGAGAAAGAGCCGGGAGGGGACGAGCACCTCCATTTAGGGTAGCATGCCCCAAGAATTTCATGACATCATCTTGAGAACAATGTGGTTCTTTAGAGACAGAATAATGATGCGATTTGGACGCACCAAAGGGGGAGGAGAAGGGTCGAGGGAGGTGCGGCAAAGCAAGTGGCTGATCCGGCTGATCCAGTGGCATTTTAGTAATTTTAGGTTTTAGGAGAAGTTTGGTAATTTCTGTAATTCTGGAAAAAAACAGTGATTATAAGTAGGTGACGACTAAGATTAATAAATTTGATGTTGAATATTGTGAAAGAAATCTTCATGAATCCATAATACCCTAGATCTTGGAGGTTTGTGCTTTTCCTTCGAAATAAAAGTTAAGAGAGCGGTCTCCTCTTGAAAGAAGGCCACTACCTTCGTATCTTTCTTTTGAGACTAATAAAAATCCCACCATTTTCCCAAATCCACCCTAAGCCCTATTTTTATCTCTATTTCACATCCGGATCACATCGTTTGGATCCACATTCGATTACTGTTAGTTGTGAGCCCAATCAAGCATTTTGCATACACTATTATTTTAAGCTTTTTTAAGTTTAATTTCATGAAACTTTATAATCTCTATCTTTATTTGGACGTCTACAACTTCACGAGAAGTGAGCATTGTAAATGCACCATACCAGTATTTCAAGGATTTAATTACCGCTGGGTTGTGTGTGAATCATTCGTAAAAGATTTTTTTAATGCTACAACATGACTGATGAAAACAAATTCAGGTATGCCCAACACAAGCTAAAGGGAGAAGCATTCCTTTTGTGGACGAAAATTCAGTCAACTTGTCGACAATGAACATGATTGACAATAAAGTTTCAACATCGATACCTCCCTAGTCTCTTATTAAAATAGCATTCGTCTGAGCTATAATATAATCTAAAGTCACTAACGGCACCTTTAGAGAGATCAAGAAAAAGATGCAAGTCTGTTTGGCTATTTTCAACTTGTATATGAAGTAGCAAGTTGAGCAAAAGGCCGATCCTGGCCCTGGTATGGAGTCACACTCAAAGGTCGTGTCAAAAAGAACTCGTGTTCGAGTCTGAGCCCATGTTTGTGCCCGAGCCAAATCCCAACCAAAATCTCAACCCAATCCCCATATAGATATTGCGTCAGAATTTAAATGAGAAGGATTTTTATGAGCCAGTTAAGCATATTGACGACATCATTTCAAATTCATATCCGCATATCAGTCAGCAGATTTTGTGTAATTTTTTATGCTTAGTGGACTTAGATTATTCTTCTAAAGATGCATGCCAACACATTTACATTTTTCTTCGCTTTAAAACTGAAGGATGGTTTTTTCAACATGGGAAAAATCGATGGGAACCAATTTGGTTTCAGTTATGATTGTGTTTTATTTTAATTGTTAGAATTTTTAATTAATTTTTGTTATGTCACATGCTGTGCACGTCTTTTATTTTAGTATGTTCCAATGGAACATACTGTGTACATGAAAAGACTCTTTAAATAATCCGGTGTATTTCATTATTAGCTAGGGGAATTGATGGAATGAAAATTTAAGTGTTTTCTGAAATCCTAAAGTGCTTGTGATGAAGCCTAAACTTTACATCTTCAAATCTTTTGCTTGTGAGTAGTTAGAGTGGGTTAATTGGCCCTAGGGCGAAGCCCTTAACATCCCCTATCCTTCATACCCCTTAATATCCCAATTTCCAAACCTTTATCTATTTTAATTTCCTATTTTCCTCTTTAATCTTTATTTGTGATACATCACTTCTGCTCCTCTTTTACATGCTAAACACCTTATAAATCACTTGAAATAAATTGATAACTCTTGTACCTAAAACCCCATATGTGTGTATAAGCAATCCCAATGATCCTCGGATAAGCTTATGATACGATTTGGATCGTATCAATGGAAAATCAGCGAAGAAAAGGATTAAAAATTGGAAAAGATGGGATTTTTATTGGTTTTTGAAGAGGAAACAACTATTAAAAGCAAGATAACTTGAGCCCTTTCGAGAGGAACTCGCTCTCCTAACTTTGATGAACGGATCAAAGTCTAAAACCCTCACAAAAGACACTTACGATGTTTTTCACACAATAAGCATAACCCTCATGACGGCTAACCCTAGATATAAATAGAGAAAACCTAGGAATAAAATATCATAAGAAAAAGACTAATCCGCCATTCGACGCCTCCGATAGTAAGTGACCCATCCGCCTTCGGACCCGCTTGGGCCCGTGCCCGCCTCGTAGGGTGCGTCCGCATCAATACCCGCCCCTAAAAGAGCCACCTTGTCCTCAAGGTGGAAATCAGGGTACTGCTCCTGTATCGCCTCATACTGCTCCCATGTTGCATCGCACTCTGGTAGCCCCTGCCAGTAGATGAGGACCTCCCGACGCCGCCCTGGACCTCTCCGCACCGCCCGGACATCCACTGGCTCGAGCATCACTTCCATATCATCTGTGAGCGTAGGAGGAAGTGTGGATGATGTAGCATGCTCGCCAATCGCCCGACGCAACTGGGAAACATGAAACACCGGATGTATCGCTGCCCCTGGCGGCAGCTTCAACCTGTAAGCCACCTCTCCAATCCGAGTCTCCACCTCAAAAGGCCCATAGTAACGGGCCGCAAGCTTCTCGTTCCTCCTGTGGGCCAAAGACCGCTGCCTGTAAGGTCGGAGCTTCAGGTAGACCATGTCCCCTACCTGAAAAGTCACATCTCGTCGATGCCCGTCTGCCTTGGCCTTCATCACCTGCTGTGCTCGTGTCAGGTGCCTCCGCAGCTCCTCCAGCATCCTATCCCTCTCCTCCATCTGCTCCTCCACCTGTGACACCGGTGTCGCTCGGTGCCCATAGTAAACCAAAGAAGGAGGGTCTCGTCCGTACAATATCCGGAAAGGTGCCGTCCCTGCCGTCGAGTGGAAGGAGGTATTGTACCAATACTCCGCCCACGCCAACCATCTGGCCCACTGTCGGGGTGTCTCCGAAACAAAACATCTGAGGTAGGTCTCGACACTCCTGTTGACCACCTCGGTCTGACCGTCCGTCTGCGGATGGTAGGCGGTGCTCCGCTTCAGCACTGTCCCCTGAACTCGGAACAACTCCTCCCAGAAGTGACTGGTGAAAACCTTGTCCCGGTCGGACACTATAGACTTCGGAAACCCGTGCAGCCGCACCACCTCCCGCACGAAAACCCCCGCCACCGAGACCGCTGTGTAAGGATGCTTCAAGGGAATGAAGTGAGCATACTTGCTAAGCCGGTCCACCACCACCAAGATCACGGTGAACCCCTCCGAACGCGGCAAACCGTCTATGAAGTCCATGGACACCTCCTCCCACACCTGCTCGGGCAATGCCAACGGCTGTAGCAGTCCTGCCGGGGCCATCGCCATGTACTTGTGACGTTGGCAGACGTCACAAGCCGCCACCAATCGCGCGATGTCCTTCCGCATTCCTGTCCAGTATACTTCCCGAGCCATCCGCATATATGTCTGCTGCACGCCCGAGTGCCCTCCGATTGCCGACCCATGGAACTCCTGAAAAAGAGTCGGAATCGATGCAGACCCCCGCGGAATCACCAACCTCCCCTGGTAGAGTAACCTCCCCCCCTCTAACGTGTAGCCTGGCACCCCGTCACCTCCCCCCTGTAAGCTCTCCCTGATCTGCTGCAGCTCTGGGTCTGCCTCCGCCTCCTGTGTCAACTGGTCCAATCCTCTCCACTCGGGTATCGACATCGCCTGCAGCTGGCTCCCCTCATCCCGCCGAGACAATGCATCCGCCGCCTTATTTTCCAGCCCCGGTCGGTACTCAATATCGAACCGAAATCCCACCAGCTTCGACAGCAACTTCTGGTGCTCCTCTGCCACCAACCTCTGCTCTAACAGATACTTCAATGCCCGCTGATCTGTCCGCACCACAAAAGTTCTTCCCAGCAGATATGGTCGCCATTTCTGAATGGAGAAGACTATAGCCATTAACTCCCTCTCATACACTGACTTCAGCCTCTCCCTCGTGGTCAACACCTGGCTGAAGTACGCCACCGGCCGCCCCTCCTGCATCAGTACCACCCCAAGACCATATCCCGAAGCATCCGTCTCCACTACGAATGGCTAGCTAAAATCTGGTAGAGCAAGGACCGGCGCCGTCGACATCGCCGTCTTCAAGGCTTCGAAAGCCTTAGTCGCCTCTTCCCCCCACCGAAAACTGTCCTTCTTCAGCTGCTCCGTCAGCGGCCAGGCAATGGTGCTGTATCCCTTTACAAACTTGCAGTAATACCCCGTCAATCCCAAGAAACCCCGCAATGCCCGCAGTGTCTGTGGTAGAGGCCACTCTAACATCGCCACAATCTTTGCTCGGTCTGCTGCTACCCCGTCGCCTGAAACAATGTGCCCCAAGTACTCGATCTGACTCCTCCCGAACGAGCACTTCTTCCGGTTGGCGAATAACTGGTGCCCCTGCAACTCCCGGAAAACCACCTCCAGATGCCCCGTGTGCTCCTCCAATGTGCGGCTATAGACCAAGATGTCGTCAAAGAACACAAGGATGAACCGCCGTAGGTAAGGGCGGAACACCTTGTTCATCAAAGCCTGAAACGTAGACGGGGCGTTTGTCAATCCAAACGGCATCACCAAGAACTCGTAGTGGCCCTCGTGTGTACGGAACGCCGTCTTCGGGATGTCCTCTGCTCGCATCCGGATCTGATGATACCCAGACTTTAGATCCACCTTCGAAAACACCCTCGCCCCATGCAGCTCGTCGAGCAACTCATCTATCACTGGAATAGGAAACTTGTCGGGCACAGTTTCCTTATTCAGGGCTCGGTAATCCACACAAAAACGCCAGCTCCCGTCCTTCTTCTTCACTAACAAAACTGGGCTCGAGAAGGGGCTGACGCTGGGCTGGATCACTCCTGCTAGCAACATCTCTCTGACCTGCCGCTCGATCTCGTCCTTCTGCACGTGGGGATACCGGTAAGGCCGAACACTGACGGGGGGTGCGCCATCCCTCAGTACGATCGCATGCTCGTGGTCCCGGGGTGGAGGTAACCCCTGGGGCATCTCAAACACCTCTGCGAACTGCTCCAACACCGACTGCACCTCTGGTGGCTCCTCCTCGGGTTCGGGCTCCGCCTCTGTGGTCATCCCCTGAAACTCCACCAAGTACCCCTGCCCTGCCCGTCGAATAGCCCGAGTCATGGCACTGAAAGCTACCATGGCATAGCACAAGCTCGGGTCTCCCTGAAGCACCACCGTCCGCTCGCCATCCTTGAACTCCATCCTCAACCGTTTCCAGTTGGTCATCGTGGTCCCCAATGTCTTCAACCACTGGACTCCCAAGATGAAGTCGACCTTCCCCAACTCGAATGGTAAAAAATCCTGAACGATCTGCACCCCCTGAATGACTAAGCAGAGGCCTCGGCATAGCCCCGTACTCTCCTCGCACCGTCCATCCCCCAACTGTACGGTGAATCTCCCACCGGACATCTGCAACCCCAGCAGCTCCACCACTCGCAGGGACACAAAATTGTGGGTGGCCCCACTATCAATCAGAACCGTCACTGCTGTCTCTCCGACCTGTCCCACCAACTTCATTGTGGAGTTCTGTGTGAACCCCATCACGGAGTTGAGGGACACCTGCGCCTGCTCCAGCTCCACCGGCTGCTCTACGGGGACGACCTCCTCCTCGGCCTCCTCTGGGTCGATGTACTCCTCCTCGTCCGGCTCGATAGTGATCTGCAGCAACCGGCTCGCACACCGATGGCCCGGGGTGAACTTCTCGTCGCAACGGAAGCACAACCCCCTGGCCCTCCTGTCCCGCACCTCAGCCTCGGTCATCCTCCGCCCTTGTCCCGCAGGACGCGCTGCTCCGGTCTTCTCCCCGCTCCGGCCGAAGTGGCCGGTGGTAGTCTCGGGACGGCGGCTGATGTCGGTGGGACCCTCTGCTGCGGTGCCCCCCACGTCCCTCTGATCCTCCGCTCCTCCGCCTGCTTCTCCTCCGCCCGTAATGCCAGCCGAATCACATGCTCCAGGTCCCTGGGACTCTGCATCCACAGCTCGGCTCGTATCGAGGGCTTCAGCCCTCGCATAAATGCCCCCAAGAATACGTCTTCCGATACCCCCTTCACCCTGCCTGCCAGCACCTCGAACTTCCCCAGGAAGTCCAACACCGTTCCCTCCTGCCGTAGTCCCAGCAACTGCTCGTAGAAATTCGCCCCCGGTTTGGCCTGGAAACGGTCAAGTAGGAACGCGGACAACTCCTCCCACGTCCGAAAAGGGGCTCGGGACATCCTCCAGCGGTACCAACTCAGCGCCTGTCCCTCCAAATAGCAGATGATGTTCTCCAATACTTCCCGTTCTGAGATCCGCATCACCTGAAAATACCGCTCCGCCCGTACTATCCACCCGTCGGGGTCGGCCCCCTCAAAAATGGGCATCTTCAACTTCTCCATCCTCCTGTCTGAGTGCATGGTCGGGTGTCCTCCTCCCTGAGCTCTGTGGCCTCCGTACTCGGTCCTGCCCCTGCCGTAGGTCTCCTCGGGAAACCCTCGCGGGCCCCCAAAATTTTCTGCATACTCCTCCATGGGCCACCTCTGCCGCTCCTCCTCTGTAGCTCCAAAAATCCCGCGATAGCCTCTTGCAGGGCCCTGATCGGTGCTCGGGGGTCCGAAAAACTGACCCGGGGGTTTACTGGGCCCCCCGGGCCCCAATGTCACTCGCCGGGGCCCAACCGGCCCCAGGGAAGGCCGCGTGGCCTCCCTGGGACTCGGCGAGGCCCAGGCGTGGCCCAGGCGGGCCGCGCGACCCCTCCTGGGCTTCGCGCGAGCCCGCCCAGCTGTCCTGGGCCCCCGCGCGAGCTCGGGGGTGGGCCGTGAGGCCCCCCGAGCCCTCGCGGGGTCCTAGCGGGCCGCGCGGGGGGGGATTAGGGTTTCCCCCCCAGCCGCCGCTCTCCCCATCCTCCGGGAAGCCTCCGTCTTGTCTGCCGCGTCCCCTTGCCTCCGCAAGAAACCCTAGGGGGTCCCCTTCGCGCCGCCGCCGCTCTCGTTGCACGTCCTCCACCCACGACTCCTCCCGGAACCCTAGATCTTCCCTCTCCTTCGTGACTTTGGTTCCCGGAGGTGCCCCGGATGTATTCGCCATCAACTTTGGATCCCCCACCTTAGTAAGATGATTCTCCGCCGCGGATTCTTCCCCTCCGATCTCCACTTGCTTCCCTTTCCCTTCAAGTTTTTGAAGAATTTTCAAGATCTGAACTTGAGTGGCGTCCGACTCCTCGTGCTTCTTCATCAAGCGAATCTCCATCTCCTTTTGGGAATTTGAAAGCATCTCGACCGTGACCTCCAAAGCCCCCACCTTTTTACTAACCTCTTCCCGGATCTCCTTTCGCAGCGCCTCCATCTCCGTCTTGAATCGGGTGCCTTCCGCCATTGGATCTATCGCTCTGATACCAATTTGATACGATTTGGATCGTATCAATGGAAAATCAGCGAAGAAAAGGATTAAAAATTGGAAAAGATGGGATTTTTATTGGTTTTTGAAGAGGAAACAACTATTAAAAGCAAGATAACTTGAGCCCTTTCGAGAGGAACTCGCTCTCCTAACTTTGATGAACGGATCAAAGTCTAAAACCCTCACAAAAGACACTTACGATGTTTTTCACACAATAAGCATAACCCTCATGACGGCTAACCCTAGATATAAATAGAGAAAACCTAGGAATAAAATATCATAAGAAAAAGACTAATCCGCCCTTCGACGCCTCCGATAGTAAGTGACCCATCCGCCTTCGGACCCGCTTGGGCCCGTGCCCGCCTCGTAGGGTGCGTCCGCATCAGCTTATAGCCAAAAAAAAATTTGTATGTTCTCAGCCCCACTATTCCTCTAATACCATAACAGAACACATCCAAACAGTACCAGGCATAATGCCTCGGAATCATTACGTGTTATAACCAAAACTTGGGGATAAACTGATTCAAGATTCCAAATGGAGCCATAAAGAATTGTGTCCATTCCAAGCCACTATAAGTAGCCAAAGAGTATATCATCCCCCTTTTAACCTGGAATTTTTTATTTCAGAACAGTAAAATTCGGTCTACCCTACAAAGCTTCACAAATCACCTAGTAATTAGTCAACCTTTTATCCCACATTATTTTGCTTTTCCAGGTCTTAACAGAAGAGAAAAATGGGTTAGTTATGTCTGGAAAAGAAATAACAGTACCTAACAAGTGACAGTCTAACATGTCTCATAGGAAAGGTGGTACAATTCGTTATCGCTAATTCATACATTTCTTCAGCCGACTAACAAGTAGAGTGCGATGGATTATGTCACAAGACTCCATACAGAAAAGTTTGGATGGGTTTCAACTTTAAATATCAAGGAAAACAAGACGCATTTTACTTTTTACATGATTCCAAAATAACTGGTAAAGTAATTCTCTACTGGATTTGGGCATTCTAAAAGAAAATGATAATTGAAAAGCATCATAGTACCAGATCAATAAAAATCATTCAAACGCTGGTCGAATACAGAGATCAATCATAATATGAAAATGAGTCCGTTTACTAAAAGAACGCGACACACGGTTTCTTATTAAACCTAATTGGTTATAGGATGAAGTAAAATGTTGCATGTTCTATAGTTTAATAACCCAAAAAATGGTCATGTAAAACATTGCATGTATTCAAAAACCTGAAATATTTCAAGCAAAGGGGCCAGACACTAAGTTTCGTCCACCTGAAACAAGCATGTCCAGAGCTAGTGAATGAACTTAGAGATAGAGGCACCCCTACCATTGATGTACACCTTACTATCATTATTCCAAATTCAATCACTAGCTCTGGACGCATTTCAGGCAATCCCATAATGATACAGTGGACATCAAAATGATGATTTAGTAAATTTCAATATAGGACAACCAGCCGCTTACCAGATCACCCATGTTAATACGAAGATTGGTTACAGGATCACCTCTACCAAGGTCGTTATTTGTCCCATAAGAAATATAAATTTTGGGCCCTGCTTCAGTCTGTATGGTATCATGGGGCAGCTTAGCAGCAAGATTTAGAAGACCCCACTTGGAATGAATAAATTCAACTAATGGAAGGTTGGTAAGAAACTCAGGTCGCTGACACAATATAAACTCTTCCCAGGCACCAGGCGATGGCCAGTCTCTTAACATCAACATTTTTGGCCATCCATCTTCATGTGCAAGCCCCTCCGAATATCCTTTGATGAACTGAGTTAGTTCAATCTCAATCTGTCAGAATTTGGTAGAATGGACCATTAGAAGATTAAAGACATGTTGCTAGCAATTATAAATCATATAAAATGTTTGATGTAAATATGCATAGTCTACAAACGGCGTCATCAAATAATAGAAAGTGGCCATATATAAATCCTAATATCTCAGCCACAATTCTAAGATTTCCAATGTATTGCCACCACACGTAATCTGAACCCTCCAATGAGGTAGCTAGATATTATGACCTATGTAGCACGTATATTTCAACCATAGCAATGAACATGCCGGACACATGTGAGACACCCGAATTAAGCATGATACTTCCATTTTAATGTACGTTTTGGAATTTGCTTAAGTGCCGCATGTTGTATGGTGTTGTCAATGTGTCGGTGTGTTTGTGTACATGCAACATAGAATATAAGTATAACACATTGTCAGCTGGTTATTTGATAGTAGTAATGTCATTATGCATTCTCACAGATATACTGCAAAAAGGTTCATTAACAGCACGAACTTCACTTTTTATAAATTGTAATTATGACATGTTTCGTAGTTAGCACAAGTTCTGTGATACCATGTGAATTATGAGAAACTTGGATACCTCTTCTCATTTTTGGTAGTTGATGGTATCGCTTAGAACACCCTTGCACTCCCTCCAGTATGTGGCGTCCCCAACCACCACTGTGTACAGCATGAAAAAGTCACCTTCGGACATCCTATGCTGGATGGCAACAATCAAACTAACGACCAACTACTATAGGAAATAATGCCTTGGTTATCCCACATGTCTGCTTTGGGTGGGAGATACACATTTTAAACAAGAATATTTGCAGGAGGGTATCATCTAACTTGTGTGCAGTGACTATTTACACGGAATTTGCCCATCTACTGAGTGGAAACAATGCACTGCTAGGGACATGGCTGAAGCACAACATATTTAAGTTTACATAAGAGCTATATTTTCTGAGCATTTGTTTAACTTACAATGTTTCTCTCTTTTATCTACTCATCAAGGAAAAGGGGTACATAGTGCAGAAGCGTAAAACCTATTTCCACCCAATTTTTCTTCCATTTTTATAGCATTAGAATCGTGAACTTACATGTATGATAACATGCACAAAACTTCATAATTGGAGATTAAATGTTTCATGTTTCATGGAGACGATTTGGTGGGAACTCTTTTGTGGCAAATTGGCAAGCAGGGTTTATCGCATACCTATTATGTTCATAAAGACAGTTTTGATGATGGGTTCAACAATTACAAATACAATATCCAATTGGTTTTGAATTTGGCCAGGAAAATCTCATCAAATGCATTCACATTATCACATAGAACAAGAAATTAAAGAAAGTAAATCCATCATCAAAAGCAAACTTTATGGACAAACCTCTGACTGGCTTAGATAATCGATGACCTTCACCACAGTATTATTTTCCAGCATTCTCTCATCAGCAGTCTCCTGGATCCCTCTCCAGATGCTCATTGGATCCCAGCTAGAGGCCAAGGAATGATCAAATACATGTTTAACAATGATGGGCTCGCCCTTGACCCAATGTTTATGAAAATGACCAATACCTTCACGTTTTAAATCCTCAGATGTAGGGTAAAACAAGACATTATCATCACTACCATTTCTGTGAGAGCATGGATTAAGTAATGATTGATTTGAATCACTTGACAACGCAGTTGTATGACCTGTGCAAGAAGCATGACAATCTGAACTTTGAATGCCAGAAACTTTACATCCAGTAACCATTTCTTCAGCATTCTTTACCAGCTTTGCTGCCCAGTTTATCTTGAGAATGCGTCTTAATACTAATTTTGAGGAGCCACAGCCACCAGCCTCGTCAGGTGCACAGGGGATACTTCCATCAGTGTTGGACTTCCACGTTGGAAACATATGTGAAAAGTTGATAGCATTCTCATCTTTAGACGGCAACATCAGTTTATCAGCAATTCTTTTTTCAGCAGAAGATTCTCCGTTGACAGAAACTAAGGATGCCCTTCTGATATCCTGACAGCAGGTGAGGCACAAATCATAAAAACACTGCGGGCAGTGCCGATGGAAATCAAAAATTGGTATCCTGCACAGGTTACTGCACATAAAAAACTGTTACAACTACACACCAACAAAAAGTAACAGACGTAGAAATTGAAAGATTAAAATACTTAAACAAAGTGAAGTTTGAGGAACCGGTACCAACACATCTGCTCATCTGCTTGTATATTTGCCCTCGGAATATCAGTTTTCGTTCCTGGTATAAAACATATATTGAATGAGATATATGGCAATAAGACATAATAAGAATTATAACCAAAGAAACCAAAATGTAGAAGAAATACCATGTACTCTTGTCTCCACCGCTATCTCAGAGCACTGCTCTGAATAAATCTGCTTTAGAACAGGAAGTACAAAGGTCAAGAGGCTGTGAAGGTACCGCAACTTATCCATGCCAGTTATTTCCTTCACCTTAGTCTGAAAAAGCACAGTTAGCATCTCCATGGCTAACAGTGGGATAGTATTGGCAAGTGAGATGCTATCAGATTACTAAATTAGACGTAATGTACCTTAATCAAATTATCTCCACATAAGCAGACTTTGCAATTACAAATACCCCTACAAGCAGGGCAAATTTTCCGAATGTCTTCTACAGGAATATCAGCATACCTTAGAAAAATACAAGTGAATAGATAAGATTTTATTGTCCAAAAAGAATAAGAAATTAGCATAAATTACTTTCCCAGATGTTAATGTATAGTACCATTGCGAAATGCAGTTACCACAGTATCCTTTCCGATCACAACTGTTGCACCACACAACATTCACTGTATCATTTCTTCGGCACTGATGACAAGTTAGCCCCTCAGCCTCCCCCAATCCTGAACTCTTCCCATAATATTCCTACAGCACCAAGTATGTTTGTAAATTCCTAAATTCATGAGATATTTCTGCAAATAGTAATGGTGAAAGTTTTAGATGGATTCATAGACAAATTTGGGTTTGGTGGTGGCAGCAAACTGAATGAATCTGAATCTATTGGAAAACATTAAGCCTTTAGAATGTGTAATTTTGAACGGGTTGTTTGTGTTTTCGATATGAAAAACAGACGTGGGTGTGTCCTTTACGTTGGAGAAAGCAAACAAAAAAGAAAACGTAGGAACAAAGACAATATCTAATGCCAAATAATCAAAAACCTCTTATAAAATAAATGAATAAATGACACAACATTTAAATATCTGGATCATAATTAACTGAAAATAATAATGAAGGAAATCAACCCCACAACTGCATTTGCTCATTTTCTTATTAAAGAACACATGTCAACTTACCGTATGACCACCTCCACCAAAGTTATTCCCTTCCTTGCTCAAATAAGAATTATTGTATGATGATCTGGTTTGATCCTCCTCACCCTGCATGGCATCCCTCCGTCCCTTGCTAAATCTCAACGAACTACCGCGGTCCATTGAACTCTTCAATCCCACCATATTCGACGAATACAACTCCTGACTTCTCCCAAACTTCGTGTATTCCAAGCCATCACCATTTCTTGGAGAAAGTGACCTTGACATCTCAGGGTCTTTCTGCTTACTCTCTACGTATGAGCCGTTGTTGTCTACTGAACCCCTCCTGGCTTTCTTCAGGCTTGCTCTGAGCGCAGAATTCGCTGCCCGCTTCTTTGCCTGAATGTAGTGCTTTTCACACACTGTCTTGTCTGGCATCGACAAAGCACTGCACCTCCACTGCTTACCGTCCGATCTCTTGCACCTGAGGTCCTCTGGTATTTCCAGCATGGATCCAGGTTGGTGCCTTGGGTTCTCTATCATCCTAAAAATTCCATGAATATATTGAGAAACTTTCATCATAAGATCACCACAAAACCATGAAGCTCAATCGCTTCTATCTAGGTCTTTAGAGCTAGTAATTTCAATGGGTTCTAATTTAATAAGATTTTGCAAAAAGCATACTACTTCAGTGAAACGACGTAAAAGATGAAGAATGAATTCTTAAAATCCACGTCAAAATTAAACTAAAGATAATCAAATTGGCGTTACGCATAATTCTTATCTCTAAGTATGCATTTGAATTTGCAGTTATGCATTAAAAATTTTCAATCATTACTGATTTTTAGAACATGCAAATTAAGCAATGAAACCCTTGCAGTTAAAAAAGTAACTTGAACAACAGCAGACCTACTCTTTCGCAAACCCTTATGCTTCTCCAATCCAAAAAATTAAAAAAAATATTTAAAAATCAGTTACTTCGTTCCTCTACTATAACGCAAAATGTGAATATGAGACGCTAAAGTTATTCACTTCGTACAACAAAAATAAACACGAAGGAGAATCTCAAAGCCCTAGCCATGCTTCAGCATTGAACTGTGAGATTTAGCCAACGCTATAAGCGCGATCAGAATAAATCAAAAGAAGGAATCTAGAATTTGAATAAATTGATGAGGAAAAAAAATCGTACCTTTCGGGCCCCCAATTGGTAGGGTTTCGAACAAGAGCAAAGCGGAAGCGAGCGGAGCTGTGGAAAGAGACATGGCTGGCATAAAATAGAGCTAATTTGCCGAAAAAGGAAGAGGACCAATGAAAAAATAATGTGAAAGGGAAGGGACTGGTTCGAATTTGTTCCTGTAAATTTGTTCGCTGTTTGCGTTGAAAAAAGTTGGGGACACGAGCGACTGCTATTTATTTTTCTCTTTTAATTTTTTAAAAAAAATTTCTCTGCGTATTCGTGGAGTACTGCTAACAACTTGATGGGAGAGACGAAAGCAAACTCCTCGGCCTGGGGGGATTCTATTTGCACACCAATTTCTGCTTCACAGTAATCACATTTATTTACAATGTTACCCCGGAAAAAAACTGTATTTTTTAAACTTCTCTTTTAACCCTTCAAACCGCCTTCAAAATTTTCTACCCTTTCCCGCCCGGCTCCTCCTCCTGCCGCCGCCGCTGCCACCGAAGTAGCATCCCGCAGACCCACCGTCGTCTTATTCATACTCTTCACTTTCTTCTCTTCATCTTTTGCCATTTCTTTATATTTATTGTATTCATTAATTTTATCAATTTCATAAAGCATAGACATAATCCCAACGTCATCCTTCTCATCCACCCCTCTAACTGTCGCCGCCCGCTCCATTTCTCCATCGTCGTCTTCATCGCTTCATCTTTCTTCTTCATCGTCGTCATCTTCGTATGATTCAAAAATAATAATAATCTACAAAGGACGCCAACAAGTACGAGGAGTCAGCTATGGAGGAGGAGAGTGGACATGAGACGACAAGAGGAGGCAGTACTACATGAGGCCTTGGTTTTGTCAATGGTTTTGTGGATCAGCAAGCAGAAATCATTAAATGTTGATGAATAATGTTTAAACATCTTTATAAAAACTTTTTAAGTTTCTGTCTAAGAAATCAATTTGTATTACCAAAATGATTCTTACTCGACAAGTTCGTACAAAATATAAAGATAACTCTAAGCAACAAAAATTAAAACAATACTTGAAAAAATAGAATCAATCACATATGGGCAACCACGAATCTTTTATCATAGTTCGATTAACCTTGACCTACGTCCAGTCCACAGGAAATCGCATTTGAGATTTCCGCTATAACTTTTCAATACCGAACGAATAATATACATCCACAACTTGATGAATAATACTCCCTTATTGTAAAATCAGCCCTCGACAAACTTTAAGATAGAAACCTCTCAAATCAAGAGAAACACTGCATCTTTACACTGAGGCCAATACCTCACACCAAGGTAAACTTGTTGAACAATTGAGTACAAAACCATATAACCTTAAAGATGAAGCTCGTGTGATTGTAACGTGGCTAACGTTATAGGAATTCTATTCTAAATATTTGACAATTGCAATGGAGAATAAAAATCAATTTGGCTCGAAGAGAATAGAATATGAAATACTTAAGCTCTGGTGCAGTATGAGATTTTCTATAGTTTTCTTGTTTTCCTTTTTGTGTATTTTCATCTATCATTCATGTATAAAAATCCATGAGAGATCCTCAATATATAGGCGTGAATACCCACAAAAGAGATTTCCTAAAATATCCTAATAATTATTAGGAAACAGCTAATTGCAGAAAATACATTCTGTCCAATGGCTAGTTGATTAGTCGACTAGATAACAACTATTAGTCGACTAATGGTCATTGGTCAACTAATAGTTGTACAGTGGTCGACTAATCAGTCGGTCAGTTTTCTCTCAAGAATTAGTCAACTAGTACTAAGTCAGTGGTCAGCTAATACTCATTTAGTCGACTAGTATTACTACTCTGGTCGACTAACCAGTCAGGACAGAGAGGTGTTAAAGTATCTGTTTAAAATTTGACGACTAAAGCACGCATGTTAGTCGACTAATGCTGTGATTAGTTGACTGTAAGTCTTATCTGGTCGACTAATCTGATGGGCCAAAACCTAATAAATTTCAAACTTATATGAGTCAACTTGGGGATCAATATTGGTCGAATAAATCTGATATAAATGTATAGTTTGGCCTATGCAACCAAGGGATTTAATATGAATTGATTTATATTAATTCTAAGTTATTTTCCCAGGGTGTCATGTGTGCGTGTGACATCTTTAAGGCCTTAACAAAGATTCTAAGACAAGAATGAAAACAATGCATCAAATTACATTTTATCATATATTTTTTCATTGATGTATTCTTTGATTTTCATCTTCTTATCATAGAAGCCTCCAAACCATCTTGTTGCATTGAAGTCACATCATCACGTAGACTTGTCAAGGTTGGTTGTGATCATTACTAAGCCATCCATGCTTGAGTAGTCTTGAGCAATCTATGCGTGGTCTTTGATCTTTGTTGTATTAAACCACAACTAATGCTTTCCTAAATAACTTAATAAGTATATCAGTGAAAGCATTATGTTTGCTAATCATTAAAATATGTATTGGAAGGAATCCAATACCTAACGTTCTCTCCGTTTTTGATGATAACAAACATACACACCAAAATCAGAAATATGATACATTTAAACAAATTTAATTATATACTCCCTCCCCCCCCCCCCCCCCCCCCCCCACACACACACACACACACACACACACACACACACACACTTTATGCATACTCCCCATGAGTTGATGCTTCCAGTGATCTGATATCTCCTAATACATTTCTACCCCTTTGGCATCACCAAAAAGAAGGGAGTCCCAATACCAAGTGCATGTAGGAATTATCACATCTACAAGTATGCTCCACATTTTATTATGAGTGCTTGAAAAATAATCATACAAAATTTTGCACTCCTTTATTTTGGGTCATTGGGTTTAGTTATAAGGGTTAAGTCAATTAAATCAAATGATTTTAAAAATAATATGTTCTTATCCAAGATTATCAGATTCAGATTTTAATCTTAATTTTTTAAACTTCAAAATTGAGCATCCTCAAAGATAAACGTTAAGTATGGATACCCTGATAGTAGTGGGTTCAAAAGGTTGATCACTTAATAGGAACACAAATCCATTTAGGATCGGATTTCCCAGAATGCATATGCATATAATTTCTAGAACGATGCACATTATCCACAAAATGGTTGGTATATGTGTCTTTATCAAAACTACATGCATTCTTTGGTATCCACATAGAAATGCATATGGTTGGTATATGTGTCTTTATCAAAACTACATGCATTCTTTGGTATCCACATAGAAATGCATATGCATATAATTTTATTGAAGAAATAGCCTTGTCAAGCTCGTAAACGTTGATTTATTGCAGTGGACAAGAAGTGCTTGGGGAAGCATGAAGCATAGAAACGCACAGTCGCAAACCAAACACTCCTCCAAATGCAACAAACACTAGTAAAATGAAATCAGAAAACATACCCTCTCAAAAAAGTGAAATAATGGGGGGGGGGGGGGGGAAAAAGTGAGGTATATGTATGTATATTGTTGTCCTTCCAAAATATTATTCGGTTACATCTGACTCTGTAATTGCTGGCTCCTGTTAAGCCCTGCAACAATTCTTGCAGGGATCTGTTAAGCCAAATAAAAAAAAACCAATATGTTCTGGATCTCCAGCTTTTATAGCCAAAAAATAACATAGCTGGGACTATGTTACAGCATCAAATAAGCTGGAAAAATAATTGGGATGTGAATCTGGGAAAAAAATTTTAATTTAATCTGGAATGGGGCCTTCATGTCATTAAGGACTCCAACAAATCAGACGTGTATTCATATGCGACGAAGGTGACAGCGCCTGCAGGCGCCGATTTAATCAAGGAGGGAAAGATGCCCTTGTAGAGACCGGCCCATCCCTCCATTTTCACAATCTGGCGCAGTGCGTCGTACATATTCTTGTAGATCCTCGGCTCCACCCTTGCTCCATATTTTGGATGTCTCAGCAATCCTTCAACCTACGATTTCATCAGAACAAGGTTACTGAACCGTAACAAAGCAAACAATGTATGCAAATGGTCTAAACAACATGTGAAGCAACATCATAGGAGATAGATAAAAACAAAAGACCACGCTGTCTGGAAATACCAGCCAGAATCACCCACAGACCATGTATCTGATATGAAAATCTAGGGTTTTGACGAGAAAAGTTTCAGATTTGTATTGATAGGAAAATAGTGCAAGATACAATTGGTTTCATTCGAGAGGAAATCGCTTTAGATCTAAGAGACATAGCTTAATCTCTCTACTTCTAGAGTTCTACTCTCTAGTCTAGGGTTTTCTCTCAATTCTTGCATTAAAACATTAATTCCTCACCCAAATACATAAATAGGGCATATATGTCCAAAATTACAAAGACCCCCTCGAAACCCAAAACTTCACCAAAATGTCCCGGGGCTATTTGGCCACTCCACGATCCACTCCGTGCTGCCGCTTTTGATAGGGGTTATGATCTCATCATTACTCCCCCCAAAGAGACACCTTGTCCTCAAGGTGAAAATCTAGAAACTGTTGTGCAATAACCACATAAGGCTCCCAAGAGGTCTCATGGTCTGTAAGGCCCTTCCACTGAATCAACACCTCCCGCTCTGCTGAACTTCCCTGGCAAACCACCTTCAACTCGGCCAGTTCCAAGTTCACCTCCATATCCTCCATCAGAGTTTGTGGTGGTGAAGAAGAAGAGATGTGGTCCCAAATGGCCTGTCAAAGCTGCAATACATGAAAAACTAGGTGAATGACTGACCCCGGTGACAATTTCAGCCGATACACCACCTGACCAATCTTCGTCTCAACCTCGTACGAACTGAAGTAGCAGTGTGACATCATCACTATCAATCAACCTCGTACGGACCAATCTTCGTCTCACTCTACTTGCCCTGTCCCATCATCACTCCGAAACTCTCGGTGTCCACCAGCTACAACCTCTGTTGCTTCACCACTCGGTTGGATACAAAATTGTAGGTGGCCCCACTATCAATCAAAACTGCCACCTCTTGCTATGAAATCCTTCTGATGAACTTCACAGTATGGTTCGAAGTAAATTCCACTACGGAGTTGAGTAACACCCCTGCATTGTCCAGATGTGAGTGCTCCTGCTCACTACATCTTCTTCCACCTCCACATTCTCGTCCTCGTCATCTTCCACTAGTAGCACCTGGAAGGTGCGGTCTCGGCAAAGGTGCCTTAGAGTAAACTTCTCATCACATCAGAAACACAGCCCATTCACCTTCTTGTTCTGCATTTCCGCCTCTGTCATGCGTTGAAACTGCCCGCTAGGCGGTGCACCATTGCTCTTCTCCTTGCCAGACTGCCTTCCAGTCTGGGCACCCCCGCAAGAGCCCTCTGTCCTCCTGAAAGTGCATGGCTGCTGAAAGTGGAGCTGCTCCACGCCCCTTGGCCCGTCGCTCTGTTATGAGCCTGTCATTTACCATATGGGATAACTCCATCATATCTAGTATCCTCTGCGGTCTCTATAGGCGGATCTCAACTCGGATGTCTGGCTTGAACCCTTTCATGTAGCACCCCATCAATGTCGCCTCTGGTATACCTCTCACACGGCCTGAGAGAGCCTCGAACATCTTCATGTAATCTCTAACGGTGCCATCATGCCTAAGATCGAGAAGCCGCTTGTGTAGATCACCACCCTAGGCGTCTCTAAACCGGTCCAGAACTCTTCCCACGACCTCACAGGTTGCCATTTCTGCCTCCACTAAAACCAGAACAAAGCCTCCCCTTCTAAGCAAATACCCACTGTATGTAATTTCTCGAAATTTGTAGTAAGATGGTTCACCGCAAGATATCGCTCCATGCGGTAAACCCACCCATAAGGGTTCTCTCCCTCGTAGACCAACATCTTCAGCTTTGGAACCTTACTCTCAGGTCCACATCACATGTCATGTTCTTCTCCTTGGCTGCTCGAAATGGAATTGTTGATAATCATCTTGTCGGGCTTCCCCATCACCACACTGGCCTCTTCATGCTCTCTCATGGTATCCCCAGCCTCTGTCAACCCAATCAGGGCCAGGGACACCTCCCGTCAAGCCCACATGTCCATAATCATGCTCATCGTAACCCCTGAAGTGGTTGTCATCTCTCCGTGCCTGATGTCGAGTGACGGCGTCGTCGCTGGAAGGTCCGTGAGGCTGATGTGCTTCAAGAGAGGGCTCGTCGCTGTTGGAAAGGCGCTAAGGGCCCGTGGTCCTGTTGCTGGACAGAACATGGGCTTGAGGGCCCCTGTGATGGCATATGAGATCCCCGAGGCCCCTGCGTCTGTGTGGGGGCCAGTGAACCCCTCGGCGGTGGCGTTGAGGGCTCGCAAGGACCCTGGGGTTCCGTCAAGAGCTTGCAAGGCCTTAGGGCTCAGTCGAGGGCTTGTGACCCATACACGGGTTCATCAGGGCCCGACGAGGGTCTGACGAGGTCGCCTGGGCCCGTCGATGCCCTGGCGATTGAGATCCCCCCGCTAGGGTTTCAGGGGTCAGCATTCCTCCGTCCATGTCGACGCCTGACGCCCCTTGGGAGTGTTGAGCCCCCGTTTTGCTCCCCTTTGTGCCCTTCGTCGCTTCCCAGAGGTAGATTGTCATTAAAAATCACAGCTTTTCCTTATCCTTTGTCCAAAGGTAGCTCCTTTCTCCTCTGATCTATGATAGGATCTTCATCTTCCCTCAGATCTGAGTTTGATGAGCTCTTCTCCTTAGATCTAAGGCTTCCTAACAACTCCTCCATTTTTTCATCATGATTTCCATGTATATCCTCACTTGAGTTGAGTCCCCTCATCCATAGCTAGTACCATCACATCCATCGAAGAGAACCTCTCTTCCATTAAACTCTTGGGTCCTTTGATCTCGGAATCGATCTTTTCCTCCAAAGCTTACATCTTTCTTGTTGTGGACATAATGATCTACGCTCTGATACCAATTGATAGGAAACTCTAGGAGTTTTGAAGAGAAAAGTTTCAGATTTGTATTGAAAAGAAAATATTGCAAGATACAATTGATTTCGTTTGAGATGAAATCACTCTCTAAGTTTTAGATCTAAGAGAGAAAACTCGATCTCTCTACGTCTAGAGTTCTACTCTCTACTTTAGGATTTTCTTCTCAATTCTAGCATAAAACATTAACGTCTCCCCAAATACATAAATAGAAATACATAAATAGGACAGATCTGTCCAAAATTACAAAGACACCCTAGAAACCTAAAACTTGCCAAAAATGCCCAAAACTTCACAAAAATGCTACCGAGCTATTTGGCCACTCCACGATCCATTCTGCACCGCCTCCTCTGATAGATTATAATCTCACCCATATCATCTTTTGTGAAGATGTAACGTGTTAGAATTATATCAGATACGTGTTGCCATCTATATCTATATAATGTCCATAGTGGCATGACCGATGCCCAAGTAATTGTTACAAACCCAATTAGTCCCCCATAGTTACATGTGCTTGATTCAATGTAACTAGAACTTCTCTTTTACTTTTAATTTATTGCTTACTTACATTTCAAGTGTTCAGGATCTCCACTCTTGGCACCATGGCATTTGAACAAGTGAACTCTAATTAACAACCCAACACTTATGTTTTCATACTGACGCCACAGAAAGAACTAAAGTTGAGTTTGATTCACTCGCTAAAGCAATCATACGGCCTCTCCTACAGCTAGCCAAAACTCGGCTCGGTCTAGTCTTAGCTAAACATGTGACACAACATAAACATGATAGGAACCTTTAAAAAGTAGGATAAATGATCCATCCATATTCCTACGTTTGTGTGCTATCTGTGCGCGTGGTTTTTTGTTTTGGGTTTTTTTTTGTTTGGGGGGGGGGGGGCGGAGGGGGCTTGGGCTAGTCTTAGCGAACACGTGACTCACCATAAGCACGGTAATAACCTTAAATAGCAGGATACATGGTTCACAGCTCCAACCCATCCAAATTTAAATATCAGCAACCCAAATAGGCAATCCATGCAGTTATGTAGGATCTCTGAAACATTAACCTACATATAAACAGTGATTTAGATGTATGGTAGCCATCTAAAATGTAGTGACAAAGTCAATGCTAAACTACATATTAATTTGCAGCCACTTGATGCATAAGTAATACTCAAATAAGTCACTTGAATTTTCATTTGTAGGTGGAATAAGGCTGTTAGATCACATCCAACATTTTTCAATTGGGTTTGAGCAGTTAGGATCTACATATTTGATCCACTCAAGTTGAGCTTAGTCTAACTACACACACATATGCATACTTGCATGCATGAGCAAGTGGGTGCAGGGAGGGATAGAGGGAGGGGGTAGGTATCAGGTACAACTGCGAAAAAGTTCACATTCTACTCATCTTTTGGATGATCGGAACCATTCATATCGATCTCAGTGTCTTAAAACATTGGTATAACAAAAATCAAAGATTTGCATATGATTTTTCCTTTCATCTAGTGGTCAAAAATTTAAAGGTTTTGAAAAAAAACAAGACTTTAGTATCCCCTAGATGGCTAGGCAAGAAGCTTGTAACACACAAGATTTTTGGTGTACATAAATGTTTTAGGATATGGATATCAACATGAATTGTCCCCATCATCCAAACAAAGAGTGAAAGGTGGACTGAACTTTTCCATATATAAATATAATAAAATAACAAAACCCTAATGATCAGGATACCATTTATGAGACGTTGAAAGACGAACAAAATGAAGCCCTAAAATTTTTGTCAATGGCTCCTACCCCAAATCATGAATTCAAACCAAGAACTCTAAATGTCCAAAATCCTATAAATAGCATATAGATTGTTTCTAGCATAAATGTGAGGTGTTTATTTCTCCAAAATAGTAACAAACTTATGTGAAAGAGTTTCTCTTTCGGTATGCTTAAGCAATAAACGTATACAAGGTGCCGTAAGATATACATTTTTTTAAAACAAGGCTCTGATACACAAATTTCTCGATTTCTAGGCTAGATAGTCCCCCCACCACAGTGTAGCCGATACTGATTGGGCAAGGATGGTCAAGGATGAGTGTCCACCATGGACACACAACTCAGTTTGACGTGGCCATGCTTCCTTGAAGCCTTCTTCTAAGCAAAAGCAACAGAAACTTGGCATACAGTGGAACCCCCATGCATTTTAATTTGATAAATTTGGCTTCGGTTGCTATTGAGGGGTGTTTCAAGTTAAAAAGCCCATAACAGTTTATACATAAATAATGGATTAGGCTAGAGCCTTGCAATTGGGGACATTGAGCAGTTACCTGAAACCTCTTCTTAACAACATCAAGGGGATGACAGATGGCTTTTGCACATGTTCCAGCAGCAAAACCACAGAGGAAAAGCTGGAAGCTTGAAAGACTGTCGTCTTGCCCAATCGTGCTGATATCAGAAAATCTGTGTCTGTTCCACGTCTGTAGGGGGAAAAGGTCAGTGCCAGCATGACAATTGCGGACATTCTGCTGCCAAAAGATGATACCAATCTACTTTGCTAATAAATCACACTGTAATAATCTGCCAACAGCATGGCACTTTCAAACATCAGTTGTACAGACAGTTTTAACTACCTTAATAAAATAAAGAAACTCTTGGGTGCACCCAAATGTGCATGGTGCTGGGGAGGAAATCCCTCTCAGCAAGATCCAAACACATGGGAAGATATTTAAGATTTGATTTTTTTTTACTTATCACTTGTTAAAAGAAACTAAAACTAACGGTATGAAGGTGCAACATATATGCTAAACATAATATATCCTACAAGTACTCATATGTCATCCAATTAACCAAATAAGCTGTGATATGATCATAATAGTATTTTGGTAGATAAGTATTCTGGTTTGAGTCTTTTAAAATACTCCAACCAAATTCGCAATCGCAGTGTTAACCAAAAGAACGCATATCATTAGGATTTTTCATTAATTCATGTTTACCACAACCATTTCAAATCTTATGCAGGAAATATTTTGAAACACAGGAAGCTAATAAGAACATGTGGGTCCAACCATTACAATGACTAGTCACAATGAGGGTAGGAAATGTGTTGTGTTGTGTGTTTTTTGATATTTTTTTTTTTGATTTTTTTTTGGGGGGAGATGACGGCTGCTTCGCTGTACACAATAAACATGTTACACTGGCCCCGAAAATACTGGACTTTAAAATTGCTCGGTTAAAAAAAGAAAAAAGAATCATTTCAGTGTCAATTCACCATTGATTGATAACAGACTGGGTTTTGGATAGACAGGTTGTGTTTGAAAAATAATCATAAATAACAACGCTGCTGGATGAGGATTCAGCCTATCAAGTAACCAAAGATATATGTATCAACCTTACAATGCTATGGTCCAATTGTAGAGCAGGTAACGGAGAACGATACATGTAGAACCAGCTGAAATTAGGAGCAATGTGAGAGAAAGAAAAGCTGAATGCGTGATCTATTTGGGATGCTGTCATGCTGACCAATGATCAACAGAAAAAATCCAAAGATAGGTGATCTTTGCAAAACAATGAGTTATTGAACAGTATTCCAAAAACGATGAAGGATTAGATATTCCTGTTCTTCAACAAAGAAAGGAAAATTGCATAGAAAATAAATCCACTGAGTGGTGCTAACCACAGTCCTTTAACGTCAGAGTTTTTTTTTTTTTTTTTTTTTTGGGGGGGGGGGGGGAGACTTGTGGGGCACTAGAGCTACTGAAGAATGTACAAGATAAAAACATTAAAAAGAGTAATGTTGAAACTCTTTGTCGAAGCATTTGAAATGTATTATTGAATTCCATGCCACTACACTAGAAATGCAATTCTATGCAATTCTGATGAGTGATGGAAATATTTTTATTCTCTAACATGCCTTCCAGGTTGACAACCTTTTCTGGGCCAAAACCTAAGGTTTTGCACTGTTTTTTTCATTTTGCTCTTTTAATTGTACACCAACATGTGTTGTCCTGATACCATATTAAATTCCTTACCACTACATCAAAACTTCCCAAGATTGAGTGAAATGTTGCAACAGTCTAACATAAACTAGTCCCCACTCAGAATGGATTAAACTCTATGAATGGATTACGCAATAGGGTGCACTAAATGAGACCACTATTAAGCTACCGACATGACATATGATACTTGGATCAAACACGTCATATTCTAGAATACACAGCTCATGTGTTTTTGTTCGGCTAAGTAAGCAAAATTGGCTAATTAAATCACAGATGCCACGATCATGAACGGATATATAGCAATCTTGAGAATGTGATAAAAAGGGGCCCACAGTCCATCATAGATAGCGCACAAGATGTTTTTGTAGATGTAGGATTGAAGGCCTAGGTATAGCCAACAATCGTATTCTACTGTGAAGGCACAATCAGGAGGCATTATAACATCATGAGTGATGTGAATATCTGGAAGCAAGGCACCATAATCAGTCACAACCATGGATGGAGACCCCCCCCGGCGCCGGGGGGGGGGGGGGGGTGGGTGGGTGGGTGAACCCCAAGAAAGATAAATACTAACAAAAATAACCCCCACACTGTGCCTTCACAAGATGCGGCATTGTAACAGTTAAGAGTTACCAGGTGCAACTTAGTAGTAGCTTCGAATTTTGTTACCTAATTACTTTGGGGCAGGTCTGACACAACAAACGTAGTAGAGAGTACATTTTTATAATACGGGTAACAGTAGGTGAGATAAAAATGCTTCAAATGTCAATATAATTCAAATGTCATATCTTTTTTTGACTGACAGAACCTAAATGATTGAAGACCTCACTATATTAAAAATGTGGTTTTCAATAGCAAATGAAGCTGCTTAGACTTCCAACCAACTTTTATGTATACAAAATTTATACCTTCATGTATTATCCTTTTTTATTTACCTTTCCTTTTTGTGTCTCTTCTTTTAATTGTTGTTTTTAGCAAACTTAATTTCTTATGACCAAACTTTTCTGAACTGTTTGAATCAACATTAAAACCAAGTATGATTAATTAATTACAAAATCAAACAGTAAATTGTATAAATTAAATGATTTTTACATGGCTTACATATCTAATATTTATTTTACTTTGTTACGATTTTGTAATTTTGATGTTAACGTTCACCTTATAAGTCAGAGAGAAAAAGAGAGTGGTCGCCCATGAGGAAAATGAACAATTAGGTTAAAATTTACAAAATAATACTCCAATTTGGTGGCCTTGTAAATGTTCTTGTTTTTTTCTTTTTATTATGAATAAAAGATTGCATGCATTTAATAAGTTTCCAATAAAAGATTTGCAACATATAAGTGCATAATTTCTGTGTCTTTTTCATTGTTTTATTGCATGTGTTTCCCGCAAAGAGATCTAGTATGTGTGTATGTCATACATATTGTGCCCTTCTAGGATAAGTTTCATAGGGATCAAATCAAGAATTTTTAATTTTTAATTTTTAATCTGTTTTATTTTGAGTCTTATAATTTAATTATTTTGGAGTCCTTTATTTATTTTTAAGAATTTTAGTCTTTTAAGAGTTTAGTCCCACATCAGATGGGAATAGGAAATGTGTTGAATTGTAAGCCTATAAAAGGCCCTAAACTTGTTTTATTTTCAATCAATTAATGAATTAAAAATTTAAAGAAATCCTCAAATCTGATAAAGGTCCCCTCCTTGGTGAGAAGAATTGAAACCTTGGTGAGAAGCCAAGAAACCCTAGTTTATCAAATCTTCTCCAAATTCTCTTTCAAAATCCCTAAATCTATCATGCCCTACATAGGGATGAGAATGGGCATGCCAAAGGCCGATTGGGCTTCCAATTAGGCATGCCACATCATCCCTACAAATCCTTCACTAATTCTTCTAGAATTAGAAGAATTAGTAGGGATGATGATGTGGCATGCCCAATTGGAAGCCCAATCGAGCTTTGGCCATGCCTATTCTCATCCATACCCCTACATCAATTTAGTATCGGAATCAAAGATCATATCTTTGCTCGTCCTGATTTCAGATAAAAATAAAAAATATCAGGTCTCTGTTGCCGCAAACTTCCGCCAATTTCCTCGTCAAAACCTATGATGCCATCATCCAACCCCATCTACATCGATTATGCCACCGACGTCGCAACCGCTCTCTAACTCCACCAGATGCCTCTCACCGTCACCATCGTTCAGCCGTTGACGTCACCACCAAGCTTTATCCACCGTCGTGACCGAAGTCGTCGCCTCTCAATCAACCCACGTGAAACCCCTACATCTCCGACGACGCTAGAATCAACTGCCAACAAGCGTCGCCATTATCCAATACTTCACGAACTGAAGATCCTCGAACCCTAGGGAGTTCAACAATGCCACCGCCTGCAATGGCCGGGGTCGCCAACCCCCAGAATTCTTTGACGCTTCCCGACGAAGCTATAAGACCAAATTGGGCAGTAAACCACCGTCAGATTTGTCGTAATTCGGCATCAGCACCTACGATGCTACAGTGCCGGCTTGTTTGAGTCAATCCCGACACTATGCTGGACCACTGATCGCAATCGGCTCAGTCGATCCGCCAACTCGAGCCAACTCAGCTAAGCCGCCAACCTGAGCCGCGGCTCAACAGTGAGTCATTCTATTTTTCAAGGAATTTCAGCTGGATTTTCGGTGATTTTTTTGGTGTAGTTTGCTATTTCAATTATTCTAGATATGCTTGAAATCCAAATTCAGTGTCGTTCGCATCAGTGGATAGCTGACTTAAACAACTACGCATAGCTATCCTCCGTGCAAGAAGATCTGCTCTAAATTATGGATATGATTACTACGATGATTACTACAAGGGCTATTCTTTTCGAAAAATGTATAATCGGGTCACATATTTTTATGGCTTTGATAATAGGTATGGGTATGATAATTGGAAATCTTATCTACAATATTTTTTCTTTTGTTTTAAATTTTCAAAAGAACAGAAATATGTGTGCATATCACGTGTTCAAAGGAGAAACGATATCCTGGTATATGCACCTTCCACTCATATTCGTCGATCGTCAGTGTTCAAAATCCGCCTTCAAAATTACTACACTTCCAAATATCAATATATTTCACATGCACTCTAGTAATCTTCAAGCCCGAAAGCAAAGACATGGTCATAAGAAGAGATAAGTTGGAGCAACAAACAAATTTTTCAAGCATCAAACAATAGGAAAGGGAAAAAGAATAAACTCAAAGTAGAGCCCGCGATAGAGATTGATCCAACACTTGAGGCAGGGTATGAGCTTGAACAAAAGCTGAAGATAGATCATAACCAAGAGATCAAGATAAAGCGTGTGTCAGAGCCTGAATTGGAGCCTAAGTCCAAAAAAAGCCTAAACCAGTATTGGAGTCACATCACGAACCAGGGTCAGAACCAGAACAAAGGTTGATCCAGTACTGACTTTCGAGCCAGAGAAGGTGCTGAATCCAGTACTTAGCCAGAGCACTATCTCCAGCCATCTGTTGAACGCACGTCAGAACTACAGATAGAAGCGTTAATGAAGCTCATTGAGCATATCGAGTTTGTTATCCCCGATTCTCCTCACTTAACCAACATACATGCCCTAAATGTTTTTACATCTTCTATGAGGAGGGAAAAATCTTCAAAAGACATCCATTGAAAAGACATCCTTGATAAGTCTGTATCTTGCTATACTTCAGAGTTCATGGATGTGTCTTTTCTAACTGCAAAGGACTATTGACTGTAGCCCAGCTGTGCTACTTTTTCTGTCATTCACTAGGAGGTGAATTTTTCAAGCCAAGAATGATATGAGTCAGATCAAGAATTTTTTATTTTTTATTTTATTTTATTATTTTATTTTGAGTTTTGGAATTTTAGTTATTTTGAAGTCTTTTATTTATTTTTAAGAATTTTGGTCTTTTAAGAGTTTGGTCTCACATCATATTAAAATTTTGGAGAAATCCCCAAACCAATGTCCTCTCCTTGGTGAGAAGCCTCGAAACCTTGTTGAGAAGCCAAGAAACTTTAAATTATCAAATCTTCCCCAAATTCTCTTTCAAAATCCCCAAATCTATTCGTCCTACATCGAATTTCCAGTCTCCATCACTGGTAACAATAATCCACTTAATCCATTAAGTAATTTCAAAGTGATTACCTAATGGTATGATACAAACATCTATCTGCAGAGAATTCAAGATCAAGCATAGATCCTCGTGGTAACTAAACAAGTCCAACACAGCCATGAAAACCATAAATCATCAAGAGACAAAAACAATGTATATCAATTCCATGCATGTATCAAAAAGCAGTTTCAGTATCCCAAGTTAAAATTATTACCATCATCCATCTCTTGAATGTGTCGTATGTGCCAAACTGCAAACCAGCATAGGGTATGATCTCAACGAGTGTCGGCGATAGGCCAGCATACAATCCTCGAAAACCACGTGTTCTTACGATATCAAGAAATGCTGATGTCATGGAAGGGTATACCTGCATGTAATCAAGTCATCAAGTCATTGCAGGTGGGGTGAGTTTAGAAAATGCGCTTGTCTATGTCATGTCCTATATGTGTAGTGTGATTACAGTGTTTAGAAACAACTACTCATAAAGAACTGTTGGTCACCGTCTTCAGTTTGTCAGGAAACAAAATTAAAAAAAGATCTAGAAAATGATTATCTTTTTATCATCACAACCCGCTTCTCTGTCAAGGTTCAGCACAACTCAAAAATGGTTATCTTGTCTGCCATTCCACGTTAAGTATTAAAGCAATCTTGAATTACTTAGGAGATCCATAAAGAACAATGTTGTCTAATTCAAGAATTTGCACTTCTCAAGGAACAGATTTTCTGAAAGTTACAATTATGCAGACAAAATCCTCTAGTAACAGTAACAACATGTCGAAAGAACTTCAATGAGCCAAATAACTTCTCTTTGCAACCTAAAAATGATTATCCAATTCATTTTTAAAAAAATCACAGGCATTTTGAAATTTGAACACAACAAAATGTTCAGGATGTTTCACTGTCATACTAATGGCAGTTGCCCATGTGGAAGTTGAGACCTCGAGACAATCGCATAGTTGTATTTCTGATTCATTGTCAAATAATAAATATTGAAGCCTTAACTGCAGACTTCTAAGGTGAAAACAGCTCCCACAAGCATTCTAACTCCACTACCTTTCCAGGAATACTCAAGCCTAAAAATCACTTGACTTGGTGATCTGTTATGAACTCATAATACAGGTTAGGAACTAATGAAAGTGGTGGTCCAATGTTACTCAGTTCTTCTTACTGACCTGTAATATTCAATGAAGGCCAATTTAAAATGAAAACTAGAAATCTGAAAGAGCAATGTGAACAACTTGGACTTGAATGATGACGTTAAAACTTTGAAGTTATGAATCAAATGCACCTTATAGACAAAAGAAGAAAGAAAAATAAGAGTGTACATTCTGAGATAGTGGGGTTTAAACTAAAGATAACAGAACCTATAAAAATTTGAAGGAACAATGTTATATTTGAAGAAATAAGTGGGTAAATCAGTACCTTTGGT
This sequence comes from Scilla litardierei, assembly GCA_030789695.1. NCBI lineage: Eukaryota > Viridiplantae > Streptophyta > Magnoliopsida > Asparagales > Asparagaceae > Scilla > Scilla litardierei. Next base: position 170,607,063 of record CM061132.1, read on the forward strand.
TCACCCTGTGATGCTAAAATTGTCCGTAGAAGATCAAATGGATATGATCCTACTGTTGCTGCACATCCTGCAAGCGCTCCACTTACATATGACAAATACGGACTTAGCTGCAAATGATCCCCTGTAAAGGACCAAGAAACAAATGAAGTTTGTGAAGTGAAAACAAGAACAATAAGATAGTGTGGTATTTTAGTTGAGGCATTAATCTTAATATAATGTAGGTTAGCTTATATTTTGTAATTATGTTGTTGATAATAATAAATTTGTAAATCAATAATCTGAACACTACAAAAGTCACCAGACAGTGCACCCAAGGGGACACCATAACATCAGAATTGAAACATCTTTCAAAACACCCTACATTAACGAGTCCATTGACATGAGGGGGGAGTTCATGGAAAGAACAAGATTTTTTAAAAAAATATTAATCACTTAAGAAGTTAGACCGACACAAGCCAAACTACAAATTTTTTAAGTTAAACAAACTAAACCACAAACTTAATTAGAACCTTTGCCTTGGCAGCTTATGTGCATACAGAAGAGAGAAAAACAATATGCGTTTAACAAGAAAACAAAATTTTATCATACAAGACTACCGATATACATGATGCACTGCAAGTAATAACAATAACATAGAGATAATCCGGAAGCTCATAAAAAGCTTGTGTATAAGCAAGAAATAATCAACAATTTCCACATCAACAAAATATAAGAAATAACCGTCAATCAAGAAGATCTTCCTTTGCAGGCAACAAGACATACAGCTGTATGAATTTAGTAAACATTAAACAAAGAAGTCAAATTAAGAACTTGTACAAAAAGTGCAGAAAGGATTCCATTAGTAGGAATTCCAAATATTTTAAAAAAACCGCATGAGATTCTGATGTACCATTTAGAATTGTAAGAACCACTGTCTCTCGAGTAAATACAAACCTGTCTTGGATGAACCTGCTGCAAAAGTTTTTATCTTGTGTAGAACAGTAAATTGTATCGCAGTGTAGGGCATGTACATGAGTAAAGCCGGAACATTTCCCCGCCAAAAACCCTGATACAACAGATTATCCAAATGAAACCACAAAAAATAGTGTTAAAAATAGATCATTGGCATCTCTTCAAATTATAATTCACAAAGTTATTTTTCCTCAAAAAGGTAAGTTTTTACTTAACAAATTAAACAGAACAAGGTGGAAACTTAAAACAATGACCAGCGCAATTTTACATTTGACATTTGCATGGAGTCTGGCATTAGGATGAATATACCCAGTTCACATGTGTAACTACAATAACTCATCGGATAGACTAAAAGCCATGTTTATTTATGGGTTTTTTTCCATATAGACACCCAAAATCTTCCTTATTTCCATATCAACACCCTATATCTTCATATTTCCATATTAACACCTCAAATCTATTAAGTTAGATTTGAAAACCCACATCTGTTAGTTGTTTGTATCAGTTAGTACACTCCAAGAATATTCTTTTTTCAATTGTCTGGACCCATCTAAATTTTGAAGATCCAACCAAAATATCTCTTCATTCATCTTCTTCATCCAAACTGACCTGGTTTGATTCATCCCTTCGGATTCTCCATGGCCCATTAAATCCTCCTCCTTGCAGCAGCAGCAGCAGACCATGAATGTCATGCATTGTCGATGGCCATCCAACCCTTGTTCTCACCCTCCACCTCCTCCTCCTCGGCTAGGAACCAACAAAAGATATGATTTTTATTGAGAAAATGGTAGAAATAACAAAATATTTGAGCACAAAAGATGTGTGCTCTCCTCCCAAGACGCCGAAGAGGACGTCCGCACTCGTTTAATCTAAGATCTAAACCTAAGGACACTCAATAGAAAATATCAAATATCAAGCATGAAAATACCAATGACGGCTAGCCCCCTATAAATAGAAGAAGCTAGGGTTCCTAGGCTAATTGGGCGCGGGCGCATAATCAAAGGGAAAGGAGGGCCGGCGGCTATGCATGGGCCCGGCCCATGGTTGAGCGGGTATAGACCCGCCGGGTCTATCAATACTCCCCCAAAGAGCCACCTTGTTCTCAAGGTGGTGTAAGTACCGGCGGGACTACTCCGAGTGGGAGTCGTCCTCCCCTCTAATTCCTTCGTCCTCCACGTCGTCATCCTCATCGGCTTCCGCTATCAACACTTGCAGCTTTCGATCCACACAGCGGTGTCTAGGAGTGAAGCGCTCGTCGCATCTGAAACAGAGCCCATTTTGCCTCTTCTCCCTCATCTCCGCATCGGTCATCCTTCGGAATGGGCCGCCAGCTGGTGGGGGTTTGTTTTGTTCTCCCGTCTTCTCCAGTCCCACCTGAACTGCCTCAGTAGTGGCCCATGCTCAGCCTGCTCCAGTCGAGGTGACCCGTTGCAACTGCCCACTATAGCTCCCCCCACCACTCATATCCTCAGTCCGGGAGTCCTCTACCATCTGCGCCATCTCGATTACCTCTGAAAGCCCAGAGGCTTGTAGGGCCTCACCGCATCTCGAAGACTAGGTCACAGCCCCTTCAAGAAGGTGCCCTCCAGCGACTCGTCCGACACCCCATGAACTCGCCCTGCCAGTGTCTCAAATCTCTCGATGTACTCCCGCACCGGCCCCTCCTGCCTGAGGGCAAATAGCTGCTCGTGTAGGTTCCCCAAAAGAGGGTCTCTAAACTTCTCCAGCTCCTCGTCTTTCAGCTCCTCCCAGCTCCGGATCTGCTGCATCCTCTCCTTCCACTGGAACCACCCCAAAGCTCTCCCCTCCATGCAAATGGCTGCTGCATCCAGCTTCTGGGCCTCGGTCATATGGTGCGCCGCGAAATATCTCTCCGCTGTGAACAACCAGGCGTGTGGATCCTCCCCAAAAAATATTGGCATTTTCAGCTTTCGGACTCTGCAATCTCCTCCAAAGTGCCCCTGCTCGGGCCTCCCCCCTCCTCTCGGTGATGTGACCGGTAGTGCTGCCTCCACTCGTCCTGAGTCTCGTACTGCCTAGGTGGTCCTCCTCTGCGACCCCCATAGTCTCCTCGGTAATCTCCCCGCCGTCCTCAAAGTCGTCCCAACCTGCATCATCGCCGAACTCCGCCTCGTAGCCACCCCCGCCGTTATAATAATGGTCACCACCGTGTCCGTCTTCGTACAAGTGGTCATCCGCTACTGGCCGCCGTCCCAAAGGGACGTAAAACCCTCCCAAAAGCTGTCCGCGGGGGTCTTCCCCTCTGAAATCCGCCCTCTTGACCTCTGTCCGCTGCCCGGGGGCTCGAAACCCCCTCCCAGGCCTTGACCGTGAGCATCGCCCCCCTAGCGGCTGTCGGGGGGTTCCCGCCCTCTACGGGGTTCGCCGAAGGCATCACACCCCCCTGGCGGCTGGCGGGGGGGTTCCCGCCCCTGGCGGGGTTCGCCGGAGACATCCCACCCCTGGCGGCTGCCAGGGGGTTCCCGCCCCTGGCGGGTACCTGTAGGGGTCCTCCGGCCATGCCGGAGGGCCTGCAGGTCTCGCCGGGCCTCCGACAGGGCAGGCGGGCCCTGCCGGGGGTCCGGCGAGTTCGCCGGACCCCGTCGACCTCCGACGGGGCCCGGGCCCCGCCGGAGATCCCCGCAGGCGGGGGAGGCCACCTCGCCTCCTTCCGGTGGCGGCCGAACCCCCTTGATGTTTTGGGGGTTCGGCTGTGGCTCGCCTTGCTCCTAATAGCGGCGGCTAGGGCCGCCTCCGCCGCTTTGGCTCTCCACCGCTTTCCGCCGTACTTCCTCGCGGTAGTCGACCTTCCATGGCTCCTCGTCTTCGTCCTCGTCCACTTCCTCCACCAAATAGGGTTGATTTTGGATAAAACCTCCTCTTTTTCCTTCTCTTTCTTCAAAGTTGCCGCCTTTGGTGTCGGATTAGGGTTCCCATCCTCTTTGTTGTTCGTCGCTAATTGATTTAGGGTTCCCATCAATTGCGCAAATTGTTCGTCGTGCTTCACTTGATTCACCACCAATTGGTTGATGGACGCCGTCAACTTTGCCATGGATTCATCGTTTGCCGCCAACGATTTCTTGATCCCGTCGATTTCGCTCGTGAACCTTGCCTCCAAAGCCTCCATTTTCTCATGCGATCTTGTCATGACCGCCATGTATCGTCACGTGCTCTGATACCAAAATGTTAGGAACCAACAAAAGATATGATCTTTATTGAGAAAATAGCAAAAATAACAAGATATTTGAGCACAAAAGAGGTGTGCTCTCATCCCAAGACGCCGAAGAGGACGTCCGCACTCGTTTAATCTAAGATCTAAACCTAAGGACGCTCAATAGAAAATATCAAATATCAAGCATAAAAATACCAAGGACGGCTAGCCCCCTATAAATAGAAGAAACTAGGGTTCCTAGGCTAATTGGGCGCGGGCGCATAATCAAAGGGAAAGGAGGGCTGGCGGCTATGCATGGGCCCGGCCCATGGTTGAGCGGGTATAGACCCGCCGGGTCTATCATCCTCCTCCTCATCTTAGAGAATGTAAATCCAAATCTTACAGAGTTAATGGGAAAAGCAAAAGGGCAACTATTGTCTATTACGACCAATCCCTCAAGCTTCGAGGCAACAAGGATGGAGGTCATTGCCAGCAATAGTGAGAGTCCAAAAGCTTAGTGAAGGTCTTTAAAACTGGTGCAGATAACGATGAATAGAACCCCCTTTAATGTTTGCATAAAAATCTGATTTATGTACAAAAGAAAGAACTCTTGAAGCTTCGTCTGATTTTGATATTGCTGAAAATGAATGTTGATTGTATTTTGATACATTTTTTTTCTCTTTTTTGCTATATGGGATGTAACACACTACGATGAGTATGAGCAGACATCCACCATACACAAGATTGAAACTTCAGATATAATTTGAATCTTTGCTTGGTGCTTATAAATATAAAACAAACCATCTCATCAATGTACAAGAAAGCTAGTTTGCATCCTCAAATGAATCTTTTTTGCCTTCTTCACTTATTATTGCACATTCTTGTTGCTTAAATCGCACCAAAGAAATGTTGAGGCCGCCTCAATAATTTACCACCAACCATTGACATCAGTGGCAGATGGTGAGCCCGCCAATGATACCCAATTGCTCGGCAAGATTGCTCAGTTTCACATGTACATTGGTTCGCCGGCTTCGTTGGCCAATTTTTAAACCGAAGACAGATGGAACAAGACAGGGAGAGTTTAATATGAGAAAGAGTTAATGATGATTTAAAAGGGGGGCAATAAACTTTGATGAAACGACTGAATTACCAACCCCTCCTCCCGTTACAAAACTAACATAGAAGATTTTTTAAAACCTCACTGACAGGTTTTGGGGGATTAATATGGAAATATGAAGAATTCAGGTGTTGATATGGAAATAAGAAAGATTTTGGATGTTGATATAAAAACACTTACTTATTTAGTTTTCTTAGAGACTAACAGTTACGCAAGAATGCATGATGATTGCACTGTAGAATACAATTAAGGCACAGACATTACAGATGCTATGCATCTTTGTTTAACTACTAACTGGCATATTTCCATGGCAAAAGAATGGTAATCCAATATTTCCTTGGTAGGAAGATAGAACTACAAGATTTAAATTCATAGGCATCTGGATGTATAATACATTTCTTTTGTAGAACTCTAGTAGCATTTTGATATACGACACAATAAACCATAATAACAGTGTAACCATCTTTCCTATATCTCTACAATCACATATAGGAGCAGTAAGCACATTTCTTTCAGTGAACCATACTATAGGGCATCCTGACAATGTATTTCTAGGGGAATCATAACTCCCACGAAAAATACCAATTAAAATTATAACATAAATAATATATGTAACAAATTTCACCCATGAATTTTTGTAGCATGAGCTGAAAAGGATTCTCATCTCCTAAGCACTTGTACTTTAATACTATTAGATATCATAAGTTGTATTCCTATGTCTCAAATAAATGATGCAAGAGTTCATTTATTACCCAACATCACCAAGGGCATATCAAATATCAACTTATGAAAGAGATGCCATAATGCCATAAACAACAATGTCCAAGACATCGGCATATGGAATAGCATGATTTTCTATTTCATTTCCAATCAGACTCCAGTTCAAATCTATAACAGACGAAAAAGGAAAGAAAGAAAGCATAATAGTCTGCGTAACAAATACCCGTAAGCCTTCTTCCCGAAATATGTCCTTAGTTGCTTGCAAGATGCCGGTATATTTCGATGGTCCGTACAAGTCCCTTTGGAGTAGAGCCAATGAAGATGTTGGCTCTAATTGCACCTGCCAGTAGTCGCCGAAGATACTTTTAATTTTTTGTAATAAGATGACGTATAGCACACAAAACATTACACAAGAAGCATAAAAATGTAATGTGTGTCAGTGTATAAGTGTGAAGGAAAAGATTTAAACATGCCTAATTTGCTACCTATAAAACAATAGATACGGAAATTACATTCTAGTTGAATAATTCGTTAGTCGCTTGACTGCGAGGTTCTAAACTACTGGTTTCCTCCCAACCAACCTTCATCATCAACATTTTGGCTCCTTCCTATTCAATTGGATCAGCTACGGAACCCCAAAATTCCAATTGATGGTTAAGCAACCTATATATAATAAAGGTACGGTATATAACAAAGGAACTTCTCATAAGTCTTAGAGCAGCACTTTATGGATACAAAAGAACATATCACTTGTCTTAAAGGTCGAAGATAATGTAAATAAGGAGCGACCCTTCAAAACTACCCTAGACTAATTAAATTTTAGAAGAATTGTAAGTATGAGAAATGTATTATAAGGAGCTGCATTTGGCACTAACAAACAATGGAAATCGAACAGGTCATAAAGGACATATTTCTCAAGCATTCCTCTCAAATTTCAAATGAGCAAGATTAAGAAGGCTGATGCTTATTGTGAAGCATGAATGCATTATACAAGGATTAGTAAACCAATTGCTTCAACTGCCTGCATTGGGTTTGATAGGCTTTGCACATTCAAAACAAATCCGCAATCTAGCATATTTTGCTATTTTTTCAAGATGGCCAGAATTCTTTCCTAAGAGTCAATATATCCTAACTTGACTTTATAAAACAACTTAATTTAAATTCTTTCATATGCATTAATCCAAATATACTTAGCATAAACCAAAATTGCAATATTGTATCTGCGGTATGGGTATCAGATAATTGAAAGTTCGAGCACAATCAGCACTTTTTACTTGAACACTGCAATGAAAAAGACGTGCATCCGTGGCGTGAGTTAAACAAATTCTCTTGTATAATATGAGTGAATTCTATGGTTTTCAGATGTTACACGCGACTTCTCTAGACTTCAAACATACGGCAAACCAAAAAAAGATGCATTTTATCTAATTCATTTTAATTTACTAAAGTACTTCAACCAGTTCTTTATTCCATAACAACTAAAAGCAACAAATTTCAACTTGGGTTCAAGTGAAAGCTCATTAAAAATGGTGCAATTAAACTCATAACGAACCTACTAATTTCATGTTTCGCAACTAAAAACACCCAACAATTACACAAAAAAATACGAAAATTCATCAATGAAAACTGAACCTAAACATATCCTGACCTGGAACCGAATCTTGATGACGTCGAGCGGCGACGTCACCGTCCGAGAAATCGCGCCGGAGATCGCCCCGGCAAGCGCGTTGATCGTTGCCCTCTTCAGCTGCCCCGGCTCCTCCGCCTCCGCCATAAATCTCAGGACACACGATTCGAAAAGAAAAACCCCACCAAAACACAGAAAGAAACTCTCAAAAATTTTGCAGCGTAATCTAAGGACTCCGCCTAAATACGGAAAGAATTAACTAGGGTTTGGAGATATTATAAAGAAAATTCGAGTCGCCGACATTTTGAGACCGAGTGGGAATCGGAAACAGACGTCGGTCGCTGTTCTTCCCTCTTCTGACCGCGTCTTCTTTTTTTCTTTTGGGAATTGCTACGCGCACGACCACTTATTTACAAGTTTTCCCTTACTCCCACTTATTTACAAGTTTGCCATTATAATACCCGAAGAGGACTCCGACGCTGATTTACTAGGTTTTGGAAGCGTGAGTGCTAGTGAGGTCAGATGTAACGGCCTGATTTCAGTGTACACGTAATTTCGTAATTCAACGAGTTTACAATTAGTAAATTTTAGTGTGAAAATGCCTTGGAAACAAAAACTTTGAAATTAAAAGTGTCTTGCGAAAGATTGTGAAGATTAAATTTTGGGTAGAAAAATGTCTTGGGAATCAAAACTTTGAAATTAAAAGTGTTTTGTGAAAGATGTTGGAGAAACATGATCCATTAAATTAAACAAACGTAAAAAATTAGCGTAAAAAATTTAGTGGAACAACAAAGTATCGTAAAAAATTTTAAGTTAATACCATCACCGAAAAATACCCGGAGGTTTGTTGTTCCGTGCCAAAGACGCCTGCTAAATTTTTTAACGCTAATTTGTTGTTCCGCGTCGAAGGTGCCCGCGCCGTATTTGTTGTTCCGCTAAATTTTTTTAGCTCTAGCTTGTTGTTCCGCGCTAAAGGCGCACGTGCCGTATTTGTTGTTCCTGGACAAAGGCGCTCGTGCGATGCTCTACTCCAAATTTGTTGTTCCGCGCCAAATGCGCCCGCGCGGAATTTGTTGTTCTACGCCGAATTTGTTGTTCCATGTCGAAGGCGCCTGCACCGAATTTGTTGTTCCGCGTCGAATGCGCCCGCACAGTATTTGTTGTTCCGCACCGAATGCGTCCACATCGAAGGTGTCCGTGCCGCTAATTATTTTTACACTAATGTGTTGTTCTTTTAAATTTTGATTGTGGAAATAATTTTTTGAGGAACAAAGATTTCGCGTAGGGAGATCTTAAATGAAACGTGCTGGGCACAGGTTATGACTAGTTAATACACATTCGACCATTAATTAAGATTCAAATTCTACTCGTTGCTTTCTTCACATCACAACACATCTCATTCTCCTCCCTTCAACGCCGATGTTATCGCCACAACATCTCCTTCACCACATCCCGCCACTTCATCCAACATCTTCCTCAATGTCACTTCGTGACATGCCCAATTTTGCACTATACGTGTATTCTACTAAACACACATGGTATTTTTGCTTACGATAAATGGGTAGGCATGAAATAAGCGTAGATATCGATGTATGTGACATAGTGCAAGGGGGATTGTGCCGTAATACGTGGCCAAGAAACGAGAAAGCGATAATGAGTGCGGGAGAAGTGCAAGTGACGTCGAAGGTGCAAAACAATAGGAATGTATTGGACGTGTGCGCGTGGTGCATGTATGCATGTGTAGGCATGCATGGGTGTGTGTATGGAAGCCATGCTAGTGTGAAAAGAGGTTAGGGATCAATGGCAACCACCGTAAATTTTTAGAAAGGTGAGTGGCAAAATGGTCATTTGGACCAAAGGTGCTGTGTGTACATACTAAAGTGGTGTGTGCATAAAGTAATGGCAAACTTGTAGTTACCATAAGACAGTGGGTATTTTGGTCATTTCCACATGGAATATTCCCTTGAAATATTTGATTCGGGATATAAATTGCATATTTTACCCCCTAACTATCCTCATTTTGTGCCAAAGATTAGACTTAATTGTGCTCTTTTTGGATATATTTTCACTTTATGTCGATTTTAGAGCTTATTCTCATTCTTGGCACAAAATACGGTTTTTATCGTCTTTATTGGCTTCCTATTATTTTTCCTATGCTCCTGCCATTATTTCGATCATATCTCCATTTTTTGGGAATTATTTGAGCATTGGAACATTTTATATGGATTATTGGAGGTTAATATTGTCTTCTTTTAATAGTCATTACATTTATTTTCACATCAAATGGACTAATTTTTGCTTCTCCTATTTTTCAGGTACCCCTAGGAGTCTTGGGGATTTTCCAGAATTTTTTGGGATTTTTCTGGGGCTTCTAGGTATTTTTCGTGAATTTATTGGAGGAGAAATGGGGGTTTAAATCCAGGAAAAACATAAGAAATCAAGGGGCACCACGTGGCCCAATCAGATGGCGCCACATGGCGCCATCGGCCCGCTCTCCGCGTCTTCAGATCCCCGCGCGCGCTTATATTAAGAAAAAAAATTAAAAAAAACGGCAGCAACGGCCCGCTCTGGGAGCGGGCCGCTGGGCCAGTTAAATATTAAAAAAATAAAATTTAATTTAATTTAAAAAAACTAACGGAGCGGGCCGGCCCAGCGGCCGGCCCGCTGTTGCGCGCGCAAGGCAGCGCCCGCCCGCTGATGTGGGCGGGTGTGGGGGATTTTTGTGGGTCGGATCCGACCTGATTCGACCCGCAAGCCCATTATTGGGCTTATTTCGCCCAGAGTGCGAAAATTTGAGGGGGAGCTGGCGGTTTGTGCGATTTTTAGGGTTTTGGAGGGGAGTTTTCTTCCCCAAAGGCTAGGGAGGAGCTTGGAGGCCATGGGGATGGTGGAGAAGCTTGGTGGAGGTGCAAATTGGTAGAGGAAAGCTCATTTGGGGAGATCTTGGGTGAAAATTTTCCTTTTCCTCTTTGTATTTTACATCTCTCTTTTGTAATGGATATTGAGTTAATGTTGAATGAAACGTCAAACTTGTGTTTCAAGATGATTGAGTTATGTAAATTACTTGGGTTGTAATTCATTGAGTTGGTTGTTAATGTTTGCCCTAATTTCCCTCTTTGCCCAATTTGAATGCTAATGTTGGATGTGTAATTAGGGCACAAATTTAATTGGTTAAGTCCCGAGAGGGCACAATTTGAGAAAATACCATAATCTTCATGTGATTAGTGCTCCGATCATACGTCCATCCCTATTGCAAAATTACGTGTTCATGAAAGCTAAATTTCCCGATTGGGCTTCCTTAGCCGGATGACCAATTGAGTTATACGCGGGTAATTAGAGCTTAATTGACACCAATTCCAACGAACCCACAACCCATGCTCTCTCGCCTAGCTATCCTAAATCCCATTTGGCTCTCTAACCCTACCCACTTAGGATTTTCTTAGTTTCGCCACACTTTTTCATACACTCATCCACCGTTAATTGAGGTGGTTGAATCACACTTTATTTTTCGTTATCGATCAAATTTGTGAACGTAGAACGACTTGTCCATGTGATCCGACCCGGTACTCACCGGTTATTTATATATTGCATTGACACTCCTACGCTTGGGAGTGGAAGGCGTGCCACTTGCGCGTTTTCCGAGTCAACCAATATTCCATTTTTGGCAGGAAAGAAAAGGATAAGAAGGGATGAGAAAAGAATGGATAGAATTATATAATTCTCTCATTTTCTCATTTCCTCTCATTTACTCTCTCCCTTTCCTCTCCTCCCATGCTAGGGCCGGCCATCCCCTCCCCCTAATCTTGTTCTTCTACAATCCAAACCCTAATTTAGCCCCTAAAAATTAAGAAATCAGTGGTTGCTTCAAGGAGAAAGAAGGTGGAATAAAAAGAAAGAGAAGGAGAGAAGAAATCAAGCTTTTGATGTACGGATCTTCTTGGATCTGGAATTCTAATACTTGGTTCTTGCTATTAAGTTTTTATAGCATGTTTTTACTCAATATGTAATAAGGATAGTTAACTTTATATGCTATGGCTCAATCTCACAAAATTTTCCCTTGAAATTCTTCGCAAAACCATCTCCGTTGAAAATTCTGAAATTTTGATGTCTGTTGTTGATCCAATTCCAGTTACTGTAGCTTGAATTAGGTTTCGAAAAAATATATACATGTGTAGAGCTTGAAGTTCTACCCCAAAATCATATAAATTTTGATATATGTTCAATTCAGAAATTAAAAGCAAAAATTCCATCTTTACAACTTGTCTGTTTGATCTTCAGTCTGGACACAGTTTAGTAAAATTGACCTCAGTACCTACACACGTAATGGAATTTTATGTTCTTGGTCTCGTGAAAAGTTAACAAGTTTTTCTAAAATTTCATTATAGTGTATATTTTTAGAAATTCGGACTGAAACAGGCTCAAAAACAGCAATCTTTACAGACCATAAAATCTGTCTGAAAACAGAATGGACAGGTTTCACCAAATAATTCACCATAACTCACTTACTTAATATTTTTGCATGAGAGTTTATCTGTGAATCCAGACCTAATATATCTATAACATTCATTTAGGACATTTTGTCAAATTCTCAATAAACACTGATGACATATGCCCATGTATTGTCATTTTTTATAAATTCCAGCAAGTTGAGCCATTTCTATATGATGTTTTATTATGTATTGATGCCAATTGTGTTTTAATTCTCCATTTTTTTGTTATTATGGAAAGGGAAGTTGATTGATGTGTTATGCTATTATAGTTGCCAATGCGATTGTGAGGTGGTACATGATGCACACCACGTGTTTGTGAAAATGCCACATCGATTGGAAAATTGAGAAATATGAGAAATGTGATTGCAAATACTTGTAACTTGAATCATGTTGTGAATTGGTAATGATGGAGTCATGAAAAACATGGTTTCATAAGTTATGAATGATGAACTGAAATGGCTATGATGAAAGGCATGTGTAACGACCCGCTCTCGGGGGCCCGTTACTTATTTGATTTATTTGCAGATTCCGCAGTTTACCAGTGAAATCAGCATAGTCACAACGCAGAGATGTACCAACAACACTCAAACCAGCTTACAGACATTATTACAGTCCAAATTAAAGTACAACAATCAGCACTCTCTCACACCGATACATGAAAGGAAAAGTACGGAAAGGAAATACAGAATGGAAATACATCTCACAACACACACCAACACAGATAACTAAAACTCCGCGGCTTCTGGGTCGTACGTAGGCTCCTCGTACTCTGGAGCGATCTCCTCGATCAGGTCGTCGTCTGTCGGTGCCACAACTGGAACCGAAGGTAAGTCACAAAGATTCTAAACAAAGAAAAGGATTACTGTACAAGTATGACAAGCAGAGGGAAAGTAAAGTACGTTGTAGTGTCTGTACAAGTGTAGAAAGTAAAGTGCATGACTGTAAAGAAGTAACTGTGCAAGCTCCACTAGAACTACGTGACTCAAGTCGGAGAGTACAATATGTGACCGTTCAGTTCGTCTCTTGCCTGGGTGCTACCCAGACGAATGCCGGAACCCAGGCAGCATGATGGTTTGCCGAAACGCAGGCAGCTAGACAGGTTTGCCGAAACACAGGCAGCTTGACAGGAAGACCAAACTCTAGTCACTCCCGTACTCTCGCAAACTATGAGTTACCCCAAAACCAGGTGTTGTGTCAAGTACAAGTTCTTTACATGAACGTTCCACGGGATGTTCCAAGTCAAGTCTAACACAAGAAAGTGGCGTATGTTTCCGTGCTTCGAGCACGTAGTAGTGCGGTGCTACAAGTTCGTACGAGCACAGTGGCTAGATTTCTATGGTTAGAACCTATCGTGACTTACCAAAATTAATACCGTTGTAGTAAGCCGGAAGAGGATCTAGGGCTTCCTCAGAAGTTGGTACACCAGAGTCTGTACCTGCAACACAAAATACTTATTTTAGAAAAACACGACTTTTTCCTATTTAATAATAAGGTTAGTTTGATTTTTAAACTCGTTAAAACGGTGTCAGAAAATATTTAAAATTTTTATATAAACCTAAAATAATTATTTAGATTTTACTGCAAGAGGGGAGAATTTTCAGAAGCTTCTGTAATTTTTTATAATTTTTTAAAAACTTATAAATAGCTTAAAAACCCGGATTATTTAAGTTACGCGTATCTTCCGTAATTTCTTACGGGAGCAATACAAGTCGGAATGACTTGAGTGAACAGTCAAAATGACCGTCTCGAAGTCTATTATCACATATAATTTTATCAAATATTAGTGTACGTAAAATCAGCGAGTTACGATTTTTAGAAAGAATTATACCTATTAAATCTTTAAGTTCGAAAAATCATTCCGGAATAAGTAGGCATCTGATCGCAGTGAGACTAGCGCCATTGGGTCCGAAATGTCGTTTCTGATTTTCTGGAGCTATCCGCACATTTTTCTGGCCCCTGTATAATTAGTTATGGATTTTACACAATTAAATCCTATTATTAATTAATTAAAAATTAGAAATACGAAATTATTTTCATAATTACGCTTTTGCCACTGGGGCAAAACACGCATCCGACGCTTACGATCGCCGGCGGTGGGTGTTCGTTGGTTCTCCGACGTCGGGGGCGGAGGCGGGTGACGGCGGGGGCGGGGGCGACGGCGGCGGCGACGTGGCGGCGGCGAGCGGCGGCGGCGGCGCTCGAGCGTATGGCGACGACGAGAGAGCGGCGGAGGGCGACAGCGGGCGATCGACGGAGGGGGACGGCGGAGGAGGCGGTTCGTGCTCGGCGGCGGATGGTGGCAGGCGGCGGAGGAGACGATGGCGGCGAGGCTTCGGGGCGCTGTGGGGCGGAGCGACGTGGCCGGCGTGGGGGCTTTGTTTCGTCGCCGGAGAAGGGGGGAGGCCGGTGGCGCTGTGCTCGGGGTGGCGTATCGAGGGTGTGGCGGCGCGGATCAGGCACGGGGCGACGCTTCGAGGCGGCGGCGGCGTCGGGGCTCGGCGACGACGTTGGGCGAGCTCGGAGGAGCTGCAGGCGGCGCTGTCGGAGGATGCGGGCTTCGCTGGCATCGGTCGACGGCGACGAGGGCTCCGGAGGCGGAGCTGGGTGCGAGGGTCGACTGCGAGAGAGGAGAGGGGTTATTTGCACGGCCTTGGGGGGAGAGAGAGAGAGAGAGAGAGAGAGAGAGAGAGAGAGAGAGAGAGAGAGAGAGCGCGCGCGGGGGCTGAGCGAGAGAGATGAGAACGTGCATGCTGGGAGAGAGAAAGAACTAGGGGGGATGATTAAATAGAGTTAATTAATAATAAAAAAACCACATTAGTCAAAAGAATTAATACAATTAGGTATATGTATTAATGGTGGCAAGACTAAGTGTGGATTTTTACCAACCCATGAAACACATGGGTTGCTAACGTGTATGGTTAGGTGAGGTAGGTAATTAGGTTAGTTAATTACTAATTTAGGTAGGGTAATTAGTGACGGTAATTAGTAAAATTTGTAACGAAAATTACGATTTTGCCCCTACTAGTAAACGTGTCCGAAAAATTATGAAAACATACCCACGGGATCGTATCGTCACGAGGACGACGAATACGAAGTCCGTTCCGGGATTTGAGCTACGGAAATACTAGTTTTAGGCCAAAATGTTTAGAAAGCGGGTATGTGGGTTCTAGGCTGAAATGATATCCGAATATTACGAAATTAATGTGGGGAGCTCTAAATGATCATAGGAGGCTACTGTAGAAGTTTGAAATCGATTTGAAGACGTTTGTATAGAAAATAAATTCGTCGAATCAAAACGGTAATTTTGGAAGATGAATTTTAACATAAATGTTTTGGGTATTTGAGGAAATCTGAAATTGCTAAAATACAATACGATAAGTCTAGTACTCTAAAATATTTTTATAAGAATTTTTAAAGTCAGTTTTGTTAGAAAATTCTTGACTAACATTTATAATGTAAAATTTATTCTTAAAAATACGTATAAATACGTAAATTGAACTGTTGAAAATTACTGGTCGTTACAGCATGACACTTTGGTGCATGACCCATTTGATATGTGATTTGATTACAATGGACGGCATGTCACTTCGGTGCATGACCCATGTTAATATGAGTGTGGAATGTGAAACCATGCAACGTGTCCCCTAAATGATGTTTTAGAATGTCCTAATTCTCTCTTAGAAGTGTGAGTTAGCAAAACTCGGGTTTAGGTGGAATTTGAGTAAATTGTGGATATGCGGCCTGGACTGAGAAGTTGGTGGAAATGATAGTGTGATATGTGATATTTATTCCCACTCACCTTTACCGGGAGTGGAGAGGACATACGGAGGTTGTGTTATTATGGGAGGCCTCACTCCTGCCATGGACGGGAGAGCTGAGAGGCCCGGCGTACAGTGCACGTGTCCACTGCACCGTGTGCTATATTCACACCAAATTTGGGGTGAGGTCCAGGACCTACTATCACACAGTTTACACAAGTTTCCAATTAATTCAATTAATTAATTCAATTATAAAATGAGAATTTTGCGTGTTACTACTTTTGCTGGCGGCACTTCCCTTTTTCCTTGCTTGCTTCACCGGTGACAGTGTGTTATACTTCTGACACTTGTGATTCCATTTTTAGATTGGGGTTGTATGAACACTTGTATCGTTATTCGTGCTAACTCTTTCCTTGCAGTAACTCGACATTAGACCGCAGGTATGATCCCCTTACTTAGCTATTTACTTTTCGTAATATTACTTAGTTTATATGCCTTATTTCTCTTGCCTTGCCTTGTGAATTGATAACCTTAGAACGGTGTTCCAAATCCAAGTTGGTTCCTGCTGAGGCACGCATTGACATGGTCCTCCCCATTTTTCAGGTAGCAGGGGCGGCATGGTTGGCGGTGACTTGAAGTTGGGTTTCAGAGGTAGCATTTGGTGTGAGATGTAGCTTGCATTGTGTCACGCCCCATTCTCACAAATACCTTATATGACATTCCATACCATGGGAAAATAGAATGGAGCCTGACAAGCCGCGGTATACACCAAGCGTGAAAAAAGAACACACACTGTGAATGCTGGGATCATACATCACATATATATAAAGGAAAACAACACATGCAGACATCACAGAGAGTACAACCACATAGGTCATAATCAAAGAAGGTATTACACACCAGCATCACGTACAAGATGAAACTAACTCAAGTATATATGAGAAGTACAACAAGCCACCATCATATAACACATCTACAAAAGACAACTCGCTTATCACTCGACCCAACTCACACTACAAAACACTGCCCAAAAGAGTGGTGTTTCCCAAGTCAAAACTCACGTCTGAGAAATCTCCTGAGGGAGATTCTGCTCTGGTGTCACCTGATCAAGACCTGAAAAGTAAAATGAGCACGTCAAACGTGCCCAATAGGAAACTAACTAGGTAGGGGAAATCATTTAGGATTATGAATGTAAAGGCAATGGGAGCACAAGCAACCCAAGAGAAAAGTACAGCACACCAATGTGCAACAACAACACGTCTGAATTTTATTAGTTAGCAAATGTTAGTGACTCTTTGGAAGCTTGTGTATCACCTAAAGATAATGGCATGGACTTCACCTCCAATTTGGGGGGAACATAGCAATCGATGCAGTGAACAAGAGCACTGTACGCCGGGCCTCTCAGCTTCCCCGTCTCTGACAGGAGTGAGGCTCTCCACATAATAACACAACCTCCGTATGTCCCCTCCACTACCGGTAAAGGCGAGTGAGAAATAAATATCACAATATCACATATCTCTTTCCCCAACTTCTCAGTCCAGCCCCTTATAGTTAAGTTATTCCCAAACTTCACACATCCCCATACCAGGATGCTCACCTGCTTTAGGGCAGATCGAGACGACCCAGTTGACATGTCAAGTGTCATGATCTTCAATGAACATACACAATATCTCAAAGATAATACATGGCACACTCGTCATAATGGCCACATCCCAAGTTTCTCTAATTTCAAATTCATTTGGGCATTTTAACAAACAAATGGCGTTCGCCATGTAAATGAAAAGTGTACACCATCAAATTTACTAACAAATAGTATAAATAAACTTTCTTATAGGTGCCAACATCATTCAAGCATATTGGAATGGAAAACTAATATTACCACACACAATTCCAACCCCATCCAACCAATCCAGCATACTGAAATTGTAGGAACAGCTACAAATTCAGCATTTTTATCCAACTTTTTCTTATGAATTTGACAAAACTCACTGAATAAAAGTTGAATATATAATCGTCCTGGGTTCACCCATAAAATTTCATGAAGAAATGTGCACTAGGCAATTTATGGTGATTTATTTGGTGCATCATGTCCAGACTGTGTTTTATACAGAATTCTGGGTCTGTTTTAAAATCCAATTTTTAGGCATGTTGAAGCTAGAATTTCAAAATATGAGCACTCTGATGAATTTGTAGATAAATTTGTTAACTTTCTAAAAAGACCAAGATCAGCAAAATCCATAGAGTGTGCAGGTAATAATCCTCATTTTGCTAAACAGTGTACAGCTTGACAGAAATTCAGACATGTTGCAAACATTGAATTATTACTCCTACTTATTGAACTCAACATATGACAAATTTTATATGAATTTGGGGTATGACTTCAATATCTACATATACATATTTTTTTCAGATAGTAAATCAAACCATAGAGATCAGAATTGAAGAAGAAACACACAACAGAAAATCTGAATTTCAGGGGAGTGTGATTAGCTAAGAAAAATCAAGAAAAATGTCATCTTTTTAATCACTTGCACATATAATCCATGAATTCAAGGTCATGAGCAATTAAAATAACTTCATATCATTCTCATAATCCTAAATAAAAATTCCCAAACCAAAGTTAGAATCCTACCTCAATGACGTCTCTTTCTCTCTCTTCTCTTTCTCTTCTTTCCACCCTTCTTTCTCCTTGAAGATCTAGGTTTTTCTTGAAATATTTGGAAGTGAAATTAGGGTTTTGGATTGTTGATGGAGGGGTAAAGGGGATAGAAATTTCGGCCAAGGCCTTGGGGGTGGAGAGGAGGGAATAGAAAAATGAAAAGAAGAAGAAGGAAGGTTAAAGAAAGAGGTGGAAATGTCCATAGCACTAGAATCCTCTTTAGGATAAGCATGAACATGCTAAAATGACTTTAATACCCTTCCAAAATTACCCCTCAAGTTTCAAGTATTTACAAGTTTGCCATTACTTTATGTACACACAACTTTAGTGTATACGCACAGCAGCTTTAGGCCAAATGACCGTTTTGTCCCTAGCCTTTCTGAAAATTTACGGGTGTGCCACTAAACCCATCCCTTTTCACACTAGCCACTCTCACACTAATCCACTCCTTCACAATTTACAAGTATAACACTACTTTACACACCCACCTTCACTCTACACACACTTCCACCCATACGACCAAATGACCAAAATGCCCCTACACTCTTCACGAAATTACACAACTGCCACCAGCCACATACACGCCATATCACCTCTTATCAACTCATTATACTCACTCTACTCGTGTATAGAGGACTACCGTATCAGTCACCGTATAGGGCTAAACAGGCCATGACACATTGTGATGGGGTTGTCTTGGGGGGGAGAGTGGTGTATGTGTAGTGATTGTAACGACCCGCTCTCGGGGGGGTCCGTTACTTATTTGATATTTGCGCAGGTCCTGCAGGTTACCAGTGAAAACAAAATAGCCACGATTCAGAGATGTACAAAAATACTCAAATAGTGTCCAATTATTACAATCCATACTGTACAAGATGTCCAAACAAATATACATAAAAGAAGAAAAGTACATTAGTGAAAATAACTCTGGAAGATGCGGTCGAATTCTGGCGCTATTAGCTCAGGAGCATCTACCTCCATATGTACGTCGTCTGCGGTGCCACGGAGATGGAACCGTAGGAAAGTCACAACAATTCTAAATATAGAAAAGAAGCAGTGTACAAGTATGACAAAAGTAACTACGTACAAGCGGACCAGAGTGAAAAGTAAAGTACTGAGCAACAAGTATACACAACTGAAAAGTAACGGCAAACTGAACTGAAAGGAGAGAACAACTGTAACTGTGGTAGAAAGCAAGTGTAAAGCAGGCCAAGCAAGAAACATGCTACTGCTGTAGCTAAAGGTAAGTAAAGTATTGTGACTGCACAAGTGTAGTAAGTAACGTGCATGGAACATGTAAAGTAAAGGCGACTGTAGTGCGTAAAGTAAAAGTGACTGTGCAAAAGTAACTACACTATGTGACTCAAGTCGGAGAGTACAATATGTGACCATCAAGTCCATCTCTTGCCTGGGCGCGACCCAGACGAATGCCGAAACACAGGCACGGTACATGTATTTTGCCGAAACTCAGGCAGCGGGACGGGATGTCGAAACACAGGCAGCGGGACGGGAAGATTGAACTCCAGTCACTCCCACACTCTCTCAAACTATGAGTTACCCCAAAACCCCCGGTGAAGTGTCAAGTGTTCTATGTACATGTTTTATACGGGATGTTCCATAAGATGTTTCATGAGATATTCCACAAGATATTCCACAAGATATTCCACAAGATATTCCACAACATGTTTCTCAAGATGTTATCAATTCCTTGTTCACGATGATAGTTAACCAGGACCACTGGTTGTAAAACCAGAAAGTAAAGCAAAGTGAATGCTAAGAAATTTGAGGATAAAGACAAGACCAACAAACATGGAATACAAAAATTTGTTGGTTTAAGGGTGGTAGTTTCGTTAGCACACAATTTACCTAAGCTGATGATTGTGTGTTATAACCACCAACGTTGAAAGTTGGCAAAGTAATCTGTAGTTGATTACTTTTCCTATTAGATTAGGTCTCTAGTTTGGTTCAAGTCAAGTAGCCGTTTTGAGCTATAGGTAGTGTTCCTAAGTCCATACAGGGACACTAACTAATTTTCTAATTTTAGAATTCGTCGTGACTTACAGATTTCGAGATCAACGTAGCAAGCCAGAACTGGTTCTAGGGCTTCTACGGACGTTGATGCACAAGAATTTGTACCTGCAAAACACAAGAACAATCGGTTACAGAACACCTATTTTCTATCTATTTAACTTAACGTGTTTGATTTTATAATTGATTGAAACGGTGTCGGAAAGCGTTCTAAATTTTTCTATAGACTAGATATGATGAAAATAATTTTACAGTAGGAGAAAATATTTTTCTGAAGTTCCTATGTATTTTTCATAATTTTTAAAAGCTCAAAAACAATTTAAAAACTATTTTTCAATTTGCGACGTAATTATTCAAACATTTATTCTGGATGCAATCTGCATCGGAATGGTTCAAGTGAGCTGTCAAAATGACCGTCTCGAAGAGTAATTTAACATATAATTTTCTCACATATTAATGTACTTGAAAATATCAAGTTACGGATTTTTGAATGAAAATAACATATTTAACTTTTAGGCTTAAAAATTAATTCTGGAGAAACTAAACGTCAGATTGAGATGAAACTAGCGCCATTGGGTCCAGAATATCATTTCTGATTTTCTGAAGGTGGTCTCACATTTTTCTGATCTATATATTATTTATTATTAATTTAAAACCAATAAAACCATTTTATTTAATTTTTAAAATACGGAAATACGCGTATAATTTCGCAAATACGTATACCTCTTCTTTTCGCATGCAACTGAGAGCGGGAGGGGTCTCGCGTGTCCGTTCGTCATCGGTGGAGCAACGGCGGGGGAGGCGGCTAGCGGCGGTGAGCGGTGGCGTTCTGAGGCGGTCGGGGACCGGCGGCGAGGCGGGGAGGGCTCCGGGGCCGTCAGCGTGGGGGAGATTGAGTGGTGGCAGGCTGCAGAGCCCGAGGAAACGACGGCGATGGCTGGGTTGCCATAGGCTCTCGACGGAGGGAGAAGGCGTCGGAGGGTACGTCGAGCGTGGGGGCTCGTCGGAGCGATGTTCTCGAGGGGCGGAGGAGGCTGGGTTTACGGGGAGCTCGACTGCGGAGGTGTGGGGTTTCACCGGAGCTCGATGGTGACAGCGGCTAGGCGAGGAGGGAAGCGGCGGAGCGTGGCAGCGCTGCAGGCGGCGAAGGAGGCTCGAGGAAGAGGCCAGCGGCGAACAACACCGTCGACAGCGTGGGTCAGTCGAAGTGAGGGGTGTCGGAGCTCCTGCTGCGCATGGATACGGCGGGGAAACCGCCGGAGCTGTTGACCAGAGGGCGGTGCAGCGGTGGCTACTGCTTCGGGAGGTGGCGGATGCGTCGGCGAGCTTCGCCGACGGTGGATGGCTGCTGAGGCAACGAGGCGGACGAGGCGGCGTGGGGCGCTGGGTTTGCTGTCGACTCGAGAGCGGGAGACGAGAGAGAGAGAGTTGAGGGACTGTGCATGGGTTTGTAGAAGAGAGAGGGTGCGTGTGTCGGGTTTGTCGTTCGGTTGCGAGAGAGGAGAGCTTGGGGTGCGGGGTTGATAGATTGGGTTAGAACGGGTTCGGGTGCTGGCCTGGGGAAAATCGAATGGGAGAGGGGGAAGATTTATAGTAATTTAAATTAGTATTGAATTATCATACTTAGTCAAAATGTAATTAAGATGTTAGGTAGAAACTTTAGACTAAGTATTGACTTTAAGTAACCCATGAAACACATGGGCTACTTAGGGGATCGGTTAGGTAGGGGTAAGTTACGTAAGCGATTAGATGATTAGGGGGTAATTAGAATATTTAGAAAGGTAATTAAAACCCCATAATTAGTAAAATACGAAATCGAAATTACGATTTTGCCATTACTAGTAAATGTGTCCGAAAAATTACGAAAACATACCCACGGGTTTGTATCGTCACGAGGATCGCGAATACTAGATTCAATTTGGGGTTTGAGCTACGGAAATACGTGTTTTACGCCAAAACGTTTAGGAAGCGGGTTTGCGGGTTCTCTATCGATTTGACTTCAGAAAATTACGAAATTAATGTGGGGAGCCCTAAATGATCATATGATGATACTGTAAAAGTTTGGAAACGGTTTGAGGATGTTTGTATAGAAAATAAATTCATTAAGCCAAAACGGTAATAACTGAAAATGAATTTTTATCAGATCTTTTAGAGGTGTTTGATGAAACCCGAACTTACTAAAATACTCCATAACTAGTCTGGTACTTCAAAATATTTTTATAAGAAATTTTTGAAATCGTAAAACTCCTGACAACCCATTATAAAATAGTTTAAAAAAATTTTAAAATAGGTTAAATATGTAAATAGTTGTCTTGAAAAAATATGGACCGTTACAGTGATGCACCCGGATTTACGTATAAAAATGGAAGATGTTACATATATGATATGTTGGTGTTGTTTTATGTCATTTATGAGTTTGTTTGGACATTATTGTGGAGCTTCACTTGTACTATTCCAGCATGTGCGCAGTGGCCTGCCTTGTTCTCTCTCTCTCTCTCTCTCTCATTTTTCTTTCATTACCTCTGCCTTTTCAAGATTACCGGAAAAAAAGAGAGAGAAATTCCAGGTATTTTGGGGAGCAGTGCGTCACACTTCGTCGATGCTGTTGTTGCTCAATTGTCTGAGTTATCAAATAAAATTCAAAGCCATTGCTCGGGTTCTTAAAAATCGAGCAAATGGTGTGTCACTTGGGCCCATACGCCTGATCATCATATTGGTTGCTTATGTTTGAGAATCCGTGCAATGATTTTGAATTTTTTTGACAACTAATTTGTAATGTTTGGTCATATAGGCCCAATGGATGTATACGTGCGCATCACAAAGGACGCTCGATTCAGAAAGTCTGAGCACGTCGATTTTACAAAATTTGATTGATTTTTGTTAGTTTTCAAGTTTCTTTTGTGTTTATTTGATTTTTCTAGATTTTTTGGGTTTGAATTAAACTTGTTGAGTTCAATTGATTTTTTTGGTTTGATTTTTAGAGTTTAATTCTAAGCAAAGGAAATAGAGTACGATGATAATGTTGAATTGGAGGGGGTTGATGGAGAGTGAGATGATACATTTGAGATGGTTGATGGAGATGGAGATGACGCGGATGAGGAGACGGCGGCAGAAGGAGAAAGCGAGAAGCCGAGAAAAAGAGGATTAAAATGGATATTTTTGAAAGAAAAAATTATGGCTTCGTTGATTTCTCAAAAAAGTATGATGTGCCTGGGAATGTAATCTCTTTAGCAAAATGTGTAATGTTGCTAGCATCGCTCCATTATTTACAAGGGCTAATCGAAAACAAGCTTTCACTGTTTTTAAAAAAGCAACATTACGCTAAACCAATATTTGCTTTTGACAAAGCAAAATCAACTATCATTTTCATACTCCCAGCTCATTCGCAAAAAATGGAAGATGTTACATATATGATATGTTGGTGTTGTTTTATGTCATTTATGAGTTTGTTTGGACATTATTGTTGAGCTTCACTTGTACTATTCCAGCATGTGCGCAGTGGCCTGCCTTGTTCTCTCTCTATCTCTCTCTTGCATTTTTCTTTCATTACCTCTGCCTTTTCAAGATTCCCGGAAAAAGAGAGAGAGAAATTCCAGGTATGTTGGGGAGCAGTGCATCACACTTCGTCGATGCTGTTGTTGCTCAATTGTCTGAGTTATCAAATAAAATTCAAAGCCATTGATCGGGTTCTTAAAAATCGAACAAATGGTGTGTCACTTGGGCCCATACGCCTGATCATCATATTGGTTGCTTATGTTTGAGAATCCGTGCAATGATTTTGAATTTTTTTGACAACTAATTTGTAATGTTCGGTCATATAGGCCCAATGGATGTATACGTGCGCATCACAAAGGACGCTCGATTCAGAAAGTCTGAGCACGTCGATTTTACAAAATTTGATTGATTTTTGTTAGTTTTCAAGTTTCTTTTGTGTTTATTTGATTTTTCTAGATTTTTTGGGTTTGAATTAAACTTGTTGAGTTCAATTGATTTTTTTGGTTTGATTTTTAGAGTTTAATTCTAAGCAAAGGAAATAGAGTACGATGATAATGTTGAATTGGAGGGGGTTGGTGGAGAGTGAGATGATACATTTGAGATGGTTGATGGAGATGGAGATGACGCGGATGAGGAGACGGCGGCAGAAGGAGAAAGCGAGAAGCCGAGAAAAAGAGGATTAAAATGGATATTTTTGAAAGAAAAAATTATGGCTTCGTTGATTTCTCAAAAAACTATGATGTGCCTGGGAATGTAATCTCTTTAGCAAAATGTGTAATGTGGCTAGCATCGCTCCATTATTTACAAGGGCTAATCGAAAACAAGCTTTCACTGTTTTTAAAAAAGCAACATTACGCTAAACCAATATTTGCTTTTGACAAAGCAAAATCAACTATCATTTTCATACTCCCAGCTCATTCGCATGCCATCGCAGTCTCGTTTTCTTCTTCTTAATTTTCAGCAAACTCAGCATCTTCTTCGAATTCATCATCTTTACCCAACAGAGCGTTACCTGCCATAACCATAACCATCATTATCGCCACCCTCACCGATTCATATTTTTTCACATCCACGTCGTCGTCTTGCTTGTCATATTTAATTAAAAAAAGTTAACCATTTATAACCATATGGGTTCAGGGGTTATAGACGAAGAAAATGATAAAATTGTTATGTGAAAGAGGGAGGGATTGAGAGAACAAGTGAAGTTTAAAAAATATTGGAGCTTTGGAAAGAGGATGTGTGACTGGGAAGCGACAGACGAGGGGAGGGGGTATGGCTGTGGAGACGAAGCATGAGCAAGGGGTGTCCCCGTCGGCGGCAAACGTCTCTCCCCCAATTCAGAGTTACGAGTTTTCAATGGCACACATGTAAATTTGTCAATATCAACCATATAAATTTGTCAATGGCATACATGTGAATTTTGAATGGAGTGTAGAGTTAAAGAGGAAAAAGTTTAAAAGACACACCTACAAATTTTTAATGGCAAACGTGTAAAAAAGTGATCTGTGAACTGAGCACAATTGGTAATTTTTTTGGTTGGGGGGTTGTAACGACCCGATTTCCGGGCCCGTTACTTTTTGGTATTTGCGCAGGTCCTGCAGTTAACCAGTGAAAACAAAATAGCCATGATGCAGAGATGTACAAAAATACCCAAATAGTGTCCAATTATTACATTTCATATTGTACAAAAATGGTCCAACAATCGTACATGAAGGAAAGTAAATACAACGGGAACAACTCTGAAGGCTGCAGACTCATGATCAAATTCTGGCGCTATTAACTCAATAGCATCTGCTTCCATATGTACGTCGTCTGCGGTGCCACAGAGATGAAACCGTAGGTAAGTTACAACAATTCTAGCAATAGAAACCAAGTAGTGCAAAAGTATGGAACAGACTATAGTAAACAAAAGATGGTCATGCAGGTGCAAAAAGTAAAGTATGGGCAGACAGGTATGTAAGAGAATACGTAAGGTACTAGTAACTGCTCATGTGTGGTAAGTAAAGTGCGTGTAATGCATAAAGTAAAGGTGACTGTACGAGAGCAATAACTGTGTCATGGCATATCGTAGCAATAATATTTTGACCAATGGAATGTCAATAGTAAGACCAGGTTAACAATGTTTTGACCAATCGGTAATGGGATGATAATATATAGACATAGTAATACTCATGAAAAGATGAGCGTCGCTTGACTATCTAATAGTGTAGGATGGCCTAATAATAAGTAGTCTAACTTAACTTCCAAATCAGCCAGTCAGTCAGGGCTTGAAGGCACAGGTCACTTCAAAGACCGCAGGAACAAGTCCCTTGGTTGACCAACCCCCTTCCCGTTCCTTTCTAGACACTGATTCGGTCGTAATTTAAGACCACTTATTATTAAACCTTTCTATCACGTTCGAGTAGTCTCGACTTAGTCCGTAGAATAATGGTATCAATACAGCAATAGTGGCATAGTAAACAAACAAACTAGTGCATCAGTCTTAATTGCCGCAAGGGCCCAATAGTGTACTCCGTTATGTGCTCTGTAAATGCCCGAGGGCCCAATAGTGTTTTCCGTAATGTGCTCCGTAAATGCCCGAAGGCCCAATAGTGTGTTCCGACAATACAAACAACCATGAGTACAATACAGCAATCAAACTAGTGCATCAGCCTTGGCTCGAGTGTACGATATGCAACCAGAAGTGCACCCATCCCACGGAGCAACTCGTGGAATATCTACCTACCATTCCTGCAGGGTGATGGTACAGCTTAACTAATAAGGGTGGACCCGGTCACTCCTGCACACTTCGTAGCTCAAGACTACCCCGTATCCCGTGTATTATCATAGTCCAATATTCATACCAGTGTTTGTATCAATATGGCCTCATGGGCCCTGTATCAATCAGCTAGTGCAACAGTCTTAGCTCGAGTGTACGATATGCAACCAGAAGTGCACCCATCCCACGGAGCAACTCATGGAATATCTACCTACCATCCCCTTTATGGTGATGGTACATCTTACCAAATACGGGTGGACCCAGTCACTCCCGTACACTGCGTAGCTCAAGACTACCCCATAACCCATGTTGTATCACATTTCACATTTATAACCGTATCAGTATCCGTGTCCGTATCCATATCCGTATCTGTATGGCCTCATATGCCCATCATTTCGTACATCCAACAATGTGTACAACAATACATCCATCAATGAGTACATCAAATACATTTATATGGTAGATACTTGCTGAAAAGTCAAGGCAGAAGCCTCAATAGAGAATATCAGTCCTGAGCAATGCTTTGAAGTCCAACAACTATGATATCAAATTTCATGAGAGTTTACTATCTCAATTTAGTCCGAGCAATGATTTGAAGTCCAACAACTATGATATCAAATTCATAAAAGTTTAATATCTCAATTTTAGTCCGAGCAATGATTTGAAGTCCAACGACTATGATATCGAATTCGTAAAAGTTTACTATCTCAATTTAATCCGAGCAATGATTTGAAGTCCAACAACTATGATATTTAATTTCATAAAAGTGCACTATCTCGATTTAGTCCTGAGCAATGATTTGAAGTCTAACAACTATGATATTTAATCCCATAAAAGTGCACTATCTCAATTTAGTCCTTTGGTCATTCCACTATTGATTAGTCCTCAAGTTAATTAGGTCTCTAGTCAATTGTTCAAGTCAATAGCTGTTCTGAGAATGTATATGAGATACTAAGTTCATACGAGTACACTATCCAGATTTCCAAAGTTAGAATTAGAGTGACTTACTCTTTTGGAGATTGCCGTGGTAAGACGAGATTGGAGCTAGAGCTTTTAAAGATGCTGGTGCACGAGAATTGGTACCTGCAAACACAAGAAATCAGTAGTTACAGGCTACCCTATTTTCTATTTATTTAATCTTATCGTTTCGATTTTATAATCGATTGAAACGTCGTCAAAAAGTGTTCTAAATTTTTCTATAGACTAGATATAAGGAAAATAGTTTTACTGTAAGAGGAAATATTTTTCGGAAGCTTATAGTAATTTTTATAATTTTTAAAAGCTCAAAATAGATTTAAAACTAATTTTTAATTAAGTAACGCAATTATTCAATAATTTCTCCTGGATGCAATCTGAATCGGAAAGTTGCAAATGAACTGTCAAAATGACCGTATCGAAGAGTACTTTAACATATATTTTTCTCACATATTAGTGTACGTGAAAATATCAAGTTACAGATTTTTGAATGAAAATAACATATTTATCTTTTAGGCTTAAAAATTAATTTTGGAAAAACTAAGCGTCGGATTGAGATGAAACTAGTGCCATTGGGTCCAGAATGTCATTTCTGATTTTCTGGGACTAGTCTCACATTTTTCTAGGGCTTATATTATTTATTATGAATTAAAAACCAATAAACCCATTTATCAATTAATAAAATACGAAAAATACGAAATATTCGCGTATTTACGATATTGCCATCGTCACCTTCGCTCATTCGCATGCGTGCAACGGGGCTGCTCTTCATACGCACGGTGGCGACGAGGGGGAGGCGACGACGAAGCGGCCTTCGAGGCCGTCGGAGGGGCGGGTGACGGCGGCCTGTGGCGGCGGAAGGTGGCGGAGCAGGGCACGGAGGGCGACGAGCGTGGAGGGCGCTGCACGGCGTCGGAGGGGTCCGGTGAAGGATGGTCGACGGGGGCGTCATCGATGACTGTCGACGAAGGGTCGATGGGAGTCGACGTCGTCGGAGCTCCGAGAGGGCTTGTACGGCTTCGGTGGAGTCTGTCGAGGGCGGTGTGCTTCGCCGGAGGTGGTGACGGCCTCGGGGCGCTCCGTGGGGCTCGCCGGTGATGTGCAGGCGGAGCGAAGGCAGCGGGGCTTTGGGGTGGTGGTCGAGCGACGTCTCGAGCTTAGAGGAGAGGGCGGAGAGCGTGGACGTGGCTTGGCGGAGCGAGGGCTTTGCTCCGAGCTGCAGGAGGTTCGGGCAGAGCTCTGAGGGCCTCGACGTGGGCGTTGGAAGGGGGCTCAGTCGGACGGTGTCGGGCGTCGCCGTCGAGTGCAGTGGGGAGGGTTTCGAACGAGAGTGTTATAGAGAGAGGAGAGATCTGTGTCTTGGGTTATTTCGAAAACAAGGGGGGGGGGGGGGGGGGGGGGGAGAGAGAGAGAGAGAGAGAGAGAGAGAGAGAGAGAGAGAGAGAGAGAGAGAGTACGGGTTAGCCTGAGAACGAAGAGGTTAGGGTAGGGTTAGGGGATTTTATAGGTAATTAAATTAATACTTAATTAGTATAAGGTGGTATTTAGTCAAATACAATTAATGATATTAGGTAAGTAATAAATGTGACTTTTGACTAGGCTAGAAAAGTTTTAAACGTATCTCCTAACACGTTTTAGGTATGGTTAGGTTAATCTAATGTTAATTAGGTTAAGGTAATTAGTAATTAGCTAGGTTAATTTGTGACGGTAGCAGTAAAAATTGCAACGAAATTACGATTTTGCCCCTACTAGTAAACGTGTCCGAAAATTACGAAAACATACCCACGGGTTCGTATCGTCACGAGGATCGCGAATACGAGATCCGTTTCAGGGTTTGAGCTACGGGGATACTAATTTTAGGCCAAAATGTTTAGGAAGCAGGTCTGCGGGTTCTCTATCGATTTAACTTCAGAAAATTACGAAATTAATATGGGATGCCCTAAATGATCATAGAATGTTACCTAAAAGTCTGAAATCGTTTTGATGATGTTTGTATAGAAAATAAATTCATTAAGTCAAAACGGTAAAAACTGAAAATGAATTTTATCAGAAATGTTTTGAGTATTTGTTGAAATCCGATCTTACTAAAATACTCCATAACTATTCTAGTACTTCAAAATATTTATGGAAATTTTTTTTGAAATCAGTAAAACTCCTGACAAACCATTATAAAATAGTTTAAAAATTGAAAAATTGGTCAAATACGTAAATAGTTTTTCTTGATGAAAACAGACCGTTACAGGGTCATGTGTTACATATTAAGAAAATGATAAAATATTATTTTGGGAACATGAGAGATAGAGAGAGGCAAATAAGTGAAGTTTAGGGTTTTTTTAAGAACATGGTCCCCCTAATTATGTTTAAATTTAAAAGATTCCCATAAATCATAGAATTTGCGATGTCACTCTCACTTGAAAAGAGTCCATTTTTAAGAAATAGGTCATCTTAATCGTGGCTATTTCAGTGGGATATATTTCGTATAAAAGACTCTTTTCGAATATTTTATATGAATATGTGGATCTAATCGCAAATTCGATAAACTATTTGAGAATTGGAGAGGGGATGTGTGAAAATCTCGAAAAAAGGAATGGAGCAATGGGAAGGGGATGTGTGCAAAGCAAAATTTGGTGTGCGTGTATTATTTCCATAGCAAGGGTCATTTGCGGAAAGCAAGAGCCAACGAGTACGTCGTCTCAATCCCACTCCATCGTCTCTCATACATTGATATTGTCATCTCCCGGATGCCCAATTTTTGCCTCTAAATTCTCCTAAAAATTTACCGATTTAACCCCATGGCCGCCCTCTCCGTACCACATCCATCCGCCGCCGCCGCCGCCGCCGCCGCCTGGCCCCCATCCCCAAATCATAATCCCGCCATCCTTCCCGAACCAGAACCCGACTCCGAAACAGACACCATGTATGAAGCCTCCCAACCCGACTCCGAAAGTTCCTTCTGGACCGCCACATCAGGTTCTTCCACGCCGCCGACGATCGCTCCTCCGCCGCCGGCGTCGGATGCGCCGACGCTTATCCACATGTCGTTCAACCAGGACTGCGGGTGCTTCGCGGCCGGCACCGACCGCGGGTTTCGGATCTTCAACTGCGACCCGTTCCGCGAGATCTTCCGCCGGGACTTCGACAGCGGCGGGATCGGCGTCGTCGAGATGCTCTTCAGGTGCAACATCCTCGCCATTGTCGGCGGTGGGGCACATCCCCAATATTCGCCCAATAAGGTCATGATCTGGGACGATCACCAGTCCCGATGCATCGGCGAGCTCTCCTTCAGATCCGAGGTCAGAGCCGTTCGACTCCGGCGAGATCGGATCATCGTCGTTCTCGATCACAAGATATTTGTTTACAATTTCGCAGACTTGAAGCTGGTTCATCAGATTGAGACGGTGCCGAATCCTAAGGGACTATGTGCGGTGTCGCAGCAGCAAGGGTCGCTGGTGCTCGTTTGCCCTGGGGGTCAGAAGGGGCAGGTGAGGGTGGAGCACTATGGAGCGAGGAGGACAAAGTTCATAATGGCCCACGATTCTAGGATCGCATGCTTCACGTTGTCGCAGGATGGGAGGTTGATTGCCACGGCGAGCACGAAGGGGACCTTGGTTAGGATTTTCAGTGCATTGGACGGGACTCTGCTTCAAGAAGTAAGAGTTGTGTTGATTTTGCGGTTGTTTGATTGGAATTAGGACTAATTTGTTCGCTGTTATACATACAGTAGGGATGTAAATGGTTCATATACAGATAAGATATCTGTTATATCAACTTTTTATCAAATACGGATATAGATACCTATATGCCTAGAAAAAAAGGTAGTATAGGTACACGTAAAAAACGGATATGACAGATGACCAATTACATGATGTGTGTAGATAAATGGGTATCAAGTATCCAAGGAGGGGATTTTGGCCACCATCTAGGCTGTCCTTCACCCATCATGGGTGTGGGCCCCACACACCCGCATGGGGTTTGGGCAGCCTAGATGGTGGCCAAGGAGGAAATACCCTTACCCGCGTTTTATTTTTTTGGACATACAGTTCTAGTTTATCATTTCCCGACTTAACTAACAACTAACAACACGTTAAGGTAGGAATAACTTGGAATTTAGGTTGGCGTCATAATACAAATAGTTGGGAAACAGTGGCAGACCCACGACGTTATGCTACGTGTTGGTGCCCACCCATCATAGGGTTTGGCTAAACTTTCAATGTATACAAAGAATTTTAATGTTTCCAACAACTGTTCTAAAGGTATAAATATGTTTATCTACAAATAAGTTCATATGTAAATCCTAGATCAGTTGTTGAGGTTTTAGGATTAGTTTTTGAAGGTGATAGAAGTCTAGGTTTAAGCTCTAAAATCATCACTCCTCTCATACCAGTATCACTACTTGGAAAATATATCTAATAATATAACTACATAGCATTAATTTAGGCACAAGCTGCTATATCTAAAAATTTAAGGTTATAATATATCACTATCTTAGACATTAGAGTCTAATTATTCAATTCCATCATCATCATCATCATTGCAATAAAGTTGTAATTCTATCGTTGAATTTGAGATATTCAATGTTTTAAGCCAATCTTTAAAGAAGGGAGGCATACATCAGAACTTCAGTTTTTAATTTAAAGATGATAATCACGACTAATTTATTTTCACCCACACTATGCAAATTCAAACAGATCCATAGAGTTATATTGAATTAGATTTTATCTCAACATCTATTTTAAGAAATATAGTTCAATATTTCTAATTTGTAGTATAAATTTTAAACCTGTTTCATAGGCACATTATTTGTACAAAAAGCCTATTAATTCTATGATCTCACCCTAAAAAGGAATGTTGCGTTTGCTATGGGTTGGGAGTGTTTTGCATGAGTAGCGGGACCAGTCTTCCGGATTCGACAATCTTTTTATTGATTCCATGAATCCAACCCCAATTTTTTTGGAAGAAGGCGAAGAAGAATAGTGTTTAGAAGATCCTAAGGGAATTCCTTGAAGCCAACCCTAATTTATTGGATGAATGCTAAGATGATGAAGAATAATAGTGTTTAGGAGAGCTTAAGGGAGGTTTTTAGTTAATCTAGACATTGCTGCCTCTGCACAAGTTTATCATCAAGAGGTAAAGTGCACCAAGGAAAGATGTACTTGTTTGAAAAGATCATCAGCTCTTTATCATTGCATGGGTTCTTAAAAACCTAGACGTACTGCTCCAAATTTGTATTCTCTAGATACCAAAGTGGTCTTAAATATTTGGTATTGAATATAATTTTGTTGATGCAGCATGTACCAGTTACTTTTCACTTCATTTTGTCAAGAAATTAGGGTTGATTAATATATTATATACAACATCAAGTTCTCAAGTGTGATTTGTTACTTTTAACTTTATTGATTTTGTTGCTACTGAGATGATAGATTTAATGGATTTAAAACTAAGTGACGCTCTATTCAACTATCTTAATGTGTTCTAGTGGTTGATCTTATAGGCTCTAGATGTGTAACTATGAAGCATGGACATAAACATGGGAAATGTACACAACACAGACATTGGGAGACGACAAATGCTTAAAAGGTAGGTTACATGGACACGATAATGTACGCATGTATACACATGCATATGTATCCATATATAATACATCAAACTCCATAGCAATAGGAATGCGTCTTAATAAAGATTAAAAAATAAAATTACAATGAGAATAATCACTTCTTGTCAATCACTAAAATAAAAAAAATTAACAAAAATCTGAACGATACTCAACCAATCTAATTCATGTGATGTGTAAGATTTGTTGACATAATACCTGCTTACTTAATAAGATCAATATATTTAGAGAGAGAGAGAGAGAGAGAGAGAGAGAGAGAGAGAGAGAGAGAGAGAGAGAGAGAGAGAGAGAGAGACCTGCGTATGCATATATATGTATGTATGTATATGTATATTGAAAGAGAGATGTGGCATTTGACAGAAGATTTTTGGTTTTAATTAAAAAGCTGACACCGGTAAGAAATGACTTTTTGGGGTTTGCTAAAATATAAGGTTTCAATTTCAATACATGATGGGCCAGTGTTGTTTGCTAGTGTCGATATCTGATACGTATCTGACGCGGATATATTACCCATCATGAAGTGTTTATGCTTCTTAAACATGGAATATGAGTCTCTACATACAATATTGTCAAATCATATTGATCTTAGGATCCTCTCATACTTGAAGATGGTTTCATGTTGCTTTCAATCCATTATATGGACCAAGAAATTTTTTTTGAAAACAAAAGATTGTCAATGCTTACCTTATGATTTTTGACACAAATGGGTAAATTACACAATATACCTGAGGTGTCATGATATCTTATAAAAGGTACATATCTTTCTTTTTTTGTTTCATTGCGAGTACCAATGGACCCCAATCTGCTATTTTTTAGCGGTGTTAAGTTACCTTAATAAATGACTCTCTTGCACCGTGTTTCCAATTTGAAGCAATAAAATTTTAGGGTATCCAAATTGAAAAAGCCTTAACTCGTGGAACATACGTTTAATTTATTGTTTTAGAAGGCAAAATATATGGCCACATATGCTTCCGCATACACTGATGCGGCTCCCACACGCATTGAACCGAGGGGCTCCCAGACGCATTGAATTGGGGAAATACACTTGGAATATGCAGCCAAACACATATATAAGCACATATCCTTTATGTGACATCATACCAACAATTGCGGGTGCATAATGGGTGGGCTTTAAAAAATTAAAAATATCAACCCACTTGGTGACCCGACCCGACCCGATCCGATCCGACCCGACACATTAAAAATAAATAAATAAAAACACAAAATTAAGGACTGTGTTCTTTTCCTCTAGGATTTCTACTCTCCCCTTTCTCTTCTCTTGCGACAACAGCATTTGCGTGGAGCTGAAATCAACCGCAGCAAGCACCACAGGGCTGATTCTATGGAAAATCGAATCTAAGGAACAATGACAAAATTGATTTGAAATGTCCAGTGTTCAAATATATTGTCTTCTCCTCCCGTTTTCTTTTTCTTTTACCTTTTTTATAGCTGAATTGATTCTTCTACTTCTCTTCCCATTCTTCTTGTAAGAACTCCTCTTCGTTCCCTGCTTTTCTTTTTTCCATTTTTGTTTGCTGCTGATCTGATCCTGCAACTCATCTATCTATTTTACTATTTTCTAATTGCAGTTGAATCACTTTTCCTTGATATTTGCTTCCTAAATGTCCATTTTCGGCTCTAACTGAATTGATCTCACATTTAATTCTTTTGCAATAAATTTTATTAATTTGTATTTCCTCATTCAGTAATTACATGTTGAAATTTCCTTCTTCAAGCACTGAAAATGATAAGTTTGCATGTCAGGACATCCTGCATGCGGTTATACTCATTCAAATTCTAGCACAAATGCTTGCTTTAGCCTTGGGCTTTTGTAGTTTGTAGTTTTGTTCAGTGTACACTTAATGAAATAAATGTTCCAACACCTTTGTTCAATGTTCATCATTAAGGATTTAAATCCATTAAGACAATGAAAAAGTATGATAGGCTTTGATGTTGCTAGATTTAAAAAGATATGGAAAGGGCAAGTAAAAAGCCACATTCACTAAAAATGCAAATACACACATGTTCACATTTATTATTTACACAAGCGATTAATGAATATGGTAACTAAAATTTTTCCTTAGTTGCAGCAGATATGATGACCTCATTAAATGTAGCAACAGAAAAGTAAAGTACATACCATATGATTTCTTTCGCTTTATCTAATAACAATCCAACACGTCATCTGTAATTAAGGAAAAATTCTTAATAACCACATGATTGAATACACACACACACTAGCGAATGCCCGTGCCCGGAGGGCGCGGTGAAGGTCTTCTCCTGGGTGCAAAACCGGCAGGGTCAGCCGGCTCACAGGTGAAGTGTGGACGGGGGCAGTCGTCTCTAAGATGCAAAAACAACGGGGACAATCGTCTCCCGGGCGCAATGCATACGGAGAAAAAAATCATATATCTGTCATCACATGGGCGCAAAAGCAGGGACTAAATCGCAAAAAAAACACGGGGGTGCAAAGTGGAAAATGAGCGATTATAAACCCGTAAATAAGGAGAAGATGCGGGCCTTTGGGTTTTATGAAAAAGTAATGGCAAGTTTGCAAATAAGAGAAATGTAGTGGGATTTTGTTTGTTGTTCCACCAAAACACCCTATTTCACACTCATCCCCACACCGACACCCCATTGGGCTCCTCCATCAAAACCCAATGGGACAACCTTTAGCTTTTCCCTCCATCATTCAAAGTTAATTATTCACACACATTAACTTTTCCCCCAAAACAAAAATCAAATCTCATATAAATGTTCCCTCCAAATTTTAATTTTTACCCCAATATGTTCCGCCCAAATTTCAAATTCAAATCATTTTCCTATTGTCATTGTCCTTGTCAGCATTCTAGTCATTCATGTTTGTCGTAGTCATATTTTGGGTGCCACATAGGACAAAGTTTCAAAAAAAGTCATCAAATGTATTATATGTATGTATGTATGTATGTTAACAAGGGTCAGGTGGCCAAGGAGAGGATTTCCTTCTTGTCCACAATCTAGGCCGCCCATCACCCATCATGGGTGTGGGCCCTATGCCCACACATGGAGTGTGGACGGCCTAGATTGTGGTCTCCATTACTTGGCCACTTGATACACATTTATCTCATATATATGTGTGTATGAGATTAATGGATCGTGGCACTTGATTTAAAATTATTAGGTCCACACGTTTCCATTGGTCGAGAAAAAAGCATACACATGAGTTGTACTTGCTTTGAATTTTTCTCGATCAGTGGAAATGCGTCATGTCGGCACATGTGATCATTTTTGATCAGATGCCACCTGTTTTTCATTAATCTCGTGTGTGTGTGTAATATTGATTTTCGTATAGTCCATGTAGTCTGGATAATCGGTCACATAAACCGATTATGCATCTTGTGCTATTGGATTGAACACATAAGGAAACCGTTTTTAAAAACATTAGTTAAATTTGTTAATTCATGAACTTTGCCCCAAACGTCGACAGCCTACCTATTAGGTGCTTCTGACATCTCAGCCTCCTGGTTGCCCTCATCATATTTTTCCTAAACAAAGGCCGTAGCCCGGCTTGGCACACTTTATGATTATCCAACTACATATTCCGGAAACCTTTGAGCTACTTATCCACAAATAAAGCCATCAAACTGTACATTAAACTCTAATAAGTATATAACAATTCCAACAAGAAGTCAGTCACCATGCTTTCATCAATCAACCTTTAATACAAATTATATTATGCATTATGCTTCTTTTTTTATATCTTGGGAAATCTAGTATGCCTTGCTTGTACATCCCCAACAATTACAGAAAAGGAATGGACTTCCCGCTTCAAATGCTTTATCACCATCAATGGAACTGGGTGAGTCCTGTACTTCAAAAAGTTTCTATATTTGATGGACATATGCCATCGTTTTCTTGTTCATTCTGAAGGTTATGATAACAAAATTGAAGTGGCAAAGCTGAGAGCAATCTGTATTTGCCCTGTAGCCTCCCAAATTTACAAAGCATCTGAAAATGTTCTCCCTGTTAGTATGCTTGCGATCTCTTTGCTTGAGCAAGTCAAAGAACATCACACTCTTGGTGATCAAAATCTTGAGGATGAGCTTGGTGAATATCAATGAATGGTTCTCTCAAAGTTGGTTGTCCAATATACAAGTTTTAAACTCTTACGATCATAGAAGTTAGAACTAGAGGCAGCTGTGTTAAAAAAAGACCTTGGCATCTTTCGATCACTTTATGTTGATGCATCCGGCCCTCCGACATGGATCGAATTCCAGGTCATGGAAATTCCATAAATCCGTTCCTTATTCTCTGTTAGTGGTGTGGAAAAAGGTAGGGGTTAGTGCTGGAGCACGGTGGATGCTACAGCACTGGTGACACCGCGTTTGATTTTTTTTTTGTTTTTGTTTTTATGGTTTTTTTGGTTTTTTTTTTTTGGCGGGGGGTTTAATTTCATGAAACTTCAGGGTACCCCAACCCAACACCAAGCTTAAAAAAAGTGTGAAAGCATCTGACCAATATTATTGTGTGGGCTATCTGCCTGGTGTACCAAACTGCATTTTTGGCTTAAAGAACTAGGAACTGAAAATTAGGAGTCTTGCTGAAATGTGAGACAAGCCGATTTGGTTGGAAATAAAAACTAAGCTCTAGACTTTGGCAGGACACTACATTCCCATTAGCAGGAGAGAATTGTTTCATACAACCCTGGGAGGAAGGTTTTTTTGTCTTTTTTTTTGTTTTTTTTGTTTTTTGTTTTTTTTTGTTTGGGGGGGGGGGTCTAGAACTCCTAGAAGGCACTCATTGTGGCAAAGCTTTGAAACCTTCATTGCTTAACCTGGTATTGAAACAAGGATTTTTGGGCGATGCTTTACTGTTATTTTCATAGGTCAGGAAAATCTTCAGATAATTGTAATCTATATCGTTAAACCATTCCTTAAATTTTAAAAGAAACATATGACAAACCCTCTATGCATACGATGTTGTTTAGGGTATCATCAACTTCTTGCTTGACAGA
The DNA here is from genome assembly GCA_030789695.1 of Scilla litardierei. Taxonomy (NCBI): domain Eukaryota; kingdom Viridiplantae; phylum Streptophyta; class Magnoliopsida; order Asparagales; family Asparagaceae; genus Scilla; species Scilla litardierei. Next base: position 170,645,396 of record CM061132.1, read on the forward strand.
TGCATTTGATTTGTATTTAGAAATTGTAATTGGCTCTCCAATCTTTTATTCTACGGTTTATATTACCAATTACATTTCTTTTCGCTGTAAATACATTCACAATATATAGCTTATTAACCACATAATTTAACTGTTGCATTATGAAATGTCAGGTGCCTAATGAGTAAAAAGATAGTTTTGTGTTGTCGTCTATGTTAGGAATAAACTCTCTTGTATTATTCCAAGGGCAATAGCCCGATATATATAGAGTACATGCAAAGGGAAATAAGCACTAAAGACCCTATAAATAAGCACTAAAGCAGGCGAGGCGCGGCCAGAAGCAGGCGAGGCGCGGCCCGAAAGGCGAGGCGAGGCCCGAAGGGCGAGGCGCGGCCCGAGGGCGAGGCGCGGCCCGAGGGCGAGGCGCGTCCCGAGGGCGAGGCGCGGCCCGAAGGCAAGGCGCGGATTGCCGGCAGCGGAAGGCGGAGTCGCACAGGGGCACGTGCCGCACAGGGGCACAATGGAAGGCGGGAGGTAGGCGTCGCACGTGCCGCAGAGGATGGCGGAGTCGGCGCATCGGCGCGGCGCGGCAGCGAACACGAGCGCAGGCGGAAGCGCGGCACGACAATGAGCGAAGCTGCCCCGAGAAGCTGCCGTTCCTCTAGGTCGGGATCAGGCGAGGCGAAGGACACCGGATCGCCTAGCCCCGTCGTCGGAAATCTGCAGACGCCGGTCAGACGACGCCGGATCTGGAACGCCGTCGCCGGAAGGAAGCGCCGGATCAAGGACCGGATCTGAGCGAGCGCCGGATCAAGGACTTCGCCGGAAGGACGATGGACCGGATCTGACCGGATATGAGCGTAGAGCGTCGGATCAAGGACGATGGCGGCTGGAGACGCAGTGGGTGGTCATGGAGCGTGAGATCTCGAATCGCGGCCTCGGATCGCCGGAGCAGCCTCGTCGTGGGCTGGGGCGGGGCGATGGGAGAGAGACGCGGCTGGGGCGGAAGGCGCGTGCGAGTGGCGGCGCGGGCGCAGGCGGCTGGCGGCGCGGGCGCAGGCGGCTGGTGACGCTCAGATCCGAGAAGCAGCGATCGGATGGTGGCGGCGCGCAGGCGGATCGTGCGCTTCACCGGAGATCCAAGAGCCGCGCCTCCGCCTGCGCGCCGCTTCGCCGGAGAAGGCGCGCGGAAGGCGCGTGGACGGCGCGCGGAAGTCGCGACTCGGCGGAGGCGGCGGCTAGGGCAAGACAGTGGGTTGGTGGGAGTTGCCCTAGGCGGAGAGAGCAAAAGACGGCTAGGGTTTTGGTTAACCTAGCTCTGATACCATGTTAGGAATAAACTCTCTTGTATTATTCCAAGGGCAATAGCCCGATATATATAGAGTACAGGCAAAGGGAAATAAGCACTAAAGACCCTATACATATACTCCTAACAGTCTAGTTCTTGTGATTTATGTAATTGCTTTTTGATTAATTCACCTTTAGGTTTCAGCATCATCTTGTTCATTATTGTAATTTTTTAAAGTTCAAGAATTAACAATTGCCATCATTTGAAGAAAATGTTTTCATTTTACAGTAGCAATTAACCAAATCTTCTTTTTTTATCTTAATTTATATTCACTGTAGGTAAGAAGAGGTGCCGACCGTGCAGAGATATATAGCCTGGCTTTCTCAGAGAACATGCAATGGTTGGCGGTTTCAAGTGACAAAGGAACTGTCCATGTGTTCAGCCTCAAGGTTAATTTGGGATTGACAGCAAATGATAAGCCTCGTCCTGCACCAGAGCCAAATATTCCAGCTCCAACTTCATCCCTGTCATTTATTAAAGGTAAGGTCGATTGCTTTCCCATCATCATCGTCGAAATTTCTTCTCATTCATGGTTGGGTCGGCTTTGCTGCAAAATCACGCGGTATTGCTCTTGAGTAATGGAACATGAACATGACCGGCTGGTGCCAAGTTCGTGGTATGACACTTTTTTTTTGGGGGGGGGGATTATAATACCTAGATATGATCTAGGATGGTATGCCTTATTTACACAGGTTGTCCATTTGCAACCTAAGGGACTTGTTGGGGTTATGTATGTGGTGTGAACATGTAAAGATGAACTATTTAGTTTGAATACCTAAAACTTTCCTAGACTTGAAGAGCATATCAAAGAAGAGTGAAGAGAAAATGCTTTTGATGCTCCTCATTATGGAAAAGAAGTACCATAAATGCATATGACCCTTATGGTTGTAAACTAGTGGCTATGTTCTTTTTGGTAATGTTTGCTTTGTGGAAAAATTATCACTAATTGCATTTTTGGTATTATTTTTAAGTTTTGTCATGATTTTAGCCGTTTCCAAGGCTAAAGTGCCCAATTTTTTTAGTTTTTTAAGCATGCAGTCCTTTGTTCTCATTTATAAGTTGTGATCCCCTTTAAATGAAAATGTTAATTTTTAGAGTGGATATGTTTTAGTGTAGCTGGATACGGGTAATGACCTTATCATGCTTCGATATCAGCTCATGTATTGCCACTCACCCGACGCTTGTTCTCTGAAATCCTAAAAGTGATATGAACCATTTTGCGGGAAGATGATGGGTGCTGTATTTGATATTAGTGTTAACTAGAAGTAGTTTATCGTGACTTGTGATCTGTCTTGTGTATACGATAAGATCCAAACCAAATCTGAAATTTATTAGCAAAAAATGAAATGAAATAAGATAATTGATTACACTTGTAGGGGTAATCGCCCACCCAAGACGCCGAATAGGGGACGACGTCCGCACCCTCCCTAGAACGAAGTATTCTCCGTCGAAAATATCTCAATAATCAAAACAATCGCCTCCTCGGGCCGGCCGGTCTCCTTGCCTATTTATAATAATTCAACTTAATGTCTAATTACCCAAATACCCATACATTAATAAAATAACACAAAACACCACCAAGTAGTCCCCCCTTTGGGTCGGATCTAACATTACTCCGCCCCCAAAAATCCACCTTGTAGACGCCTTAGATGTTGCTTCAACTCCTCCAGCACTCTGTCACGCTCCGTTAACTGCTGCTCCAATTTAGACACAGGTGTAGCCCCTTGCCTATAATGAACCAAGTATGCCGGCTCTCTGCCATACAAGACCTTGAACGGAGACATCTGTGCTGTGGAATGGTACGAGGTGTTGTACCAATATTCCGCCCAAGATAGCCATGTCGCCCACTGCCTAGGCGACCCGATACAAAGCACCGTAGTATGTCTCCAAGCTCCTATTTACCACACCCGTCTGTCCGTCGGTCTGTGGATGGTAGGCTGTGCTCCACCTGAGAGCGGTCCCCTGCATCCTGAACAGCTCCGTCCAAATATTGCTCATGAAGACCTTGTCCATGTCGGATACAATGGAAGCTGGATACCCATGTGCCGAACAACCTCCTTCAGAAACGCTGTTGCAACCGTTATCGCCGTGTAGGGATGTCACAGATGTACGAAATGAGCATACTTGTTGAGGCGATCCACCACCACAAAAATGACCGTGAACCCCTCAGACTTCGACAGCTCTTTGATAAAGTCCATCGAAATATCCTCCCACATCCTCTCTGGTAGTGCCAAAGGCTGTAAAAGTCCCGTGTGAGCTGTCGCCTGGTGCTTATGACGTTGACAAACGTCACAACCTGGCACCATCTGAGCCACATCCTTCCACATACCTGACTAATAAAGCTCTCGTGCTATCCTCTGGTACGTCGGGTACCCCCGAATGTCCTCCAACTGCACTGCTGTGAAACTCCCGAAAAAGGAGGAGAATGTGCGACGACCCCCGTGGAATCACCAAACGCCCTCTAAATAGCAACTTCCCACCCCCTACTGAGTAACAGGGGTAGTCACTCGAGCCATATGCTAGTGCTTCCTGAATCTCTCGTAGTTCTCCATCTACCTCAATCTCTCGTAAGAGGGAATCCCCACCAAGCACATCTGGCCCTGACAAAGCCAAAACTTGTACCCCCTCATCCCTGGAAGATAGCGTATCTGTCGCCTTGTTATCTAAGCCGGGTTTGTAGTGGATCTTGAACTTGTACCCGCTCAACATAGACAACCACCATTGGTGCTCCTCCGCTACTATAGGCTGCTCTGGTAGGTATTTCAAGCTCCGCTGATCCGTCCTCATTATAAATGCCCTGCCAAGTAAGCAGTGTCGTCACTTCTGCACCGCAAAGACAATTGCCATCAGTTTCCTTTTCTAAATAGACTTCAGCCGTGCTCTGGCGGACCACACCTGGCTGATGTACGCAATGTGTCTCTGCTCCTGCATCAGGACGTCCCCCCGACCCATAACCTGAAGCATCCGACTCTACGACAAACGGTTTGCTGAAATTAGGCAGTACTAGAACTGGAACCGTCGGCATAGCCCACTTTAGGGCCTCAAATGCTCTGGTAGCCTCCCCCAATTGAAGCTATCCTTCTTCAGCTGCTCCGTTAGCGGCCATGCAATAGTTCCATATCCGCTAATGAATCTCCGATAGTACCCTGTGAGTCCAAGGAATCCTCGCAAGGCTCGCAAAGTCATATGCTGATGCCAATCCAGCATTGCGGCAATCTTCCCCCGAACTGCAGCCACCCCCTCAACGGACACAATATGTCCCAAGTACTCCACATGCGCCTGACCGAAAAGGCACTTCTTTCGGTTCACATGTAACTGATGTTTTTGTAGCTCCTTCATCACCACCTCCAAGTGCTCTACATGTCATGCAGAGATCTACTATAAACCAGGATATTGTCGAAGAAGACAAACACGAAACTCCGCAGATAGGGCCGAAACACCCTATTCATCAGGGATTGGAAGGTGGCGGGGCATTTGTCAAGCCAAATGGCATGACCAGGAACTCATAATGGTCTTCATGAGTCCTGAAGGCTATTTTCTAGACGTCCACTGCCTTTATGCGTATCTGGTGGTAACCAGATTTCAAATCAAGTTTGGAGAACATTGTAGCCCCATGCAGCTCGTCCAACAGCTCATCTATCACCGGAATAGGAAACTTGTCTGGTACAGTTTCCTTATTCATAGCCTGGTAACCGATACAGAAGCAGTAGCTTCCATCCTTCTTCTTTGCCAGCAACACCAGGCTCGAAAATGAGCTGACACTGGGCTGTATGATGCCTGCATGCAACATCTCCTACACTAGCCTCTCAATCTCGTTCTTCTGCACCTGGGGGTCCCGGTAAGGACGCATACTAATAGGAGACACTTCCTCCTTCAATAAGATGGAATGCTCGTGATTTCGCGGTGGTGGAAGACAGCTAGGAGACTGGAACACCTCATCATAACTACTCAGCACCTGCTCCACGTCCCTGGGCACCTCTGTCTTGCCAGCTGCATCCTCCATCGCCAATCCTTGAAGCTCCACCAAAAATCAGCCCCCTCCATTTGGAGGGCCCTGGCTATGTTCTTATATGATATTGAAGAACAACATAGGTTCGGGTTCCCAGCAACACCACCTTTCTCCCCTCTACTTGGAACTCCATCCTCAGTAGCTTCCAATTGAATTTAGTTTTCTCCAATGTCTGAAGCGACTGCATACCCAAAATCAGATCAACATTGCCCAATGCTAAGGGCAGGAAGTCTCCAGTCACCACCACCCCCTGAATGGACACAGTCAGATCTCTGCATATGCCTCTACTCTGCTCTACCTTGCCATTCCCCAACATGACTCCAAATCCCTCCGTACTGGCGAGATGTAGCCCCTGCTTCTCATTCACCTTTGGGGACACAAAGTTGTGTGTAGCCCCACTATCAATAAGAATCACCACATCCAAGTCTCGAACTTTGCCCGCCAACTTCATGGTGTGCACTTGTGTGAACTCTGCTATAGAACTGAGCGAAACGTCCGATGCCTCCAACAGTAGTGGCTCAACCTCTCCATCGACCTTCAGCTTCACAACCTCTTCTTTTACCTCTCCCTCAAATACTTTGCACACCTGAAGAGCATGGTTGCGACATTTGTGAGCACAGAGTGAACTTTTCGTCGCATTTAAAACAGTCCTTTTGTCCTCCTATATTGCATCTCAGCCTCTGTCATCCTCTTATAGGATCTTGCCGGCCTTGCATCGCCAGCCCTTCACCCACTAGCAGGGGTCCCTCCTGACGCTGCTTGCTGCCCCCCTGTCATGGCCTGAGGACGAGTATAATTCCCTCCCCAAGTCCCTCTGGTACGGCGATCCTCGGCCAATCTATCCTCCACCGACTGTGCTAAATCCATCTGCTCAAATAATCCTCTGGGCATATGGGTACGAAGCTTTGCCTTGATAGCAGGCTTCAACCCATCCAAGAAAAAACCCTCCATAGACTCTGCAGGCATCCCGCGCACCCTGCTCGCAAGCACCTCGAACTGCTTGATATAGTCACTCATAGACCCATACTAGATGGCGTGCAGCTGCTCGTACGCCCCTCCCCGTTGCGCCTCTCTAAAACGATGCAACAAGATCTCCTTAAACTCATCCCAAGTTCTCACAGGTCTCTCCTGCTCCCTCTTTCTATACCATGATATGGCCTCTCCCTCCAGGCAGATCCCAATCGCCCTTAGCTTCTCTGCCTCCGTTAACCGCGTCATCTCAAAATACATCTCCGTCATGTAGATCCACTCAGATGCGTTACTACCTTCGAAGATGGGCATCTTCAGCTTCTGTATCCTCTCATCAGCACGGGGATCCACTCTTCCATAACGATCCCGGTGCCGCTGTCTGTTGGAATCTCCAAACCAGCCTCACATTGGCTAGTCGCCCAACATCCCTCCATTCACGTTCACCAACATCATAAGCATTCTCATCGCCATCCTCATGGTATCACGCGAACTCCTCATACTCTGGCTCTTGTCCTCGGCCCCTTTTATTTGTAAGATCAGCCTCCCGGTGTCCACGACGCTCTCCGAACTCAAAATCAGCACCCCGGAATTCACCTACTCCATGTCGACACTGCTCATGCTCCCAACGCACGTTGAGGCCCTCCGGGCCCCTATTGAAACTCGCCTAGCCATCATCAGGGCCCAACGATCAGTTGGGGCATCTCTTTCCCCTGGGCGGCCTGCCTGGGCCCGCGAGGGCCCTGGTGGGTTCGCCCGGAGCCGCCAGGGCCCTGTCGGTTCGCCAGAGCCTCGTGGTGGCCATGGCGAGCAGCCAGGGCCCCACTGGTGGCCTGGCGATTCGCCAGGACCGACGAAATGCCCTGGCGCAGCCGCCAGGCCTCCGTTCTCCCTCCTCCGACCTCACGCGGCTCGGCTAGTGCTCTGTTGATGTATCGATGGGTCTTTTCACCAGCATGATGAGTTGGTTTTCCTCGTCAGAGATCAATCCTTCTTCCAAGACATCCACTTCATTCAAGATCTTAAGCTTCCCTTTATCTTTCGTGGTCGGAGGTGCTTTTGACGCCAGATATGATTGGTGATTCAGATTTGAAATGGATGACGATGGATCTCGTTGTGAAAGAGCCCTTAAGATCTACTTTGTTCCTTCCGCAATCGTGTCCTTGAATTCCTTCCTTATCTCCAACTTGTTTGCCTCTATTGAAGCCCTAAAATCTTCCCTAAAATCAGCTCGCAATCCTTCGATCTCCTTCTTACGCTCTGCGATCTCGGCTCCGACCTTCTCTTCCAACGCCTCGATCCTTTCCATCTGCCTTGTGCTCGCCATGGATCTGACGCTCGGATACCAATTTGATATGAATTAGGGCACAAAATTGGGTAAAAGTGGGATTTTTATTATAATAATCGCTCAAAGACAACAATAAGATAAATTGATCTCGTTTTTAGAGTAGATCACCCACGCCTAACTTTTTGCAAAGTAAACGCTTAAACCTCTTCTAGATCTCTATCTAGGAAAATTGGAAGAACAATCACTCAAAATATTCCCTACCCAAACTAGGGCAGGTTGGCCTCTTTTATTTCCCACCCGTAGTGCATAGAGTAAATACCCCCTAACTTGTAGTGCACATAGTAATTTTACTCCTTGCGCTTCCGTGGCTCTTGAACCTCATTCTTGCGCCTCCTCTCATAAGTAATGATCGCATCATTTTGTTATTGTAAAGCTCGTAAGAAATTTTTCCAATTATTAGTCTATTCATTACCCTATTGCACATATATCAAGCTATATTTACTGCATCTGTCCATAAATATTTAGGCTGCATATACTCCTTAGCATATTTCTAGCCATATCTTTCAATGTTTGATTTTTCTCTCGGCCATCCTATTTTGTTGAGATATTCTAGGAGAAGAGAATTCATGTTCAATTTCATTTTCTAAACAAAAATTTTCAAATCCAAAATTTTGAAATTCAACTCCGTGATCACTTCTAATATTTATTGTAGAAAGACACTTTTCGTTTTGTACTTTATTCCAAAAATTACGAAAATAATTAAAAATAAACATATATAAATCTAGAGTAATCATCAACTAATACATAGCAATATTTTTTCCTCTTAAACTCAACATAATTGGGTCCAAATAAGTCAATATGTACCAACTCGTTTTATGCTTGTCTGTCACAAGCCTATGAAAGACGATGTAGTTTGCTTATCTTTTGTGCAAGTATCACACAACTTACCTCTCTCATTTTTCTAATGTGAGAGTACTCTTATCAACAATTTGTTCTCTGATTCTTTGCAACACACTTGTTTGCTTGTGTAATCTTCTATATCATAGGGTTGCCTCATCTTCCCTGACAATAAGACATGTATCTATATTAATTCTTCAAATAAGAGCGTATATGTACGTTATTTTTTCTATTAGCAGTAAATATAGTATTACATGATGAGTTTTCAATAATTTTACAAAATTGAGCATCGAAAACTACATTCATACATTTATCACATAATTGACGGATAGAGATAAATTTGTGCTTGAGATTTTTAACCAAGAGGACATCATGGACTTGAAAGGTATCATTTTCCATAATACCTTTTTAATTACTTTGCACTTATCATTGTCCTTAAAGTAACACAATCGTCGGCTTTTTTACCAGGCTAAGAAACTTTTCTTTACTGCCTGTTATGTGTCTTGTGTCTAGAGTCAACATACCACTCACACTTTTGTTCCTTAGCTGTGCAGCACACCTACATAGAAGATAAAGACATGTGTGATCTTGGCACCCAAATAGGTCTACAAAGATTAGTAGATGTGCCTTGATGAATCCAAATCTGTTTAAACTTTATGTTCATGGTCCTATTCATGCAGTAGTTGTTAGAAGTATGGTCAAGAAAACCACATCAAAAGCATTTTGAAACACGCTTTTACCTATAGTTGTATCGTTGTGAACTTTTTATATTCAATGTTGGGGTTTCAAAAATTTTATTATCATATCCAAGTCCCTTTCTATTATTAATATACATCTCATATCCTAACAGCATTTCAAAAGGTCATTTGCCAGTAACATATTTGTGAATGGTTATCTTAGATCATGGACTTTGGATTTCAGATAAATGTTTTTGTTTACAATGAGGGTGTTACAACTAATAAATACTTTTTGGGGTTTTTTTTTCAATTTTCAAAAGATTTTCTTTTTCCTTTTCTAGCCCAGTTATTCTTTTCAAGAGATTTTTTTTTTTGGGGGGGGATATGCTTTTTAAAATTTTAAGATGGGTGGGTGAATAGGCTTTGTAAAATTTTACTGAGAGTTTATATATATGTACGAATGCATGTCCATCCAACGACAGCCTATAGACATCTCTAGTTATAATATACTAACATGACTACAGCTTAGCATACATTTCTGTGATTTTTGCGTTCTTCACTTTTCAACTGTCCTTTTCCTCTTTTGTTATATCAGAACATATCTAAACTTATTATAGTTTTTTTCAAATACTAAGTCAAGTTGCGCTGGTGGGAGATGAGAGATGTCACATGGACAAGATACAGTCCCTGGAAAACATGGGAACCATGGGCATATGTATGCGTCTATGTAATTTGTATGTATTATCCATGTGTGTGTATAATATGTCAGTTCCATCATATGATGAAATATAAATTGTACAAAATTCTTCAGGGTATTCTAGAAATTTTATTAAGGTACAAGAAATAAATATTATATTTGTAGTGTGTTCTGATGTTCTTCATTCCGTATTTTGATTTATAGAAATTTCAAACTAATAGAAGTAGTTGATTAAATTTTTTCTTATCTATCAGTTCTTAAAAATATTATGTCATATCAGTGGTTATCACCTCTTTAAGCAAGTTCATTCCAGAAAAACCACTTCACCATGTATGCTGAGCATGTACCATCAAAGAGTCAGAAAGATATCATACTATTTTAAAAACGACGAACCCGGAAGTATCGAAAAAGCACATCCCAAAAAAAAAAAAAACTCCCCGCACACCCATGCACGCATGTAGTACGTTGTTGGTGTCAGAAATCGAGTTCACCTGACATGATTGTCCCAACCATGTACATCATGTGTGGTAACTATGATTTTTACGTCTTATTTTTTCAGAGAAGTATAAATCACTTCTATTCTAATGAAAGTAGATGGACATATTACACACGTAACGTGATCAGAGTGCGACAAACATGGGAATGTGTCTATGCAAGTGTTTGACCAACGTCCTATTTTAAAGAGTATGACGAATGATTGAGGATGTGTTTGAGAAACGTCCTGACACATGCATGAGGTGACCGAGAAATATTGGTATCTGACATGTGTATGATTCATGATAAAAAATGCACATGTTTTTATAGGTTGCCGGCCATTATTTGATGTTGCAACTCTTCAAATTAAGCTTGCCAAAACTTTTCTTCCCTTAAGATCTTTTCCTTTTCTTTTTCAGGTGTCTTGCCAAAATATTTTACCTCAGAATGGTCTGTGGCACAATTCCGTCTGCATGAAGGTACTCCGTACATCGTTGCTTTTGGTCATCAGAAGAATACTATCGTTATCCTGGGGATGGATGGAAGGTAGGCGAACATTAGAAACTGGAATGCTTTTTCTTTGTCGAAGTTGGCCATTCGTTTATAGCATTGTTAGGTGAAAAACTATAGCATGCGTATGTGTTTTTTGAGAAAAATGATTTCTTTGTTTAACCATATAGCAGAAACAAGGAGAAGACTGCATCATAAGTTTGCTTTTCCATGTTTGGTAACCTAATAAAAATTAAAATCGGAATTAAATTCTAAAAATGCCCATTCAAATCACCCGTTTATTTCTTCCTCTTCCTCCGTCGGTAATTACACTAGGAGAACGGAGAACCCATCAGCATAAACGTCACCTTCATCCTGAAATGTTGAGTTCCCTTGCCATCTTGAAATGCTGGTAGCAATCGACCCAGACACGAAACTGCATCATAGTTTGTCCCATAATCAGTGTATCGCATATTATGCCCTGATTTTTGGTGCTCGTACTAGTTTCTTGGTGAAAATTTATGTTGTAATTTTATTGGATGTTGCAGCTTCTACAGATGCGAATTCGATGCAGCCAGCGGGGGAGAGATGAAGCAGCTGGAATGCTACAGCTTCTTGAAACCTGATGAAACAAACTGACATTAATTTAGGCTAATTGGAAAAGGGATGAAATGTAAATACACTGCCATGGCTTGCAAGTATAGACGCCTGCATCTGTTGTGGATTCCTCTTGTGAATACCAAATGATGGGTCCATGTAAATCTGAACACCTTAATCTTATAAGCTGCCATTTCCATCGTGTTATGTTTGAAGTCTGATGTTTTGGTGATCTTGTCGAATGCAGAATGCTTGGCGCTGTGACTTTTTATGCTGTCAATTTCAACGATCTGGCAGCTCGAACTTGTCAGTAGTTTCGTTTTTGGTCGGCTAGCCGCTCATAATGTCAAGATCCAAGATGCCCTTCTTCACATTTTGATTTGATTTGCTAGCCTATTTGTTTGGAGGTGGGTGTCTTGGTTATTCTAGCTGCCAAGAATGGCAGATGATTGTGCAAAAGATGGGTACAGATAGATACACAACTCACGGACCTCTCCCCGCTAATTTTTTAAATTTTTTTAAAATTTGTTTTACATTTTTGAAACCCCAAAACGACGAACTCTAGTGGTGTTTGTTATAAAAATTCATCATTAAATTTGCAATGGTTAAGACGATGGTCAAAAAGTATTATATTTATTTCATTAATGTGTACTAAGAAATTTCCCGTCCACATTGTGCACAGAGCAAAAATAATTCCCCATGAACATGGTAACGGTTTACGTGCGAAATTGGGAAGGAGCGGAAAGTGTGGGTGTGCGTGTCGGCAGCGTTGGAGGGTTAAAAGAGACCAAACACGTAAATACAGATGCCAAAAGGACCTAAATACAAAAGGGGAGGAGGGGATATTTTATTTTTTTAATTGCACCCAATTCAAAACCATCTCCACACCCACCTCCAAGTGGGACCCACCATGATGAGGTGGCCAAATCTAGGCCACCACTCTATCAACCTCTTTGTCCTAGTAAGACAAGCTTGTGTTTTATATAAGAGACTAGAAATTTCCCGTGCACAATGTGCACAGAGCAAAAATAATTCTCCATGAACACGGTAACGGTTTACGCGCGAAATTGGGAAGGAGCGGAAAGTGTGGGTGTGCGTGTCGGCAGCGTCGGAGGGTTAAAATGGACCAAACACGTAAATACAGATGCTAAAAGGACCTAAATACAAAAGGGGAGGATGGGATTTTTTATTTTTTTTACTTGCACCCAATTCAAAACCATCTCCACACCCACCTCCAAGTGGGACCCACCATGATGAGGTGGTCAAATCTAGGCCACCACTCTATCAACCTCTTTGTCCTAGTAAGACAAGCTTGTGTTTTATATAAGAGACTAGTCATAACCCGTGCCCGCGGGCACGATTAATTTAAGATTTTCCATTGCGAAATCTTTGTTACCCGAATTTTTTTTTCAAAGCCAAAATTTAAAAGAAAAACAAATTAGCTTACAATATTTAGCGGCACAGGCGCCTTAGGCGTGGGTGCTTTCGGTGTGGAACAACAAATTCAGCGCATGCGCCTTCAAAACGGAACACCAAATTCGACGTGGGTGCCTTCGGCGCAGAACAACAAATTCGACGTAAAACAACAATTTCGACGCATGTGCCTTAGGCGCGGAACAACAAATCAGCGTTAAAAAATAGCGCGGGCGCCTTTGGCGCGGAACAACAAATTCAGCGCATGCGCCTTCGACACAGAACACCAAATTCGACGTGGGTGCCTTCGGCGCAGAACGACAAATTCGACGTAAAACAACAATTTCGGCGTGGATCAGCGTTAAAAAATTTAGCGGGCGCCTTCGGCGCGGGCGCCTTCGGCGAAATTGGGAACGGTTTACGTGCGAAATTGGGAAGGAGCGGAAAGTGTGGGTGTGCGTGTCGGCAGCGTTGGAGGGTTAAAAGAGACCAAACACGTAAATACAGATGCCAAAAGGACCTAAATACAAAAGGGGAGGAGGGGATATTTTATTTTTTTAATTGCACCCAATTCAAAACCATCTCCACACCCACCTCCAAGTGGGACCCACCATGATGAGGTGGCCAAATCTAGGCCACCACTCTATCAACCTCTTTGTCCTAGTAAGACAAGCTTGTGTTTTATATAAGAGACTAGAAATTTCCCGTGCACAATGTGCACAGAGCAAAAATAATTCTCCATGAACACGGTAACGGTTTACGCGCGAAATTGGGAAGGAGCGGAAAGTGTGGGTGTGCGTGTCGGCAGCGTCGGAGGGTTAAAATGGACCAAACACGTAAATACAGATGCTAAAAGGACCTAAATACAAAAGGGGAGGATGGGATTTTTTATTTTTTTTACTTGCACCCAATTCAAAACCATCTCCACACCCACCTCCAAGTGGGACCCACCATGATGAGGTGGTCAAATCTAGGCCACCACTCTATCAACCTCTTTGTCCTAATAAGACAAGCTTGTGTTTTATATAAGAGACTAGTCATAACCCGTGCCCGCGGGCACGATTAATTTAAGATTTTCCATTGCGAAATCTTTGTTACCCGAATTTTTTTTTCAAAGCCAAAATTTAAAAGAAAAACAAATTAGCTTACAATATTTAGCGGCACAGGCGCCTTAGGCGTGGGTGCTTTCGGTGTGGAACAACAAATTCAGCGCATGCGCCTTCAAAACGGAACACCAAATTCGACGTGGGTGCCTTCGGCGCAGAACAACAAATTCGACGTAAAACAACAATTTCGACGCATGTGCCTTAGGCGCGGAACAACAAATCAGCGTTAAAAAATAGCGCGGGCGCCTTTGGCGCGGAACAACAAATTCAGCGCATGCGCCTTCGACACAGAACACCAAATTCGACGTGGGTGCCTTCGGCGCAGAACGACAAATTCGACGTAAAACAACAATTTCGGCGTGGATCAGCGTTAAAAAATTTAGCGGGCGCCTTCGGCGCGGGCGCCTTCGGCGAAATTGGGAACGGTTTACGTGCGAAATTGGGAAGGAGCGGAAAGTGTGGGTGTGCGTGTCGGCAGCGTTGGAGGGTTAAAAGAGACCAAACACGTAAATACAGATGCCAAAAGGACCTAAATACAAAAGGGGAGGAGGGGATATTTTATTTTTTTAATTGCACCCAATTCAAAACCATCTCCACACCCACCTCCAAGTGGGACCCACCATGATGAGGTGGCCAAATCTAGGCCACCACTCTATCAACCTCTTTGTCCTAGTAAGACAAGCTTGTGTTTTATATAAGAGACTAGAAATTTCCCGTGCACAATGTGCACAGAGCAAAAATAATTCTCCATGAACACGGTAACGGTTTACGCGCGAAATTGGGAAGGAGCGGAAAGTGTGGGTGTGCGTGTCGGCAGCGTCGGAGGGTTAAAATGGACCAAACACGTAAATACAGATGCTAAAAGGACCTAAATACAAAAGGGGAGGATGGGATTTTTTATTTTTTTTACTTGCACCCAATTCAAAACCATCTCCACACCCACCTCCAAGTGGGACCCACCATGATGAGGTGGTCAAATCTAGGCCACCACTCTATCAACCTCTTTGTCCTAATAAGACAAGCTTGTGTTTTATATAAGAGACTAGTCATAACCCGTGCCCGCGGGCACGATTAATTTAAGATTTTCCATTGCGAAATCTTTGTTACCCGAATTTTTTTTTCAAAGCCAAAATTTAAAAGAAAAACAAATTAGCTTACAATATTTAGCGGCACAGGCGCCTTAGGCGTGGGTGCTTTCGGTGTGGAACAACAAATTCAGCGCATGCGCCTTCAAAACGGAACACCAAATTCGACGTGGGTGCCTTCGGCGCAGAACAACAAATTCGACGTAAAACAACAATTTCGACGCATGTGCCTTAGGCGCGGAACAACAAATCAGCGTTAAAAAATAGCGCGGGCGCCTTTGGCGCGGAACAACAAATTCAGCGCATGCGCCTTCGACACAGAACACCAAATTCGACGTGGGTGCCTTCGGCGCAGAACGACAAATTCGACGTAAAACAACAATTTCGGCGTGGATCAGCGTTAAAAAATTTAGCGGGCGCCTTCGGCGCGGGCGCCTTCGGCGAAATTGGGAACGGTTTACGTGCGAAATTGGGAAGGAGCGGAAAGTGTGGGTGTGCGTGTCGGCAGCGTTGGAGGGTTAAAAGAGACCAAACACGTAAATACAGATGCCAAAAGGACCTAAATACAAAAGGGGAGGAGGGGATTTTTTATTTTTTTAATTGCACCCAATTCAAAACCATCTCCACACCCACCTCCAAGTGGGACCCACCATGATGAGGTGGCCAAATCTAGGCCACCACTCTATCAACCTCTTTGTCCTAGTAAGACAAGCTTGTGTTTTATATAAGAGACTAGAAATTTCCCGTGCACAATGTGCACAGAGCAAAAATAATTCTCCATGAACACGGTAACGGTTTACGCGCGAAATTGGGAAGGAGCGGAAAGTGTGGGTGTGCGTGTCGGCAGCGTCGGAGGGTTAAAATGGACCAAACACGTAAATACAGATGCTAAAAGGACCTAAATACAAAAGGGGAGGATGGGATTTTTTATTTTTTTTACTTGCACCCAATTCAAAACCATCTCCACACCCACCTCCAAGTGGGACCCACCATGATGAGGTGGTCAAATCTAGGCCACCACTCTATCAACCTCTTTGTCCTAATAAGACAAGCTTGTGTTTTATATAAGAGACTAGTCATAACCCGTGCCCGCGGGCACGATTAATTTAAGATTTTCCATTGCGAAATCTTTGTTACCCGAATTTTTTTTTCAAAGCCAAAATTTAAAAGAAAAACAAATTAGCTTACAATATTTAGCGGCACAGGCGCCTTAGGCGTGGGTGCTTTCGGTGTGGAACAACAAATTCAGCGCATGCGCCTTCAAAACGGAACACCAAATTCGACGTGGGTGCCTTCGGCGCAGAACAACAAATTCGACGTAAAACAACAATTTCGACGCATGTGCCTTAGGCGCGGAACAACAAATCAGCGTTAAAAAATAGCGCGGGCGCCTTTGGCGCGGAACAACAAATTCAGCGCATGCGCCTTCGACACAGAACACCAAATTCGACGTGGGTGCCTTCGGCGCAGAACGACAAATTCGACGTAAAACAACAATTTCGGCGTGGATCAGCGTTAAAAAATTTAGCGGGCGCCTTCGGCGCGGGCGCCTTCGGCGCGGGCGCCTTCGGCGCGGGCGCCTTCGGCGCGGGCGCCTTCGGCGCGGGCGCCTTCGGCGCGGGCGCCTTCGGCGCGGGCGCCTTCGGCGCGGGCGCCTTCGGCGCGGGCGCCTTCGGCGCGGGCGCCTTCTACATATAACACGTGCCCTTGGACACTGTTCATTTAAAAATCTTGGACCCACTAATTTTAAACAAACATCAATAATTATCAGCAGATGTGATCGAAATTTTACAGTGTTTTGCAACGCGGATCAATGAGTTGGCAGCATCTCCCGCATTTATTCTCACACAGCTCGCGTTCATTCCCAAGATGAGATTATGTGTGTGCACATCATTTTTTTTCATAACTAATATTAAAAGGATATTCCTAGTTTCAATGCTTTAGTGTATTCCCAACAAATTTCTTTTTAAACCCAAAAATTTCACTCCAAAACTTGATGTGAAATTGCCACATAAGACAAATTCAAAATATGCCTATAGATTTCTCATTTAGTTCTATTGTTTTGAAAACGTTTAATTTGTAACCAATTTTCTAGAGCTCACTCGATGCATCTGGAAAAGCCCACGCCCCATTAAAGCGAGGACCGCACGCCGACTGCTAATCCACAGAAGTCGGCGGCCCCCACATCCGTCCACGTTCTATCCTTCTCCATTGCTCTCCATCCAACGATTTTTTCTCTTTAAAGCTTGAGATGAGACCTCACCTTCAATCTCATAGTCCCAACTTTAAGAGAGCGAGCGAGACAGTTTAGAGAGAGAGAGAGAGAGATGGGAATGAAAGTTCATGGGTTTCTGCTGAGTCCGAACGTTGTGAGAGTCATCGCCGCTCTCCACGAGAAGGGCTTCGACTACGAGCTCGTCCCCGTCGACCTCCGCACCGGGGCCCACAAGACGCCGGAGTTCCTCGCCCTCAACGTAACCCTAATTTGAAACCAGGAAAAAATTTCTCTAATTTCTCCTTCGCATTTAATTTGGTTTGTTTCTTGCAGCCTTTTGGCCAGATCCCCGCCTTCGAAGATGGCGATATCAAATTATTCGGTATATATTTTTTTAATTTTGCTTTTTAAAAAATTTCTCCTGCAATTTTTTAAACAATATTTTATCCGACGGCCCAGAATCCCGCGCCATCAACCGCTACCTCGCGATACAGTACAGGGGAACCGGGCCGGACCTCCTCCCGTCGAAGACCCCGGCCCAGATCGCGGCCGTCGAGGCGTGGCTCGAGGCCGAGGCCCATCACTTCTACCCGCCGGCCTCCAAGCTCGTCTTCGAGCTCCTCGTCAAGCCCATCATCGGCATGGCCACCGACGGGGCCGCGGCCGAGGCGCACGCGGCGGAGCTGGCCAAGGTTCTGGACGTGTACGAGGGGAGGCTGTCCGAGGGCAGGTACTTCGCTGGGGGGGAGTTCACCTTGGCGGATCTCAACCACATGCCCTACGTGCACAGCCTGATGATGACGGCGAGGTCGGATCTGGTCACCTCCCGGCCCCATCTCAGGGCGTGGTGGGACGACGTGTCGGCCCGGCCCGCGTGGCAGAAGACGGCCGAGGTCATCAAGATGTGAACCCCTCTCGCCGACGGCTAGCCGGTGCTAATAAAAGCTATGTTGTTTTGTGCTGTCTTTTGAGTGGAGCATGGGGCCGATGCTGTGATAATGTTGTTTAATGAGTGTTGTTTGAGTTTAATGGGTGTTGTTTAATGAGTGTTATATAGTTAGTGCGGTTAACGATGATGGGGGCTTTCATTTGGATATGTCTTTTACAAATCTGTTGAGTCATTGGGCCGATATTCGAGACTACTCGATCAATAGATGACTAAGGACATCAAGCCTGTCAAAGAGGCCTGATGTCGACTCAGTAAAAGACTAAATGGCCAGTCGACCGTTGGGTCCACCTCACTCGAACATGGAATTAAAGGCGGACTCGAGAATTTCGGGAACGTGCTCTACATTTATTCCTATTAATGGAGGAAGATCGTGGCCGCTTTATGGATGGTTGTTATCTCACCAACGTCTTCAAATGGACCCGGAACGTCTATAAATAGGGAGAATGGTTCCATATTCAAGGTACGAGGTCTAAGATATAGAACTCTATCTTTCTACTTTTACCATTCTTACATTCGAGCTTGTGTCGTCAGTCTAGAGACGAACATCCGTGGGTCGATCTCAGCTACACCAAGCTCCATCTATTCCTTAAGTTCCACACTAACTTAAGCATCGATGGAGATTGGGTCGGAACCCAGATCCGATCCCCCTAACGAGTCCATGTGGTGCAGGTCAATGATCGCCGTCCAACGTCGAAGGTTGACATCGAGCTCTCCAACCTCGAACGACCGACCCAACGGTCGATCGAGGATCGGTCGAGGGTCGCATCACCCCTAACTACCATCAATCGACCCTGGTTTCTCCAACCAAGGGTCTCACTCTAGCTACTGACGAGGCTCCAACTCAGCGCTTTGAGTCTACGTCAACTTGACAGTTGTCTTGATCAATTTTGGCCTTAACAAAACCCTTCATTAAAAAGATGATACAACCATCTTTCTTACATATTTTCTAATAAATGGTTTGTAGAGGGCATGTGAGAGCCCAAACGGCTTTGGGCATGCCAATTATTATCCCCGTTACAGGTCAAGTCCGCCCAACAATATAATTTGTATTAAGGGAATCACAGTTACAATGATTACAGGTAGTGGGTTGTCGACGAGGCTAGAACGACTAGGAATACGCTTCGTTGGTGAAGGATCCAAGGTCGTCTGTTGGTCGTCGACTTCTGGTAGCTGAGGCGAGCTTCATGCGAGAAGAACAACTCGTCAGAAAGGCTGGGTTGGCTGTCAACCCGTAGCCTATCCGATGCCTAAGTCAGTGGGTGACTTTTAAGGAGTATGTCGGACACGCTTGACGATCGAAAGGTAGATTAGCGTTGTGTGCCGAGCTTATGATGAATGCATAGATATTTGGGGGATATTCGACCTTGAGTATTGAATAGAAGTTTAAGATTTCAACTAACCAACCCTCTCCTTGGTAGCTGGAGGGGGGTATTTATAGGGTCGAGAGTCGGTTGATCACCGTCCAATCACCTGTCGAGCCTGCTTAGCTGGAGCACAAGTGGGGACGCGATGGGTTGACGAGTGTGTCTGAGATATTTATGCATTGATGGATGTCAGTATGTGTCAGAGACATCAATGCATTAATGACAAACGCGACGGGCGACCATCAGTTTTCGCTCATAACCTCTGGCGTTAATGGGGGCATAAGTGGCCCTAGGTCACCATGTCAGAGATATTTATCCATGGTATGTCGCCCTTAGGGCGAGCCAAGCTCGGCATCCGAGCTTGGCGTCCCAAGTCTCTCTCTGGCCGAGCTTCTTCCTCGCCAGGCTGGCGAGCCTCGCGTGCGATCAGCTGGAGGGCTTCTCTTGATCATGTCGGCGAGCTTGTCGCTTAGGATGGTGAGCTTGTCGCTTAGGAGGGATAGCTTCCAGTGTAACGACCTGTTCTCGGGGCCCGTTACTGTTTGGAAATGCACAAGTCCTGCTAGGCACCGATGAGATCAATACAGGCTCTGTTGCAGAAATGCGCCAAAATACTCATACATGAAAGTGGTGTAAACCTTATTACAAACCAGCAGCGTACATGAAAAGAAATACAACTCGAGGATACAATTACACACCAAGCAAGCCACTCTGATACATATAATAAAAACAAACACACTCACACTCACACTTAGTAACCAGCGTCCTCCTGGTCAAATTCTATAGCAAACTCAGCGTCTGCAGTCACTGGTGCAACTTCCTCAACCTGTGCTGTATCTGGCGAGACCACCACAAAAAGAAGGGTCGCCAGGATCAGACGTAACTCAAAGTATCTTTAGCATGTTATTTAAAACAATAAATGAGCATGACAAAACTAACATGGCAAACTAAAAGTAAAATGCGAGCAATAAAGCAGAAAAGTAACATAGCTGTCTACTTCTATCAGCAATAACAATATTTAAAATGACCAGTTACGAGACTTTTAGTTGTGCCTGAGCCTACGTGACTTATAATGCGGGGTACAATAAGCAACCAAGAGGCCAACTCTTGCCGCGGGTGCTACCCGGGCGAACCAATTCCCTGAGTACTGTGCAATAATTTGTGATTTGTGATCTGTGATGGTTGTCACCGGCACTGTTATGGGTTGCTAGAACCCGCACAGTGACAACAAAGTATGGACTAGTCGCTCCCGTACCCTCGTCATTATAAGTTACCCCAAAACCCAGTGTGTGTGCAGGTTACCGTACTTACAATTTACAAGTCAATCACCATTCTTACTTTTCCAATCACATCTTCCGGTTAACAGTAAGCATGTCACAGAGTCCAATTCAATTTACGGTACGGTGCAATTTATCAAGTTTAGCTAACTGTTCAAGTGAAACACTTTGCCAATTAAAAGAAACTAATTTGGCATGCATCAATATTGCTTTTAAACCCCATAGCTAGGGTACGATGAGTTACCGAATTGCCTTGTCGTGAAAGGCGCGTTTGAAAGGCGGTCGATGTACCTGGTTCACACGTGTTACAAACGAGTTAGTTACACGAAACTGTTAATAAAATATCCAACTTATTTATTAAGTGATGTTAACTTAGTTAATAACTAACTTATAAAAATATATTTTTAACTAACTTATAAAAATTGTTACGAGGTGGAACTCGCGTACAATGAATTTGTATTAATGGGAACCAAGGGCACGGTGGTTATGTGGAGTAGTGGGTTTAGGTAGGCTATTTGACAAGCGATTAGTGGGGTGAAGAAGTCGATCTCGACGCCAGTGACGATCGCGGGGCTGAATCTCGCCGGAAGCGGCTGGACAAGGTTGAACGGCAGGGGGGTGACGTCGACTGGTGTTGATAGGCGAGCTCTCCTGCAACACGAACAACTCGTCAGAAGGGCTGGGTTGGGGGTTCAACCCTTAGCCCCTCCGATGCCTAAGTCAGTGATAGGGCTTAAAATGGGGGGCTGGTCACGCCGGTCGGACTAACGGTGTATCGACCGTGCGTGGCGAGCTATAGGTGGGAGAACAAAGATATGGAAGACCTTTGCACTCGTGTGTGAATAGTTGAATGAGAGAGAATTCTGCAGCATCCCCTTTTCGTAAGAGGAGGGGGGAGTATTTATACCTGACGGATGATGACTTGGCACGCTGAGCTGGCTCGGTTGTCAGCGGAAGCTTCGGACAAGGACATCGGGAACAGGAGTTTCTGACCTGCCACTGTCAGGCGGCGCAACGGCCAAGAGGTGCTTTTGTCGGGATGTCAGGGCCGAAAGCACCAACCGCCGGTCAGGTCTGCCGCCTGGGGGTGCTTTGTCAGGCGGTCGGGTGGCGTATGTGTCAGTTGTGCCTTTGTCCTAGGCTGTTTGTCGTTAGCGTCGAACTAAAGGTCTGGCTTATTTTAGGCGCCGCGGTTCGCGGGAATCGGACGGGCCGTTCCGGTCGGGGGTAGTCCGGCCCGACCACGCCCGTCCGTAGGCTTGGCCTTGATACCCAAGCGTCCCCCAAGCGCACTACCCCGATGGGCCGGGCGGCTACAGTTGCTCGCCTCGGCCGTTTCGGGGGGGGGGGGGCGCCGTAAGGCGTGCCTATCTCCATGATGGCCCGGGTCCTCGGGGCGGCGGCCCTGAGTGTTAAAGGGCGAGCTAAAGGGGTATGTTAGCGGATCCGGGCGGGAGTCGGGCTATTATGATCTTTAGGTCGTAACAAAAATATATCTTACCTTTACAACTTAACTTATTAACTTAACTTCAAAATAATAATAATAATAAAACTAATAACTTAACATGTTAACTTATATAACTTATAATAAATTAACTTAACATAATTTAAACCAATCTAATTATAACTAATATATAACTAATATCTTATCTTATTAATGTTAGGTGAAGTAGGCACCAAAACTTATGCAACAAATTAATACCCCTTACCTTTATTTTTCTCTTCCCTCACTTTATCTCTGTCTCTTTCTCTTCTCTCTCGTTCTGCCTCTCTGTTCTCTTCTTCTTCTTCTTTTTTTGTTGCCTGCAGGTGGAGAGGAGCCAAGGGGGCAGCGGCCAAGAAGCTCGCGGCGGCGCAAGGGGAGGCCGGATCAGGGGCGGGGCGGCCTGGAGCGGGGTCCGGCGGGCGGCGCGAGGCGGGGGGTGGCGCAGCGCGAGGCGGGGGGCGCAGCGCGAGGCGGGGGGCGGCGCAGCGCGAGGGGGGGCCGGCGGCGCAAGGCCGGATCGGCGGGGGGCGGCGTTTGCGCGGCCGGGGGAGGCGCAAGGCGGCGACCGCGGAGGATCCGAGGCGCGGCGACGGCTTCGACGCGGGTGACGCAGGTGGATCTTGGCGGCGACTGTCGAGATCGGGGAACGACGTGCGATCAGACGTGGCGATGGAGGGGATTGATTTGGGGGGTTGGATTCCAATTGTAGGTTTGTATCTGAAATCGATTTGGGTATTTGTGGTTTCTGATTTTGGGTTGATTTCTTTTTGGATTGTAAGAGGTTGTTGATAGTGAAGGGGTTGATGGTGGTGGCTGATTTGTGTTGGATTTGAGATTCTGATTGGGTTGATCTTTGATTTGTATTTGCTTCTGGTTTCTTTTTGATTTTTGGATTGTAAAGGGTTTGTGGATGTTGGTTGAATGGGGGAGAAAGAGGTGGAGGCTGATGGTGGTTGTTGGAGGAGGTGATGGAGTTGTTGGGTTGTCTGCTGGTGGTTGATCGTCGTGTATGGAGGAGGGGGTGGCTGAAGAATGTTGCAGTCATCCTTAAAAATGAAGAGGCATGGGACAGGGTTCATTAATCGGGGAGGATTAGTTATATGTTAGGTTTTTATTAAATACGGGGAAGAAAATTTGCAAGAGAAAAGTTCGAACGTGGAAGAGGCGTGTCAAACGAATCAGTCTAAACATTAATGAAAGGAGTTAGGGGAATGCATCGGGCTGAGATGTGAAAAACGTGGGAGGAGGATCAACTAATTAATTAACCAGAGTAAAATTAGTAATTAGTAAAATAAATCAGTCATCGTAATTAGTAAAAATAACTAAGCCAGGGTAATTATTAAATTAAAATAACCATAGTAACTATTAAACTACGGTGAAAAATTTAGACGCGCTCGCGTCACTCTACGGATAAAAACACTCAGACAATCGGAAGTAAAATTACAAGCACACACGCAATTAAACATACCTGAAAGTACCGGCCGTTACATCCTACCCTCCTTAGAATAATTCCGTCCTCGGAATTCTATACAGGGCATGGAAAAGGTAGGGGTAACGTTCTCGCATCTCATCCTCTCGCTCCCAGGTAGATTCACCAGGTGAGTCGCGACGCCACATCACTCTGACTAGATCAATAGTCCGGTTCCTGAAGACCTTCTGACGTCGATCTAAGATCTCCACTGGTTGCTGCTCGTATGTCAAGTCCGGACGAACTGCGATCTCCGAGTAGTCCACGACATGACTAGGGTCGCTCACATAGCGACGCAGCTGCGAGATGTGGAACACATTGTGCACTCCCTCTAAGGCAGGGGGGCAATGCAAGCTTGTAGGCCACTTCTCCTACTCGCTCCAAAATATCGAATGGTCCAATGAATCGAGGGCTAAGCTTTCCTCTTCGCCCAAAACGAATCATCCCTCGGTTGGGCGAAATCTTTAGAAAAACATGATCTCCGGGCTGAAACTCTAGATGTCGACGTTTTGCATTCGCCCAATGCTTGTACCTGTCCTGAGCCAATTGCAGCTTCTCTCTGATGGTTCGAACCACATCCACGGCTTCTGTGATTCGCTCAGGACCAACCAACTCTCGATCCCCTACATCATCACAGCTCAAGGGGGATCGACACTTCCTCACATACAGTGCCGCAAAAGGCGCCATACCGATGCTAGACTGATAGCTGTTGTTGTATGCAAACTCCACCAAATGGAGATGGTCTTCCCATGATCCTTTGAAGTCCAGCATACATGCCCGCAACATGTCTTCAAGTATCTGAATAGTACGCTCTGACTGGCCATCTGTCTGCGGATGGTAAGCCGTACTAAAACTCAAGTGAGTCCCCAAGCTTTCCTGTAGGCTCCTCCAGAAATGAGAAGTGAATCTGGTGTCTCTGTCTGAGACAATGCTGATAGGAACTCCATGCAGCTTCACAATCTCATTCATGTACTTCTTGGCCAAAACTTCTGTAGACTGGCCCACTCGGAAAGGAATGAAGTGCGCTGTCTTGGTCAATCGGTCTACGATCACCCAGATAGCGTCATTTTGCTTCGTGCTCTTGGGTAGTCCAGTCACAAAGTCCATCGTGATGTGCTGCCACTTCCACTCCGGAATAGGCAAGGGCTGTAATAAGCCGGCAGTCCTCTGATGTTCAGCCTTCACCTGTTGGCACACAATACACTTCGCTACGCTCCGTGCGACGCTTCTCTTCATGCCATGCCACCAGTAATGCTGTCGTAGATCCTGGTACATCTTGGTACCTCCAGGATGTATGGAGTATCGAGAACTGTGAGCTTCCTCCAATAGCTCCTCTCTGGTGGTGCCAGACGGTACACATATCCTATCTCCAAACCTTAAGGATCCATCTGCATGAATCTTAAACTCTGGCCTCTGGCCTGCCATCACCAGATCTTTGATCTTCCGCAGCTTCTCATCATCCATCTGAGCATTCTTGATCCTCTCTACCAAGGTCGACTGGATATGCATGCCCATCAAAGATGCAGTCGTCCCTGGTAGAATCACTTCTATACCCATGTCTCGTATCTCTTGTTGCAATCTCCACTGAGTCGTAAGGGTCATCACCACTAGTAGACGACTCAATGCATCAGGTACGACATTGACTTTCCCAGGATGGTACTGAAGGTCAATGTCATAATCCGCCATGAGCTCTATCCATCGTCTCTGACGCATGTTGAGCTCCTTCTGAGTGAAGAGATACTTCAGACTCTTATGATCCGAGAACACCTTCACATGCTCTCCCAATAGGAAATGCCTCCAAATATTCAATGCAAAAATCACTGCCGCCAACTCAAGATCATGAGTGGGGCAGTTCTTCTCATGTATCTTCAACTGCCTGGATGCATATGCTACGACTTGACCGTGCTGATGTAACACGCATCCAAGTCCTTTACCAGATGCATCATGATCACTCCATATTTTACACCTTTTTTCTGCATATCTGCATACCGTTTTGATCGCACATATCACGCTTTTCACGATTATTCGACAATATTGCGATGCTTTTCACTATTTCTTGTTTTTGTCGTATTTCAGGATATATGGAGCGATTTTGATCGATTGTGAGATCAAGAGGATTTGCGCCCACTCCGGAGAGTCAACCATGGCCCTTTTGAGGGTTATTCTGCAATGGACGAGGAGTGGAAGAAGAAAGAACGCCGTAGGAGCGACGGGGGAGCGAAAAGATGAAGATTGGGCATTTTCAGCATGCCACTCGGCCGAGTGAAGGAGTCACTCGGCCGAGCATTGAGACCCCGCTTGGCCGGCCAGATCGGACACGCAACAGAGATGTATCAGCGTGCACTCGGCCGAGCATCGCACGCCGACTCGGCCGAGTGCGGAGACTCCGTCCGCCCGAGTGGCACCCAGACGACGGCAAGCCAAAATGTCCAACTTACTGTAATCCGTCAGTCTGCCCCAGAAGCCCGACTCGGCCGAGTGACGAAAGCCGTCCGCCCGAGTACCAAATGCCCCTCGGCCGAGTGACATTTGCCACTCGACCGAGTGATGCCGAGGACATGCAGCGCCCAGATTTTCAGACAGCCTCTCACTCTTTTGAAATCTGCTATCATTCCAGCAATCAAAATATTTTTCTCATATTTTTTATGGATAGTAGACTTCATGACGGTTCCAACGCCGCCAAGAACGTGCAAATCGGAGGTCGGATGAAATCTGGGGAATTTCTGCAAGTTGATGCTGCAGTGCTGGAATTTGCATGTCAGTGTCACTCGGCCGGGTCACATATTCCACTCGGCCGAGTGCGGCCTGGGCCCAGATTTTAAGTTGCGGTTTGGGCTGTTTTTGGGCACGAATTTGAGGGGTTTTCTAGGGTTTCTTGCTAGGGTTTTGGGAGAGTATTTAAGGGGTTTGTAGCCACCATTAGAGAGGATCCCCATTATGTTTTCTTAGCCCCCAAGATGTTTTAGGAGGGATTTATTTTAGAGGTTAGGCCATGCCCTAGGCCCCCTCTTGGATCTAAAAGCTTGTATTTTGGTTTGAAGATCTTCATTAAAGCTAAGTATTTTCTATTTTATTTGAATCTTTGTTTTTCTATCTTTTTGTATGCAAGCAATGATTTCTATTGATTCTCATATCCTTATTGCTATGCTAGAGTAGATTTGTTGTTCTAGGGTTTGGAGATGAACCCTATGGATCTAATTTCATATTTGTGATGAATGAATTTCTAAATTGCTAGAATTGCTAGGAGGTTAGGTTGTGATTGATTTACTACGGATAGCTAGGGATTTCCATCGATTTGGGATTTGCAAGAGATTGGATTCTAATCGATGGGAAGGCCTAGATATTCGATGTAGGTTTACAATTGGGTTTCTCTAGATTTGGTTTGCAAGAGATTGGACCAAAGCTAGGATTTTTAATTGTAAATCTACACACATATTCGTTTGCAAGAGATTGGACGAATACGAACTATCACAACCTAGATCGTAACTCGAGTTTGCACGAGAGTGGGCTCGAGGGGCGATTGGACGATGATGTCGATCCTCATGCTAGTGGCTTAGGTTAGGGTTTGCAAGAGATTGGGCCCTAACCTAGGTTTGCTATAGACCGGCAATAGCGCGAGAGCGTGAGCTTGGTTCCACATTAAGTTGCGACTAGTTCACCTCAACACAAGTCTAGTAATATTGAGATTCACTATTCACAATGACGAATGACGGTCCATAGTGGGGATTCCCTAGCCCTAGACACTTTTATTATTTGTATTTGAACCGATATTTGACCAAATTCTTTATCACCGACACCGACATTCACCACCATTTCCATTACACCATACCATAACCATCTCCACCAATAAAACATTCGTAGTCAAACCAACCTAGGATAGATTGGAACCAACACCACCTCCTCGTGTTCGATACCCGCTCGCAACTACGCCGTGCGCTTGCGGTAAAACTACAATCGTTCTCCGGGTGTGTATCCGGGGCCGACCAAGTTTTTGGTCGTCCTCTTGGGTTGCATTTTGGGCCGATCAAGTTTTTGGCGCCGTTGCCGGGGAGGTGTTTCCGTTGGTGCCAATTTGTCACAATTAGGTTGATTAGACTACGAAAAAAAATAAATAAATAAAAAGGAAATTTTCACCCATGCCACCATTATTATCATTTCTATATTCTTTTGTGCCACTGATATCTTTTCTCCAGGTATTTATCTTTGTTGATCAGGTGCTATGGATTATACTACGTGGACCACAGATTTTGATCAGAATGCTCAGACGGGAGATTACTATTTTGATCAGAGTGCTCAGATGGGAGAATACTATTATGATCAGAGTGCTCAGAGGGGAGAATACTATTTTGATCAGAGTGCTCAGATGGGCGAATACCTTTTTGAGGAGATGCACTGGCCCGAGCTTGATGAGAGACAAAGGATCTTTTTTGATGAGATGCATGCACACCAGGTTGAAGTGCAAGCCGGGCTTGAAAAGGGTAACCTTCTATTGGAACGGGTGAAGAGGCAACTTGAAATGAATATGCTCATGCTTAAGGTTGAAGGGATTTCCAAAGATATCAGTTCTGCTTCTTCATTTTATGGGCAAGAAGCATCGTCAGACTTACTACCAGAGCCAGAATGTGCCGTCGTCGATCCCACTTCCTACGATACATCTATTGCATATGAAGAGTGGATGGACGAAGAGGCAGTGAAGGAAGCAGAAACTGAGTCATATGCGCAGCCAGAGGAGGACGCATTTCAGAGATTATTGGAGGGTCTCTTGGAGTCAGTGAGGTTCACCGGTTCAGAGAGCATTACAGCAGGTGATGCATTTGAGCTACGATTTGCAGATTTTGTTATGAACCGTGTTTCAGCTGCAGGAACAATAGAGGAGGACATCCATGTCAATCTTGAGGGGGATAGACTATATTTTCGGATTGCTTGCGGGCATTCCCCTCCACATGATACATCCCCACAAGCTGACACACATGAGCAGCCAGCATCACCATCCCAGGGAGAGCCTACATTGATAGTTGATGAGAAGGCAAATGAGCACACTATCGAGCTAGAGCATGCTTTTGAGGAGGCCTTACACACAGAGCCAGAGCTTATCACCGAGGAGGTCATGCATCGGGACGAGGACACAGCCATTCATGAGGATCCCGAGCACTATCCTCCTCCATTAGAGCTTCCGCAGCCACCTCATCCTCCCACTGACGCAGAGGACTACCCCACAGAGCTTATGGCTCCCCTTCAGGGAGATCTTTTTACTCCCTCGCCTTTTATCTTTGATTTCCCTCCAGTGTATGATGTTTTTTATGATTCATCGTGCCTTTTGCAGGATTCATGTACATACGATCAAGAGGTACGATGGGACGTATATGTTGAGGAGAGCGAGGAGTTAGCACCCATGGACACATATGAATATGATCAAGGGGTGCACTGGGATGAGTCCGACGATGATGAGGAGCATCTTGATGGGGTCCACACCTATGATCTAGATTTACCTGAGCAGCATAGAGAAGACACCGTGGAGACAGCTATCACGGCACGTGAGGATATTGGATTATTTCCAGGGAAGTATCGTCCACCACTATTTATTTCATATATTTCTATTGACGATCCTCTTTGGAATACTTTTATTATGAGGGTGAAATTTTTGCAGCGAACTGATGCATCCTATTCTCTGCAGGGTACAGGTGGAGTCCTTGTGGGAATGCTGGAGGATGCATTGCTAGAGTTCGTTGGTGTCCGTGGACATGTGCGCCTGGCAGAGCCACGGAAGGAGCAGTTGGAGCAGTTGCCTGCACCGGAAAAGATACTGGATCCGCCTTTTGCTATAGGTGATATCAATCCAGTAGTGTAGAAATTTTTATGCTTTCAATAAACCCGAATCCTCTCGACAGCGAGAGGACCGTATAGATTTGCTTGAATAAATATCACCTCATATGACGGCAACAAAATTTTTTACACCCCAAACCCATTATATATTAATTGCCCACTTTATATTTTGATGTGTCACATCCTTTTTGCTCACCACCCACCGAGCATTTCTTTCAAGTGAAACCTTACTTTCTTATTTGCTTGACTTGATATCGCTTAGCGAAGCCGTGATATTTTTGATCGAGTCATTTGAATAAGATTGTTTGGTATAAGCTTGGGGGAAAGCGCTCTCATGCATCATTGTATGTGCATGTAATTGCATTAGGATTTCATGTCATTCATTTCATCATTTTTCATTCACCCCATTATTATTATCGTTGTTCCTCATATTCTTCCACTATGATCACATTGAGGACAATGTGAAGTTTAAGCTTGGAGGAGTGCATTTCCATGCCATTTAGATGCATTAGTTGCATTTTTACCTTATTTTTAGGTTTTTTGTTGGAATTTTTCAAAATTTTGCATCATCTTTTTGAATTTTCCATCTTATTTTCCTTTTATGTGTGTTCATGCATCATATTGTGTGCTTGATTTTTCTCTTCTTTCCTCTCTTTTATTTTATTTTCTTCATTTTCTTTTCCTTCTTTTCCTTCTTTTGCTAGATTTGTTCCTTATGATGATATCTCTTATTGCTTTAGCAACCATCGCGTGGCTTATTATTCCATGCCATGCTATTTAGGGTATTCCATAGTCTTGCTATTCACATATGCTTGCAAATCTATTTCTTTTGATGATTCCTCTACATGAATGCATGATATTAATTGAAACTGAATGTATGGATTAGTGTTTAGTATGCTTTTGTTGGAAATGCACCAAGATTCACGCATCATTAGTATATCTGAAGCATCAGTTTTATTGTCTTATTCACCTTCTGGTGCATGCTTGATATGATTGTGCGCTTTACCGCTTGACTTCACTCTTTATTGAGATGATTGAGAATATCCATGCTTACATATGAGTTTTAGTTGAAGTATTAATTTATTGAACCGTTCGTGCACATCTTATAGTGAACCGAGTGCTACATTATTTCTTTCTCCACATATATCTTTTTATTCTCTACATGTCACTTGAGTTCACCTCCTAAAGCTACTTATATCGCATCTATTTCCCAAAAATCCCCACAAAAGAAAAGGTTAGCTCCAAAAAGTCCAAAAAGCCAAAAAGAAGCCAAAATCCAAAAATACAAATCATATAGCTCCTACAAAAATCCAAAAATACTAATGAGAAACAAATAGTTCAAAAAGAAAAAGAAAAGAAAAATATTTCTCTATCTTATTATTGGAGCCACAAAATACTTGGGAAAACCAAGGCAAAAATCCCATTTTCCACTATCATATTCCTTTAGATGCGATGCCTCAAGCTAAGCTTGGGGGGGTGAATTCATTTGACCATATGAGTGAGTATGACATTAGAGTGGAGACGTGCATGAATGGGAATATTCGATAATGCTTAGACTTTGCAAAATATATTAGATATGGAGATTTTTCATGATTTGAAATAAATATGTGAATGCCATGACTCTTATTCTATTCTTTATCGCATGCTTGGTGTGTACCTTATATGCTTCATTTATAACTTTTGATTGAAAAGTGCATTGCCAACATTTGTATATTAAATCCTATGAAATGTGTGACGTGGATATGAATTGATTGTATGAATTTAGAGAATCCCTTTTGTTGTTCTTAAAAACTTGCAAGAACCATGTTTATGTAAGATTTGAAATCCTTATAGCACGTTATTTGTATTTTCCAAGTCATCGTGATGTGTATCTTATGGCTTGAGATCTGATAGTATAATCTAGCGACCCCTTCCACTTCGTATTCTTTTATTTCATTTCCCTTATTTTTCATCTCCCGAGTTCGTCTTTTTTTGCTTATCTTCCTCGAGGACGAGTAAGAGGTAAGCTTGGGGGATTTTGATCACTCCATATTTTACACCTTTTTTCTGCATATCTGCATACCGTTTTGATCGCACATATCACGCTTTTCACGATTATTCGACAATATTGCGATGCTTTTCACTATTTCTTGTTTTTGTCGTATTTCAGGATATATGGAGCGATTTTGATCGATTGTGAGATCAAGAGGATTTGCGCCCACTCCGGAGAGTCAACCATGGCCCTTTTGAGGGTTATTCTGCAATGGACGAGGAGTGGAAGAAGAAAGAACGCCGTAGGAGCGACGGGGGAGCGAAAAGATAAAGATTGGGCATTTTCAGCATGCCACTCGGCCGAGTGAAGGAGTCACTCGGCCGAGCATTGAGACCCCGCTCGGCCGGCCAGATCGGACACGC
This sequence comes from Scilla litardierei, assembly GCA_030789695.1. NCBI lineage: Eukaryota > Viridiplantae > Streptophyta > Magnoliopsida > Asparagales > Asparagaceae > Scilla > Scilla litardierei. The sequence continues at coordinate 170,677,397 of CM061132.1, forward strand.
AACAGAGATGTATCAGCGTGCACTCGGCCGAGCATCGCACGCCGACTCGGCCGAGTGCGGAGACTCCGTCCGCCCGAGTGGCACCCAGACGACGGCAAGCCAAAATGTCCAACTTACTGTAATCCGTCAGTCTGCCCCAGAAGCCCGACTCGGCCGAGTGACGAAAGCCGTCCGCCCGAGTACCAAATGCCCCTCGGCCGAGTGACATTTGCCACTCGACCGAGTGATGCCGAGGACATGCAGCGCCCAGATTTTCAGACAGCCTCTCACTCTTTTGAAATCTGCTATCATTCCAGCAATCAAAATATTTTTCTCATATTTTTTATGGATAGTAGACTTCATGACGGTTCCAACGCCGCCAAGAACGCGCAAATCGGAGGTCGGATGAAATCTGGGGAATTTCTGCAAGTTGATGCTGCAGTGCTGGAATTTGCATGTCAGTGTCACTCGGCCGAGTGCGGCCTGGGCCCAGATTTTAAGTTGCGGTTTGGGCTGTTTTTGGGCACGAATTTGAGGGGTTTTCTAGGGTTTCTTGCTAGGGTTTTGGGAGAGTATTTAAGGGGTTTGTAGCCACCATTAGAGAGGATCCCCATTATGTTTTCTTAGCCCCCAAGATGTTTTAGGAGGGATTTATTTTAGAGGTTAGGCCATGCCCTAGGCCCCCTCTTGGATCTAAAAGCTTGTATTTTGGTTTGAAGATCTTCATTAAAGCTAAGTATTTTCTATTTTATTTGAATCTTTGTTTTTCTATCTTTTTGTATGCAAGCAATGATTTCTATTGATTCTCATATCCTTATTGCTATGCTAGAGTAGATTTGTTGTTCTAGGGTTTGGAGATGAACCCTATGGATCTAATTTCATATTTGTGATGAATGAATTTCTAAATTGCTAGAATTGCTAGGAGGTTAGGTTGTGATTGATTTACTACGGATAGCTAGGGATTTCCATCGATTTGGGATTTGCAAGAGATTGGATTCTAATCGATGGGAAGGCCTAGATATTCGATGTAGGTTTACAATTGGGTTTCTCTAGATTTGGTTTGCAAGAGATTGGACCAAAGCTAGGATTTTTAATTGTAAATCTACACACATATTCGTTTGCAAGAGATTGGACGAATACGAACTATCACAACTTAGATCGTAACTCGAGTTTGCACGAGAGTGGGCTCGAGGGGTGATTGGACGATGATGTCGATCCTCATGCTAGTGGCTTAGGTTAGGGTTTGCAAGAGATTGGGCCCTAACCTAGGTTTGCTATAGACCGGCAATAGCGCGAGAGCGTGAGCTTGGTTCCACATTAAGTTGCGACTAGTTCACCTCAACACAAGTCTAGTAATATTGAGATTCACTATTCACAATGACGAATGACGGTCCATAGTGGGGATTCCCTAGCCCTAGACACTTTTATTATTTGTATTTGAACCGATATTTGACCAAATTCTTTATCACTGACACCGACATTCACCACCATTTCCATTACACCATACCATAACCATCTCCACCAATAAAACATTCGTAGTCAAACCAACCTAGGATAGATTGGAACCAACACCACCTCCTCGTGTTCGATACCCGCTCGCCACTACGCCGTGCGCTTGCGGTAAAACTACAATCGTTCTCCGGGTGTGTATCCGGGGCCGACCAAGTTTTTGGTCGTCCTCTTGGGTTGCATTTTGGGCCGATCACATCACAGAAGACTTCAAATCCTCATGATCGGTCTGGAATGATCAAAACAGGTGCAGTTGTCAATCTCTTCTTCAGCTCCTGGAAAGCATCCTCACATGCTTTCGACCAAACAAACACCACATCCTTTCTTGTTAACCGCGTCAAAGCTCCTGCGATCTTTGAGAAGTCTTGGATAAACCTCCTGTAGTAGCCAGCGAGTCCCAAGAAACTTCGAATTTCGGTCACCGTTCGGGGAACTGGCCAGTTTTGAACAGCTGCTACTTTTTCAGGATCGACAGCAATTCCTTCTCCAGACACTATGTGGCCTAGAAACGCCACCTTGTTCAGCCAGAACTCGCACTTGCTAAGTTTGGCATAAAGCTGGTGTCTTCTCAGGGTCTCGAGAACCTTCCTGAGATGCTCAGCATGCTCCACCGCATTCTTCGAGTAGATGAGAATGTCATCGATGTAGACTACTACAAACTTGTCCAAGTATTCATATAATACTTGGTTCATGAGACTCATAAATACCGCGGGTGCATTGGTTACACCAAACGGCATTACTAAGTACTCATAATGTCCGTATCTGGTCCTGAATGCAGTCTTGGGAATATCTTCGTCTTTCACCTTCACTTGATGGTACCCTGTCCTCAGATCCAGCTTCGAATAGACGCTTGACCCACCGAGCTGGTCAAAAAGATCGTCGATGCGCGGTAGAGGGTACTTGTTCTTCACGGTGACTTTGTTCAGCTCACGGTAGTCAACGCACATACGAAGGGATCCGTCTTTCTTCTTTACCAGCAATATAGGAGATCCCCAGGGAGATACACTGGGTCGTATTCATCCCTTCTTTAGAAGCTCATCTAGCTGGACCCGCAATTCTTCTAGCTCAGATGGTGCTAGACGATACGGTGCCTTAGATATTGGTTGAGCTCCTGGCATTAGTTCTATGGCAAATTTGAGAGTACGATCCGGAGGCAAACCTGTGAGGTCGTCTGGAAACACATCCAAGAACTCTCGAACCACTTCTGGTATCTTAGGCGCAGCTTCCATAGCGGCTGCCATTGCTTCGGTCGATTTGGCTCTGAACTCCACTGGGCCTACTGATCTGCTTCCACTAATGAACTCGAACTTTGGATGATCAGGAATCTCGAAGACTACCCTCCTTCGACTACAGTCGATGGTGGCATGGAAAGTCCCCAACCAATCCATCCCGAATACAGCATCAAAGTTTGGTATGTCTATCATCATAAAGTCAGCAAATAACGCTCGCCCACAAATAACCACTGGGCATTGAGGATACCCACGGGTCGTCTTTATCACTCCGCCACCCGTGTTGACGTTCCACCCAGATGCTAAAGGTTTGACCGGAACAGTGTGGGTGCGAACGAATCGACTCGCCAGAAAGCAATGTGATGCTCCTGAGTCGAACAAGGAGAGGGCGGGTTGCCCAGCTACTAGTACGACACCTAGGTTCAAACACTAATCTAAGCAACCAATGCTAATGAAGGAAATGAGTTATGAACTATGCAAGAAATATACTTGTGATCACTTCACCGGTGGCCTCGGCCTCTTCGACAGTCATGGTGTAAGCCTGGCGTTTCGGTGGTGGCTGCTGCCTTGCCTGCTGGAACACCCTCTGCTGTGGAGGTAGAGGTGGACGCTGTGGGGCGTTCCCAGTTGGGACAGCACGAGGAGCTGGGGCTGGAGCTGGAGCTGGAACCGGAGCTGGAGCACGTGGTTTATGATGTGGGCAATTCCTAGCCACGTGTCCAGGGTCTCCACAAACCAAACAAAGGCCTAAAAATCCTCGACACTCAGATTTGATGTGTCCAGATTTTCCGCAAAAGTGGCAGACCGGGAGTGCCTGCTGCTGTGGTCCTGGTTTCTTAAACTGAACCTGCTGAATAGGGCGGTGTATCTGTGGCCGTCTGCTTGGCCCAGCTTGGGTCGGTGGGGGCCTCGCAGGTGCTGTCAGCCTTTGCTCTTCCTTCGCTTCCATTTCGACCATCTCATGGTTACGAGCAATGGCTAAAACTTCAGCATGTGTGGTCGGACTAGCACCGACCATCATCCTCCGAATCTCAATGTTGAGCCCCTGCTGGAACTGCTGGGCTCGAGTCAATGGATCTACAACCATCTCCGGGGCAAACCTGCTGAGCCTGGAGAACTCAGCGTCATACTGATCCACGGTCATCGAGCCCTGCTTCAGGTTAATGAACTTCTTCCTCATCAGGATCTTTGCCTGTGGGGGAAAGTACTGAGCATTGAATGTTTTGGTGAAGACATCCCATGAAATAGGCAATCCCAAGCGGTCTTCTACCGCCTGCCACCAGTCTCGAGCACCATCAGTTAGTTGCCTTTTGGCGGTAGCTACCCATGCTTCTTCTCGAATCTGAGATGCTCTCAGATCATCAGTGATGCTCTTGAGCCATTCTTCCGCTTGGAGATGATTCTCGGTCCCAGCGAAAGTCTTCGGGTTCATCCCTCGAAAGTGATAAGCACTTGGGTCAGCTTTCTGCTCTCGGCGCAAGGCCTGCTCCAAAGCCTGTCCAAGCTGCTGATGAAGGGCATACATGCCTCGCATGCAATCTTCTGCAGACAATGGTGCCGTCGGAAATGCGGTTGCATTCAGACCAGTGTTGGCTCCATTGCCAGCATCATTTTGGTTGGGACCCCCATTCAGGTGATTGATCCCGGATCCAAATGCACTGTCCTCGCTTCCTGAAGTGTTCCTTTCCATTGCTTTCCTGCGTTTTCATAAGGTTTGATCAGTTCCATTGAGTATTTTATACGGCACATTCTGAACTTCCTGTACTGCTCATGTGGTATTTAGCGCGGACCTGCATGGGCCACCAAACCTGTAACGACCTGTTCTCGGGGCCCGTTACTGTTTGGAAATGCACAAGTCCTGCTAGGCACCGATGAGATCAATACAGGCTCTGTTGCAGAAATGCGCCAAAATACTCATACATGAAAGTGGTGTAAACCTTATTACAAACCAGCAGCGTACATGAAAAGAAATACAACTCGAGGATACAATTACACACCAAGCAAGCCACTCTGATACATATAATAAAAACAAACACACTCACACTCACACTTAGTAACCAGCGTCCTCCTGGTCAAATTCTATAGCAAACTCAGCGTCTGCAGTCACTGGTGCAACTTCCTCAACCTGTGCTGTATCTGGCGAGACCACCACAAAAAGAAGGGTCGCCAGGATCAGACGTAACTCAAAGTATCTTTAGCATGTTATTTAAAACAATAAATGAGCATGACAAAACTAACATGGCAAACTAAAAGTAAAATGCGAGCAATAAAGCAGAAAAGTAACATAGCTGTCTACTTCTATCAGCAATAACAATATTTAAAATGACCAGTTACGAGACTTTTAGTTGTGCCTGAGCCTACGTGACTTATAATGCGGGGTACAATAAGCAACCAAGAGGCCAACTCTTGCCGCGGGTGCTACCCGGGCGAACCAATTCCCTGAGTACTGTGCAATAATTTGTGATTTGTGATCTGTGATGGTTGTCACCGGCACTGTTATGGGTTGCTAGAACCCGCACAGTGACAACAAAGTATGGACTAGTCGCTCCCGTACCCTCGTCATTATAAGTTACCCCAAAACCCAGTGTGTGTGCAGGTTACCGTACTTACAATTTACAAGTCAATCACCATTCTTACTTTTCCAATCACATCTTCCGGTTAACAGTAAGCATGTCACAGAGTCCAATTCAATTTACGGTACGGTGCAATTTATCAAGTTTAGCTAACTGTTCAAGTGAAACACTTTGCCAATTAAAAGAAACTAATTTGGCATGCATCAATATTGCTTTTAAACCCCATAGCTAGGGTACGATGAGTTACCGAATTGCCTTGTCGTGAAAGGCGCGTTTGAAAAGCGGTCGATGTACCTGGTTCACACGTGTTACAAACGAGTTAGTTACACGAAACTGTTAATAAAATATCCAACTTATTTATTAAGTGATGTTAACTTAGTTAATAACTAACTTATAAAAATATATTTTTAACTAACTTATAAAAATATATCTTACCTTTACAACTTAACTTATTAACTTAACTTCAAAATAATAATAATAATAAAACTAATAACTTAACATGTTAACTTATATAACTTATAATAAATTAACTTAACATAATTTAAACCAATCTAATTATAACTAATATATAACTAATATCTTATCTTATTAATGTTAGGTGAAGTAGGCACCAAAACTTATGCAACAAATTAATACCCCTTACCTTTATTTTTCTCTTCCCTCACTGTATCTATGTCTCTTTCTCTTCTCTCTCGTTCTGCCTCCCTGTTCTCTTCTTCTTCTTCTTCTTTTTTTGTTGCCTGCAGGTGGAGAGGAGCCAAGGGGGCAGCGGCCAAGAAGCTCGCGGCGGCGCAAGGGGAGGCCGGATCAGGGGCGGGGCGGCCTGGAGCGGGGTCCGGCGGGCGGCGCGAGGCGGGGGGTGGCGCAGCGCGAGGCGGGGGGCGCAGCGCGAGGCGGGGGGCGGCGCAGCGTGAGGGGGGGCCGGCGGCGCAAGGCCGGATCGGCGGGGGGCGGCGTTTGCGCGGCCGGGGGCGGCGTTTGCGCGGCCGGGGGAGGCGCAAGGCGGCGACCGCGGAGGATCCGAGGCGCGGCGACGGCTTCGACGCGGGTGACGCAGGTGGATCTTGGCGGCGACTGTCGAGATCGGGGAACGACGTGCGATCAGACGTGGCGATGGAGGGGATTGATTTGGGGGGTTGGATTCCAATTGTAGGTTTGTATCTGAAATCGATTTGGGTATTTGTGGTTTCTGATTTTGGGTTGATTTCTTTTTGGATTGTAAGAGGTTGTTGATAGTGAAGGGGTTGATGGTGGTGGCTGATTTGTGTTGGATTTGAGATTCTGATTGGGTTGATCTTTGATTTGTATTTGCTTCTGGTTTCTTTTTGATTTTTGGATTGTAAAGGGTTTGTGGATGTTGGTTGAATGGGGGAGAAAGAGGTGGAGGCTGATGGTGGTTGTTGGAGGAGGTGATGGAGTTGTTGGGTTGTCTGCTGGTGGTTGATCGTCGTGTATGGAGGAGGGGGTGGCTGAAGAATGTTGCAGTCATCCTTAAAAATGAAGAGGCATGGGACAGGGTTCATTAATCGGGGAGGATTAGTTATAGGTTAGGTTTTTATTAAATACGGGGAAGAAAATTTGCAAGAGAAAAGTTCGAACGTGGAAGAGGCGTGTCAAACGAATCAGTCTAAACATTAATGAAAGGAGTTAGGGGAATGCATCAGGCTGAGATGTGAAAAACGTGGGAGGAGGATCAACTAATTAATTAACCAGAGTAAAATTAGTAATTAGTAAAATAAATCAGTCATCGTAATTAGTAAAAATAACTAAGCCAGGGTAATTATTAAATTAAAATAACCATAGTAACTATTAAACTACGGTGAAAAATTTAGACGCGCTCGCGTCACTCTACGGATAAAAACACTCAGACAATCGGAAGTAAAATTACAAGCACACACGCAATTAAACATACCTGAAAATACCGGCCGTTACATCCAGGTGTAGGGACGAGCTCCCCGTTCCGGTCCGTCCTCATTCGGGATGATCGGAGGGTTGTTCGTTTGGGCTTCAAATATATGTGCATTTATTATCTGGACCGGTCTTAAGGCAGTAACAATCACTTTACCTAATTGAGCTTGCGCACGAGAGAACGCTATGATGGTATCACGAAAGGGACTATGAGATTGCAGTTCACACTCTTTCATTTCAACTAAGAAGGTAAACGGTTTGCTCGAGGGTCGGATATGTGTTTTATCATAGTTATATTTGGTAGTTATTTACTATATATGGACGTCGATAATACCGAAAAAGAAATTTTTGTACTGGATATGGACATGAACAAGTGCACAGACTCACTCCCAACAGGCTTCTACATGGTAACATATTCATACTGTCAATGGATATTGAACCATAATAAATGTTGAGTTAAATATTTATCGCAAGCGTACGGGGTACCGTAGCACAAATGCGTCGATCTCAGGGAAGATAAAGGCTAAGTACTAGCCAGGTCCCAATTCCAGGCTACAGGTTAGCTATGCAATTTTTGGTCGAGTGATGTAATTTTAATTAGAAGATTATCAAATAGGAAAAATGCAAGTGCTAAGTATCCCCACCAACATGAATTAAATATGAAATTGAGATCGATAGATGGGATTTGTCACGAGCTACCCTGGCCTATGGGGACATGTTGACGTCAAGTGAACATTTCAGCCTGATCTGGCCTCATCACAGCTATGCAGAGATGACCTTCTCGTGGTCGGCTACCTCAGCTCTTATAGGCGACCTTTTAGTCATGTGGGTCTTGAGATCCTGACTGACAAGATCAGCATGCTCGATCCACGCAGCACGATCTCCGACGGACATGCTGCCTTCTCTCCAGGATATACACGTCAGCAAGAATTCATTATCGTTACGACATGTTAATAACTGCTTGCTTTATCTATGTCCCACGGCCGTTACTCCCTGCCTTTTCAGTTCACTCACCTTATTTGCGGGAGACTGTTACGCCCAAGGCTACCGTAAACCCCCGAGGTCAGAGGGTAGTCGGGGGTCTGTCCCCCCCGACCCGGGGGCTTGCCCCCGGTTCTCTGATGTCGTTACCTTTCTCGTTCAGGTACCGGATCCGGGTTCCATTTCCTAACCCGGTTCCGGTTCCGAATATTCGGATATGTCAGATTCGAAACCGGATTCGGGTCAAAAAGTTGCAACCGATTAATTATCGGACCGGAATCGGATTGGAACAACAAAGTAACAGTCCGACCCGATTCCGCATAATACTGTCATGTTCAACATATTTAATGCCATGGGGCAGAGGCCGCTGGCTGCAACTGTGCGTTAGTGATTTTGTTAGCATTTTCCCAAACAAGCTTATTTAAAGCACCATATCTTTTGTAACCCGACCGATATGTGACTAAAATGCTGTTGTCCTTTCAATTAACGCCTCAACACTCCCACAATCTAAGCCCTCATTTAGTCCCACATCAGGCACACAATTGACCAAGAGGTACTTTATATAGGTTCTGTGAGCTCCGTCTCATAAATTAACTCGTTGTTGAGACATATGTTGAATAGGGAATTGCTCCATTTCAGCGCCTCCGCGAAGCCGAATCGGGGTTTGGATAGGTTTTCATATCCCAATTTTTAAATCCGAATTAAAAATTCCGGATCCCATATGTAGGAATTGGAGAACGGATTCTGTTTTCCCATCCGAATTAATTCGATTTCGGTTTCGGGTTTTCCTTTAAAAAAATCGGATTTGATCGATGCTCATCCCCTTGATGTGCTTTTATTTGGGTGCTCCACAACCACACGCGAAACTAAACATAACTCTTCACCCACTCCTCAATGGGCCCCACAATGATGAGTTAGCCAAATATAGGCCACGTGGCCGTCATTCTATCAACTTGTTTGTCCTAGTAGGACAAACATCCCATCACAGGTTGTGTTTTGTATAATAGACTAGAAATAACACGTGCACAAAATGCACGGAACGGAAAAAAACACCACAAATATGATACGGTGCACGCATGCAACCGTAAAGGAGCGGGAAGTGTTGGTGGTAAAAAATGCAAAAGACAAACAGGAAATGACAACTATGTAACTAAGTGGCTTCGGTAATGAAAAAATATAAATCCATTTCTATGACAGACGACCATTATAGGGATGAGAATGAGCATGCCCAAAGTCCGATTGGGCTTCCGATTGGGCTTCCAATTGGGCATTGCCACATCATCATCCCTATCAATCCTTCACAAATTCTTTCTTTAGAATTTGTGAAGGATTGATAGGGATGATGATGTGGTAAAGCCCAATTGGAAGCCCAATCGGACTTTGGTCATGTCCATTCTTATCGGCAATCAGAATTAAATAGATATGTGTGCATGGCACGTATGGGCTCGTCGGGCCAAGCATCCTAGGCCCAAGTAGACACGGTCAACAATCAGCAAAAGTTTTGACTCACGGCGGATTGAATGTTCAAATGTTTAGCTTAAACCTAGCTTTAACTAGTTCTAACGGGGTTAGATTAAGGCTAAGCAACGCTTGGTTTAGTTCCCCGCCCTAACAGTGAGCTTTATCCCGTTAACCTCCCATTAAAAAACCCTAACGCCGCCCGCCCCGCCCGCGCCGCTCGCCGCCCATCGCCATGCGCCCGCTCGACGAGAAGGAGACAACCGTCGTCTTCGAGAAGCTGATGAAGTTCACCGGCCAGAACCTGGCCCACATCGTCAACCGCCCGCCGATAGAGGGCCCCGCCGACGCCTCACGCTACGTGTTCCGCCTCCACAAGAACCGCGTCTACTACGCCTCCGACTCTCTCGTCCGGCGAGCAACAAACGTCGGCCGCGACCGCCTCCACTCCGTCGGCACGTGCGTCGGAAAATTCACCAAGTCCGGGCAGTTCCGCCTCACGATCCACTGCCTCGACCTCCTCGCCGCTCACGCCCGTCACAAGGTCTGGCTCAAACCGACGGCCGAGATGTCTTTTTTGTACGGCAACTCTGTTCTCAAAGGGGGACTTGGGAGGATCACGGAAAACACCAAGGCCGGAGAAGGGGTCGTGGTGTTTAGCATGAGCGATGTGCCGTTAGGGTTTGGGGTCGCCGCGAGGGGGACCCAGGAGTGCAGGAAGGCGGCGGCAGATGCGATCGTTGTGAATCATCAGGCGGATTTGGGGGAGTATTTGAGGAATGAGGATGATCTCTGAAGGAAACAAAAAGGAAATTTCGGTATGCTTGTTTGAAAATTATTTGTTAGTTTATGAAAATTTTTGTCTTTCTGCTACATTATTGGTTTGATGGCCTGCTTGATCTAGATTTAGCTGTGGAAGCTATGGATTTGCCATCTCTTTTTAAAGAAATTACGGCCAGGGAAAATTTTTGATCGAACTTCCATGATTCTGTGCGTATTATCTAGATTTGGCTTTGGAAGCTGCAAAATCACTCCGAAATTAGTGAATCATTAGTGTTTGATCCTTGCAATGTGTTAGAGCCCAATTGGTCGAAGTTCAATATAGCTTGTTGGGTGGAGAAGCTTCGTTCTCTCAAGCTGAAGGGGGTGTCAAGGAAGATGAAGCTGTCGCCGAAGGGGGAGACGCTAACGGCTAGTTCAGAAGGGGGGAAGGAGAGCCGTCCGATTCTAACAGGAGGGGGATCAGATCGTTGATTGTTGTTTGAATGGTAGCCGTCAGTTACGAGAGTTGATGGATCTGATCCGTAGATTGGGGATAGTGGATGGTGGGCCCCACTGGGAATTCATTGGCTTGTGAATCCGTTGGAGGTGGGTCCCATTGGGAATTCGTTAGCTTGAGCGAATTATCAATCCGCTTCTTGAAAGCTTGGGCGCCGCTGGGAGTTGGTGTCGACGCTGCTGAAGGGCCGTCGGAGTCAGTTAGCCACCGTAACAAATTGTTTGCACAGCTATTAGTTGTCAGAGTTTGTTAGCCGTAGTTGGGGTATAAATACTGTGGAGAAGAGAGAAGAATCTATCGAATTGATTGTATGAATTTCCATTGTTTTTAGCTTTTAATTCTTTTGTCCTGTAATTTCTCTCTTCCAGTTAATAAAATTCTCATTGGGTTTCGCCATTGTTGGCGGAATCTCTTGGTGAACTATTGGCGTTCATCAATTTGGTATCAGAGCCAGGTTACGATCCATGGCAGGGAAGAAGAAAGTCGGTGTTGAAAATGCACCGGTTACCGAGCTAGATCAAGGTCAGGGTTCCCACCCTAAACTTCAAATCGAACATACGGATGAATCGCAAGAATGGCGGATGCAGCAAGAGAATAAGCTCCATCAAATTCAATCCCAGATCCAAGTTCTAATTGAATCCCTGAGGCATTCAAATGAGCATACAGCTGCTCAAATACAAGCGGTGTTGAGTGGTCAAAGCAAAATTGAAGAGCGGTTTGTCAATCAAGAAGCCCAGTTGCAACTATTGAAGACTGGACAACTCAGATTGGATGCTCGTATGAGTAATCCAGGGAATGGTTCCAGGTCGCCAAGAGATGAAAGGAGTGGAGAGCATCCTGTAAATGGGGATTGAAATTCAGAGAGAAGAGGAGGGCCTGCTGATCTCCCTCCTCAAGCACACTTGAGGGTCCTAAAGCCAGAGTTTCCTCTATACAAAGGGGATGAGGATGTGTTGCCGTGGCCAAGTCAGGTACAACAATTGTTCATATATTACGCAACTCCATATATTAATTGGGTGAGCACTAGTTCATTTTATTTGCGGGGAGATGCTCTTCATTGGTATGACTGGGGAAAGATTAATGTGCCTAATTTCTATTATTGGGAGAAGTTTAAGGAGGAGATTATAGTGAGGTTTGGCCCTACTGAGTTGGATAAACCCTATGCCGTTTTTTCCAATCTAAAACAAACAGGAACTGTTAAAGAATATCTAGGAAGACATGAGCAAATTGTAGGCTTGTTGCGTAAAATGCCAGATGAGTATGTGCTAGACAAATTCATAAATGGATTAAAGGATGAGATAGGGCTGGATGTCATGTCCTTGAATCCTGATAATTTCAGGAGAGCTGTACAATTGGCTAGGACTTTTGAGGAGAAATTGGTTCTGGCCAAGAATAATAGATCATCTTCAGCAGCCATACCCTATTACAAGTCTCACCAATTGCAATCTACAGGGGGTCCAAAAGAAGTGGTTAAAGATTCATCTAAAGCTGTGGTGCCTTTTGTTCCTAAGGGAAGATTGCTAACTCAAGAGGAGATACAAAATAGAAGAAAAAATAACCCGTGTTTCACCTGTAATGAGAAGTGGGAAAGGGGTCATAGATGCCATAAACAATTATACATCTTAGATATTGAAGAGGAGATGGAAGGAGTTGGGGTGGAAACAGGAATTGAAGGGAATGAAAAAATACAAGAGTGGCAGGAAATGGGTGATGATGAATTTCCTTCTATTTCTGTGCATGCTTTATCTGGTATCCCTACTGCACAAACCCTTAGACTCAAGGGTAGTATTAAGGGCCAGACCATTAACATACTAGTAGACACAGGGTCAACACACAACTTTATCCATCCAAAGTTAGTGAAATCATTGGGGTTAGCTGTAGAGCAATCAAATGATTATGATGTTGTGGTAGCAAATGGTCAGAAATTGCAGGGGTCAGGTATTTGTAAAGAAGTTCCAATTCATTGTCAGGGTGTGGTGGTTTCTCCTAATTTGTTAATTCTTCCATTGGGTGGTCAGCAGATTGTTTTGGGAACTCAATGGTTAAGGCAGTTGGATGACATCATATTCAATTTTAGGAAGATGCAGATGAGATTCAATTGGGGAGGAAAGGAATGGGCTTGGCAAGGAGTGGAACCTCCAAATGTTCAGCTGGTGGATGAAAAGGGAATTAATAAGGCTCTTAAGCAACAAGGGGAGGGGTATTGGATACAGCTTAATGTATTGGAATTGTCAGAAACTCCCGAAGAAAAAATGTTGGCATGCAGTGAAAAGGTGGAATTACCTCAGGACTTGAGAGATGTACTTGATCAATATCCAGAAGTCTTTAAGGATCCCGTAGGCTTGCCACCAAGGAGGAGTTGTGACCATAGTATCCCCACACTGCCAGATTCTAAACCTGTTTGCATTAGACCTTATAAGCATGCTTATACACTCAAAACTGAAATAGAAAAGCAAGTAGAGGAGATGTTAAAATCTGGAGTGATAAGACATAGCCAAAGCCCTTATGCTTCTCCAGTTGTGATGGTACGGAAAGCAGATTCTAGTTGGAGAATGTGTGTGGACTATAGGTCTCTTAATCAACAAACTATTAAAGACAAATTCCCAATCCCTATTATAAAGGAGCTGCTGGATGAATTGTTTGGAGCACAATATTTTTCCAAGTTGGATTTGAGGTCGGGATATCACCAAATCCGTATGAAGGATACTGATATATTCAAGACTGCATTCCGTACGCATGATGGCCATTATGAATTTCTTGTGATGCCATTTGGGTTAACCAATGCACTCTCTACTTTTCAGTCACTAATGAACTCTATTTTTAAGGGTTATTTGAGGAAGTTTGTGCTTGTTTTTTTTGATGATATCCTAATCTACAGCAAAGACTGGCAGTCACACATAGATCACTTACACCAAACCTTGCAGATATTGAAGGGTCATCAGCTATTTGTGAAGTTGTCTAAGTGTTCATTTGGGCAGAAATCTGTGGAGTATCTTGGGCATGTTATATCTGATAAAGGGGTATCTGTTGAACCTAAGAAGATTGATGCAGTTGTTAATTGGCCTACACCTAAGAATCCCAAGGCTGTGAGAGGGTTCCTAGGGCTAGCTGGCTATTATAGGAAATTTATCTAGGGGTTTGGGGGAATAGCAGCCCCTCTTACTGATTTACTTAAGAAAGAGAGCTTTGTTTGGGGAGAAGCAGCTCAAAGGTCTTTTGAAACATTGAAGCATGCTTTAACCTCAGCTCCTGTCCTGGCCATGCCAAATTTTGAGGAGGAGTTTATATTAGAGTGTGATGCCTCGGGCAGGGGAATTGGGGCAGTTTTGATGCAAAAGAATCAACCAATAGCATACCTGAGTACTAAGTTGACAGGAAGAAATTTGCTACTCTCAACATATGAAAAAGAACTTTTAGCTATTATTTTAGCAGTGACTAAGTGGGGGTAGTACCTTTTGGGAAGAAGATTTACCATTAGGACTGATCATCAAAGCTTGAGATACTTGCTAAATCAAAAGCTGCATCAGGGGTTGCAAAGTAAATGGCTTATGAAATTACAATCTTACAACTACCATGTGGAATACAAGCCAGGTAAAAGTAACAATGCTGCAGATAGCCTCTCAAGAGAGGTGGACCATAGTAGGGAGACTGGGGAGGATTTTTGTTTAATATATCACCTGTCTTCACCAATGTGTGATTGGATGCAGGCAATTAAGCAAATGGTGGTGGATGACCCTTATTTCCAGTTGGTTGAAGAAAAAAGGCAACAAGGGGACAAGTTTAGTAAAAAAATTACAAAAGAAAATGGAGTGTACTATCATAAAGGCAGAGTTCTAATTGGTTCTAATGCATTGGATATTCAACATACACTACTCCATGAATTCCATGGGTCTCCAGTAGCAGGTCATTCTGATGCAGCTAGAACTCTTCATAGGCTGAAGAAAACATTCCATTGGAAGGGGATGAGAGCTGATGTCCGCAACTATGTACGGGAGTGTGAAGTTTGCCAGAGAAATAAATCCGAGAATGTTGCATATCCCGGTCTACTACAACCACTGCCAGTGCCAGGACAGATATGGGAAAGTATCTCTATGGACTTCATATTGGGATTGCCCATGTGTAATGGATACACAGTCATTTATGTAGTTGTTGATAGACTAACAAAGTACTCACATTTCTTTCCTCTTAAGCATCCATTTACAGCCAAGGAAGTGGCCGGAGTCTTCTTTGATGGAGTTTTCAAACACCATGGTGTCCCAGCTACAATTGTGAGTGACATGGATGCTGTCTTCACCAGTAAGTTTTGGACTGAGGTTTTCAAGTTGCAGGGAACTACTCTGGCTCACAGCTCAGCCTATCATCCCCAGAGTGATGGACAAACAGAAGTTACCAACCGGAGTTTGGAGTGCTACTTGCGCTGCTTCTGTGGGCATAAACCCAAGGAGTGGGTTAAATGGCTACCTCTAGCAGAATTCTGGTTTAACACGACTTGGCGAAGCTCTACAAAGACAACTCCCTTTGAAGCAGTCTATGGAAGGCCGGCACCAACTCTCTTATCTTATCTCCCACATACTTCTAAATTGGATACAGTTGATGAAGCTTTATTTTCTAGGGAAGTGGCTTTGAAGTTGTTACGGGATAATTTGGAGAAGGCAAGGGAGAGGATGAAGAGGGAGGCAGATAAACACAGGACAGATCGTCAATTTCAGGTAGGGGACCTTGTCTATCTCAAATTGCAGCCGTATAGGCAAATTAGTGTTGCTATGCGAAAGCTGCATAAGTTGTCACCCAAATACTATGGGCCATATGTGATACTGGAGAAGGTTGGTGATGTCGCATACAAGTTGAAGTTACCCCTTGATGCCCAAATTCATCCTGTCTTCCACGTATCTCAACTCAAGAGGAAGGTTGGGGAGCAAACAGTGGTGCAGGAATCGCAACCACGGTATACAGAGGAAATAATCGATGAACCTGAGACTATTGTTGATCGAAGGGTGGTGAAGAAAGGAAGAGCTTTGGAGTCTCAAGTACTTATTAAGTGGAAGCAGCGGACTATGTAGGAGGTGACATGGGAGTCCTATTGGGATCTCGTAAAGCGATTTCCCTCGTTTGACCTTGAGGCAAGGTCACAAAATGGGGGAGGGAGTGTTAGAGCCCAATTGGTCGAAGTTCAATATAGCTTGTTGGGTGGAGAAGCTTCGTTCTCTCAAGCTGAAGGGGGTGTCGAGGAAGATGAAGCTGTCGCTGAAGGGGGAGACGCTAACGGCTAGTTCAGAAGGGGGGAAGGAGAGCCGTCCGATTCTAACAGGAGGGGGATCGGATCGTTGATTGTTGTTTGAATGGTAGCCGTCAGTTACGAGAGTTGATGGATCTGATCCGTAGATTGGGGATAGTGGATGGCGGGCCCCACTGGGAATTCATTGGCTTGTGAATCCGTTGGAGGTGGGTCCCATTGGGAATTCGTTAGCTTGAGCGAATTATCAATCCGCTTCTTGAAAGCTTGGGCGCCGCTGGGAGTTGGTGTCGACGCTGCTGAAGGGCCGCCGGAGTCAGTTAGCCACCGTAACAAATTGTTTGCACAGCTGTTAGTTGTCAGAGTTTGTTAGCCGTAGTTGGGGTATAAATACTGTGGAGAAGAGAGAAGAATCTATCGAATTGATTGTATGAATTTCCATTGTTTTTAGCTTTTAATTCTTTTGTCCTGTAATTTCTCTCTTCCAGTTAATAAAATTCTCATTGGGTTTCGCCATTGTTGGCGGAATCTCTTGGTGAACTATTGGCGTTCATCACAATGTCACCAGCATAAAGTCTTCATTAGACATTAGAATTATCAGTCTCGGCATAGCGAGACATGAACTTTGCTTTGCTAGGTATCCGTGGGTTGATAAATTGGCTACATTTTGTTTATTAGGTGCAATTAATTTAAGGCAAGGGACCAATGAGTGATGCCAAGCAGAGGATAAGAGATGATTAGATTGAGAGAACAACTATAAGATCAGCGTTTTTGGAAGGGTTCTGGTATCATAGAGTGCATCTCACTCAAGCCTGATTGAAAATCAGATCCTGTCTGTCAAGTTCAATTTTTGGCTCAGGTTGACCTTGCGCCAAAGCCTCAAGTTGGGTGTTTTGTTAAATGAAGATGTACGTCTAAGAACTTGTCGAATGATTTATTAGTTAACCGAGAGACTCTTTTGTAATCTTGTGTTGCAGCCAGTTGTCTGAGAAAATCTGTATGCTAGATGGAATGGTTTCTCTTCAGGTTGTAAGAGATTCAGAGAACTGTTGAGTTTCCTGTATTGATAAACTAGAGAGGTGCATTATGGTAATCTAGTGTAGTAAACATGGGAGCTTGTGGTTGATGAAACAGAAGAGTGGCTTTTTCTCTGCTTCCAGGAGTATTGCTTGAATATGTGATGATAAGCTTGCAAGTCTCTTACTATTCGCCTAGAATTCAAAAGCTATTTGCAGAAGATGGGAAAGATTTGGAAGATTTAGCTGAGCAAAACATCTACAACTTTAAACAATCAGTGTTCCAAAAGATATTTTATGCGGCCGCATTTGAGGCTGCATAAATGCATGTGGCTTGGTCTGCATGGAGTTGCAAGTATGCGGACAAACCACATATAATTATGCAGGTGAATAGCTTGTATAATCCGCATATTGGCTGCATTATATGCCTGAACAATCCATATAGGGTTTGCATAATTTGCATATTGATCCCATAAGCAGCAACGGCAACATGCATGTAACAGTAAAATTTCTTAAAAAATTGTTATTGTAAGGATTAAATTTCAGCAATAAGAATTGACAGTTTGCAATTTTTAAAAAAGAAGGAACGGCCTTTCTGATTTATTTCAAGTGGTAAACTAGATATATGCATAGGCTGTTTAGTTTCCCTTGTATAGTTGTCCTTTCCGAAGTTAATGAGCCTTGAAGATTTAACATGTTGATCTTGAGCATCATTGTCATAATTCATATTTGGGTTGAACTTGAATTTAATATTTTGAGATTGTTTCATGCATATATTAGTACTTCATTTATCCATGTACATCTTTGTATACGAAAATGATAAGTTGATAATATTTTTTACTAATTGTTTTTCGATTTTAGGCATTTTTTAGGTTTAATATACGTGGATGTGTGTGTGTGTGTATATATATTAGTGCATATATCCAAATTATATGTTTATCTATATTAGGATATTTATTTTCACGTAACTGCATAGTCTACATAATCAAACACATAATCCGTTAATGTGTTATGCGATGTCGGATCTCACACATAATGAAACCACCATTTAGTGCACTAATAAGCATTAATGGCAAGTATAATTTTAACATAAAATTATACCTGGCGTGGCTTAAGCCATAGCTCTGCCGTTATCTTCTGGTGTGGTAATATACAATTAATAGGATATTTATCAACCATAGAGGCAAAGTATATGTAAACAGCAATGACAGTTAAAAATGAAAATGGTTAGTGAAATATAGAACTTTCCAGATAAGTGCCGTGTAACACCATGGCAATGACCATACTGACCAACAGACTTGTCTATTTGTAGTTTATAGAGTCCTGAAAGAAACTACGGGCGACTGACCAAAAATTTGTGATTGCTGTCATTCGGACTCTTTTACTTGTGATATTCCTATTTTCCATTCTCAACATCACAATTGTTGGTATAATGATGCCATCAAGGGGATGGCATTTGGCCACATGCCTTAATATTTGTTTGCAGAATCAAATGGTCTTTTGCCTCTTCTAGCTGAGGTTCAAGATCTATTTATAAAATGTTCTCTTCACCTGGATGAAATATTTGTGTGAATTTTTGTCTCAGGCTTTCTAGTTACAGCTACCGATCTGTGCGTTTCTATCTAAGGGCAAAGCATCATAAATGATTCGAACACTAGCAACAAGTCAGTTTATCTTTGCCTTTTAAATCAAGGATTAATCTTTGCCTGTCTAGTAATACCATGACTGAGTCTGATGATCTCATCTTTCCCTTCATGATGTTTTGGGTTGGTTGAAATGTTTGTTGGAGCCTATTGAACTCTGTCTCGCTGCCAGAAGAGTACAAATCTATTCTGTAGTGTTATTGTGCTCACATTGTGTATACACCGTTAAAAATCACTTTGCTGGGTATTTGCTTTTGGAGGTTTCAAAGTGGCTATCTTGTTATGAAGAGACATTTACTTCTTATCTTTAACAAAAAATACACGATTATTTTATTAGAATTATCTCTCTCTCTAGATGCACAACGATATCGTTTCAGTTTGATTCCCATATCTAGCTTTATTTCTTGTGTGCCGGGGTATGTTCACTTGTATTCTGATCTGATCTTTTCCTCTGCAGATAACATTTGGCAATGATGCAGTCTTCTATTCCAGGAACTCGTAACAACATGCTGCGCCATTTGATACAGGTGTGATCTTGGTATGAATTGCACTTGAAACACTACATAAACAATTTGGAGCTTTTCCTCCCGTCTTCTCCCTTGCACCGCTACTTTAGTTCTTCCGTTTCCTTATTGCAATGATTTGACATATGGTATGGTTTAGTAACTACATATCAACTGAGTATGTATTCTGGTCTCTCGTGTGACGTTTTCCTTCCATGTTCATTTAACTGGAGCGCTGAACGATTTTCTTATTGCAACGAAAAAGTCTATTTTGTTGTGGTTTTGCTCGAGATGTACAGATATTATCTTGAATAAAGAGTCATAGTGCAGAAACCTTCTGTCGAAGGTATGATATACATGTGTTTAGGGTTACATCAACTGAGTACATCGCATGTTGAGTTGGACAAACAAGAAATCCCAATTATAGGGTTAAATTGAAATGCTAGTATATGATGGTTTCATTTCTTGATTTTCAAATAGGAAATGTACATCTAAAATCTAATGGCCATGGAAGTTTCATTTTTTTGACTTTGTGACAGTAGGTTATTAATCGAGTTAACATCAATACGGGTTCATTCAATTTGTTGTGATGAAAGTGTTATTTCTACTTTGCGACAGAAGGTAATTAAAAACGTTTAGTTCAAATATTTCGCTGTTGATTGAAAAATAAATTTCAAAAGAATCCCAAGCAAATTCTGAAAATGCATAAAATTCATTTCAATTTGAAATAAAGCCATTAAATCTTATTGTGCTATTTTTGGTTTGCTTTCGGTCTTGATCGGTAGCCAGACAGCACCAAAAATTAATTTCTTCTTTCTTTTGATGGCCGTAAAGGTCCTTCAAGTTGGATTGCTGATATGTCTTTATTAATCCATAGTGTTTTCCGGGCCTTAGCAGAATTAAATAAATAGACCCTAACTCCGATTTAGGGCTTTTGAGCCCGCCCTATGGCTTTTCAAGCTGATTCTATCGAATATTTTAACACATCTTGAGAGACTATGGGGTACTAGTAACAAAAAAACAGAAAATTAGAAAAGGAGAACATTTTTATACTTAATAACAAAAAAGAAGAGATTACAATGAATATCTAGAAGGTAAAATTAGAAACAAAGATATTGTTTGTCCTCGACAGACATGGGGTACTGGTAAAGAGATGTCTGCGACTGGATCAACATGCGATGATGAAAACCATTTAGCCAGCCGTCTGGTTGCAAGCTGCAGCCGCTGCACACCGAAGCTTTAATCAGCTTTGCCATTGAACCTCAATCTCTCGTGCACAACTGGGGAGAATTTCTAAGTATCTCAGGTCAGTTGATCTTTTTAAAGAGCTGTAAGTTGGATAAGAACCAAACATGCCCTTACTATACGGAAAATATAGAATGTGTTGACGGATAAATTCGCCAACAATGAGTCGGACGATGACAAGGACGGCTCCGGTGACATGACACTCCGTTAGTTGAAGAGTGGGACCCGAGGAAAGATGGTCCAGGCCAGTGAGAGCTAGGTCCGAGCTATTGGGTTGAAGTCCGACCTTACTCTGAACTATCTTCATAAGTCTGCAACTCAGAAAAACTGTCGGGGGTCGGATCTGGGTTTCGACCCAAATTCCATCCGGCACTTAAGTCAGTAGATGACTAAGAAGAGGCTCAGGGCAGCTATGTCCGACCCTATTGGGACGTCGTCCGATCACTGTCTCGCCGACCTATGGAAGAAATATAAAGTGGAATTTGGTGCATCAGAGTATAAGAATACCTGAATGATGGTGCTCAAAGAATTCGCCCCTTCTTCCATTGCCTCCAAGAGTTCTTATAGGCCGGGAATTGCATGGTAACATCTAGGTTAATAAAGTTGCTTCATAGTCGCCATCTGACAAGGATGCCTTGACGAAGAGGCATTCATTGGAGTAACGGTCGCTATGAGTGTTGCTATGATTGTTGAGTAATGGTCGCCATGAATGTAGGCCATAATTATTGGATTAGTGGCCATGATGGCAGGCCATAATTGGTTTTACAAAATGTGTGTTGAATAAGCATTTATATTTTTGCATCGGTTGCATACAATACTTGGACATGTTCCGTTCATTTTGATCCGTAGGAAATTACGTGATTGGAGATGATAAACAAACCAAAAAAAAGTTTAGATTTGGGTTGGCGCGAGAAGAGGTTGCTAGAGATGGAGATGGAGATTGGATTCATCAAGGACAAACTTAATCTATGAAAACTGAAAAAAAACAATTTCTTTCTATGTTCTTATATGTCATTCGTTTGTTGAAATTTTTTTACCCTGCTCATTCACATGCAAGGTCTTGCTTGTGAGTCTGGTGTTTGTTTTTATTTCTTCCTTTCATCTTTCATCTTATTATTTATATTATTTATATTTTTTTAATTTATTTCTTGGGGCAGTAGCTGGGGAGTTGGTGATCGAGTTTGCGCTTGCACACGCACACGCGCTTGCACACACATACTCATATGCATTCGATTAATGACTTAAACCATTCCTACCATGAGTATTCACCCACCGTAAAAACGGATAACGGTGAGAATGACATTACATGTATGGGTGAAGCAGTCATATTTTCAAGTTTAAGTAAAGTGGAAATAAAAAAAACTATCTATTAGCATTCTTTTAGTGCATGAGTGTCAACCTCAAGTTGTAAGCTAAATACGCCTACAGTGAAACTACAGTGAAACAGAATCGAGAGAAATTTTTTTGCAGTAGTATACAGCTTGGTGATTCAATTGTGCATACTCAACCCATCCATGTGAACTCTGACAACAACAACCCTTGTACTCACTGAGCCACTGGACACAATTATTGTACTACTAACTCATGTGAAGTTAGGCAGGTTAACTTACGAAAACTGTTCAATACTTTATCCTCGGCTCTTTGAACCTCAAATTCTTTCAAAATTAAAGTTTAACTAGCTTTTTCAGAATGAAGTATACTTGCTGCCATCCCAAAAGTTCCTCTACTGACAGAAATGATAAAAAAGAAACATGAAAGATCTTGGTTTGACAGAAAAGGAAGTTTTATAGGGTAATGCGTGAAAAACAATTATCTGACATCACGATTCGACATGATCACGATCCGGCATTCTTTCTATTGAGTCCATGAAGCCGATCCAATTTTTTGGGATGAAGGCTAAGATGAAGAAGAAGAAGAAGAAGAAGAAGAAGAAGAAGAAGAAGAAGAAGATGTGATCTACACGTTATGTATGCAATATGCTCAGCATATTAAAAACCAAGTGAATCTTACATTGTTTGACTCGAGTCAAACAATGCGAGTGTTACAAGTTCAACGGTTTTAGAACAATAACACTTTGTAACAAGCCGATCGATGGTCAAATCCCATTACGATTCACTCATATTTGGAGTTTTGTGAATTTAGAATGTGCACTACAGCTGTGAAATTTTTTCAAAAAATGTGATTATGTTTTTGGTGCTGCTGGTGCAAGAAAATTACTGTGTTAATATCACATTCCCATAACATCTAACTTAATACTTTTCTTGTTTTTTTTAAAAAAACTATCATGTGTCATATTGCATTATCTAAGTTATCATATAGGGGCAGCATGTGATATTTTTTTGAGGAAATTATCCCATTTAACTATTCTAAGGCTGGCTAAGGCAAAGCACACGTTTTCTTTTTTATCATTGGATAAATTTTTAAATGAGGTTGATGTTTATGTGGTTACAGCAAAGGAAATTTCCGGTGTTGTCAGTATAAAAAACACCATCTGCCCCTCCTTATGAAATATTTTTTGAGGTTATTATACACACTCCAACACCTCGAATATGGTTGAAGATTAGGGTGATTTGATTCTCGATTTACTTATTACAAAAAGTTCTATTGTTCTGAAACCATTGTTGTAACGGTCAGATCAAGAAGCAAAAATGGGTGATTGACTCGGTTTTTGGTATTGTGATCATCCATGATGTGTAGGTCACTCTTGAAAAAAATTAAAAAAATTAAAAAAATTAAAAAAATTAAAAAAATTAAAAAAACATGCATATATGCTGTCCGCTCAAAAAATTTTCTTACATGGTCTGCACATATGTATTGTTCTGTTTTTAAATAGCATTACAAACTTTCATCCAATTTAGAAAACCTCTACAAACAAAAAATATCTTACAAAAAGATAATTAAAGTTTCTTTATGCAAAACAATCATCTTCTTCCTCAAATCATTGCCCTTTGAACCCAATATCGTCACTCATCAGTACATTTTCAGTCAAACTTAGTTCCTAGATCAAATCATTTTTTAATTAATATGCATTCCCAAGTTTTGATTTTGTTAGTGGTGATATACCACTCAATAAGATATCATTATGAACATTATTAGCAAACACTACAAGAAAAACATTCATAATTTCGTGAGCCAAGGTTAACAAACCATCAAGAAAATTATCGTTGAGGAAAAAAAATTCCGTCAGCGATCCAGCCAGCATGCGATGGTGAGTAAAAGTTTGTTGACGGTTTTTGTTAGTGAAAAGTAAGACCATTGCTGATGGAAAACCGTCGGCAAAAATGACAACCATTGACGATTTCCGTCAAAATCTTGACTTTTAGTGACGGATTTTGTCAGCAAAACTTTGTTTCTTTATCTATCAGACAGCCTCGGGACCATCTCAACCGAGTACAAGACCAACAAACGATCATCCACCCGTCGTTGATCATGCTCTGGGTTTGAGGCCCTGAGTCATCCACCAGACTTGGTTACCTGTCTTTGCACTTGAAGATCCTTTAATATGGCATGTGGAACAAATCTTGTTATTAAGCTCGTGCAGTTGAGCCAAAGAAATTATTTAAACTATGACATGTGCTCCACTCTCTTCGATGTGGGACTAGACAATCAAAGCCGTGGGCTCAGTGGTCATGCGACAAAAATGGATGGCTTAGGTTATGGGGCTTTGCGCAATGGAGCATGCAGTGGCGTAGGGAGGTGTAGGGAGGGGGCTACGCTGAGGGTGCTCGAGCATGGGTAAAGCCACGACAGAGAGACAGAGGGTGAGCTGCGCGCTGGGGGTCTCAGTGGTGTTGCTTGCTATCAGAAAAGGGACATGGGAGTGGTGCTAGGTGTCCTAGGGCCGAAGGGGTCACAGCTGGTTAAGGTCAGAGGGGGCAGGTGGTGCGTCTAGGGAAGGGGATTGCACATAGGATTGCGCATGCGAAGGAGCTCGACAGGGATGTGTCTGTGGGTTCTCTACGAAAGAGAGGGAGGGGGAGAGATATGAGATGGGTGTGTTCTGAGGAGGGTGAATGTGTTTTTAATGAAAGGAAAATTAATTTGTGGGTTTTTTTGAAATAAATGGAAACGTAAAGGATGTTAGATTTGGGGGAGAAGGCATCGAAAATTTTGGATATGAGAACCGTCAATGATAGGACTTCCGTTGACGGTTGAAAGTTTCGTTAGCAAAAGTATGACCTTTAAAGACATGGTTTGCCTCCATCATTGAAAGTCTGTCCTTTAGTGACATGGTTTGTCTTCGTCACTGAAATTCTGTCATTAAAAGTTTGTTTTCTTGTAGCGAAAGGCATGTAAGCCCGGAAGCTAAAGCATGCCTAATAAAGGCCTTTTCTAAATGATGAAGGGCCCATCGACAACGTGAAATTACCAAAATACTTTTTAATAAACTCTATGTATATCACTCCGATTTGCATTCTCATTCCTATTCTTCGTACACACTTTCTTTACCTATAAAATATATTTTAGGCTGTCATTTGAGTGTCAAAGGAGTTGAAGCCCTTCATCCCTGATTTGACTCGCTGTCACCCTTGGCTGTTGTGTGCACATGTCATATGACCACACCCAGATATATTAATTACGTATCATGATATCAATGATGATGTAGTAGGTAGATGGACCTAAATGTGTTGGATAAGCATTCCTCCTACTTATCCTATAATATGCACACATATTCAGTTCTAATTCAGATTAAAATTAAACCGAGAGTTGAATTAGTGGTGATATATCACACAATAAGGTGATCTCAAATTCATAATCAATGACACATGGGCCCAAAGGCTAAAATAGGTATAACAAGGCCTAAACTAAATGACGAAGGACCCATCAACGAAGTTGAATTACCAAAATGCATTCATACACTCTATACATAGCCCTCCCACTTGGGAGCAAAGGGTTTCAGTCTCATTCTTCTTCTTTCTTTACTTTTAAGATTATATCCCCTTTAGGTTCTCATTTGAGCATCAGAGGAGTTGGATCCCGATGCATCCATCACGAGTTTAACTCGATAACGTTCTTGGCTATTGTGGTTTGTGCACGTCATGTGACTACTTCTAGACAAGTTGAGCGAGGATAGTCCGGATCTAGTCGCACACCAGGACATCATTTGCTGACTATGGTATGTTGATTACAATATAAGTACGGGAAGGAATGCCTATCCAGACCATATAGGTCCAAATGCCCACTATGTCATCATATACGATCAAGCCTAGCTAGGCGATCAACTATTCATTTATGGAAAAAAGGCAATGTTTTTAAATAGAAAAGTTAAAATAAGAAAGCATTAAAACAATTATAACATAAAAAGAATAAAATGTGAGTCTTAAATAGAAAAATTAAGCAATAACTATACATTTAAAAAACAAAAGGTTACAAAATCTTGAATAGAAAAGTTAAAATAGTGATTAAATTATAACAAAAAAGGAAAATAAATCGCAAAGAATGAATCCTTTATACAAATGAGGGATGATTGATGAGCTTCCAAACCCCAGCTTTTCCCCCCTTTGCCCTTGACGATAACCACACACCACCACACTTCTCACTCCTTTTCGGTTGCGCGCGTGCACCGAATCCTGTTCGTGGGGGGTTTTTGTCGCCGTGCACTGTGTGCACGGATTATTTCTAGTCCTTTATACAAATGAGGGATGTTGATGTGACATTTGTCCTATGTGTCAATGTCACATCAACACCCCTCCAAACATTCCCCACTTGGCCCCATCTATTTATAAGGTTGCCATCGACATTTTTCCTCCTCTGACCCCCCATTATTTACATTTTTGCTATTGGGGTTTTGTTTCATGTTTACCCTCGACGATATCCATACACACACCCACACTTCTCACTCCTTTCGGTTGCGCCAGTGCACCGCATCCTTTCCGTGTGGGGTTTTTTCACCGTGCACTATGTGCACGGGTTATTTCTTGTTATAAAATGAAGAACAAACAGTGTAAATAAACCAAAAAAATCAAGTGGACAAATGTTAAAAAGTAAAAAAAAGGAAATAAATATTATAAAACAAAAGAAAATGTAAAGAATTAAATATAAAAGTTTAAAAGAGAGAACATACCAAAGGAAAAATGCAGTTATATAAACAAAAATAAAATTCATGGTGGTTATTCGATCATTAAAAACCAAAAAGTATATACAAATACTAATAAGCTCATTTTGTATTCTAAGATAAGGTATGTTTGGTAGTTTTTTAAAAAGTACAAAGTTATTAGATAGTTAACTATAATGTTCAAAGTATTGAGTGTTTTTAAAAAAACAGGACAAATTATTCCATAGTTTTCATTAATTTATCCAAGGCCATTGATTTGCGTACACAAAAAAATTTCTAATATTGCACCATAAAAGATAAGCATGAAGTGCTTGGGATGGCCCAGAAGTAACACTGAGTTCATCTTTATCTGGCTTTAAACATCCGAAACTAAGAGCAAAGCAAATCAGCATTTGCAGGCCCAAAGTAATGGAAGTCCAAGTGACCATTACATGCAGCTTGTATTTGTAAGCGACTCAAGGAGCCCGTGAGCCGAGAAACACGAGCAGCAGTGGGTGCACTGCACGGGACAGCATGCGAACAGGACGGGAATCATGCACGCACAGGGCATGGGCAAAGGCTGTGCAGACTGCGGACCAAGGACACAGCTGCGAATGAACCATGCAGAGACATGAGGTACGTCCAAACGACAGAGTTTTAAGCCAGATGCAATGTTCTGCTGTTAATGTTATGATAACAAAGGATCAGAGGAGAAGATTCATCTCCTAAGGGCCTGTTCTTTTGTGATTATTTGGTTGTTAATTTGTTGAAGTTGTGAATAGTGTCGGTGAAAGTGGAGCGTTGGATGGCCTCGAAAAAGACGTGAAACAGGCCGCATATGCAAAGCAATCCCCCACGTGACGCCCACATGTGTGACAGCGGCCTTATCTAATTCAATCGCAGTGGAATAGATCCTACTTTCTGTAGCTTTACAAATTCTCCCAGCAAATTTTCTATTTAAGGAATTGTTCTTCATTCCATAGGTCAAGTTTGATTCTGTTCGCACTGGAAGCCAATTAGATTAGCATCATGATCCCATTACTGTTAATGACAGACTGAAGGAATGCTTAATGCACTGACTCCATAGCTTATGGAAGAAGCGCGATAAAGTAGGCCATGTATGATGATTGCCTTCTCTTTTTGGACACTCCTGCTAGCCTCTCTGAATGCTGGCATCAAAGCATGGCTCATATTTGAATATTCTGAGGCTGTTGTGTTGCGGTGAACTTCGATTCAGATGAACCTGTAATTAACTGGGATTTGGCTTGGTTGTATGCGAAGGAGACACAGATGGCCCCGTTTCGGATACAGTAGATTTTGGACAGGCCAAAGTCTGTCTCTAG
Organism: Scilla litardierei; assembly: GCA_030789695.1. NCBI lineage: Eukaryota > Viridiplantae > Streptophyta > Magnoliopsida > Asparagales > Asparagaceae > Scilla > Scilla litardierei. The sequence continues at coordinate 170,705,330 of CM061132.1, forward strand.
CCCAAGCTACCGTCCATCTTTGGAGCAGGACCACAGAGCTTGGTGAAGGTGAAACAACTGAGCATGGCAGCCTGCTCTTCTGATTAGCGACAACAAATGCACAATTCCACTATTCTGATCAAGAGTCACAAGCTTTACACCACTTCTTCTTCGACGCTCAAGTGGGTGATAACTTGGATCGAAGAAAAGCAAAACAGATGACATAAAAAAGACCCAAGAACCTTAAAAAAAAACCCCCCGAAAGCACTAGCTCTCGATCTCAACAAAAGCCCCTCTCTTTTGACTCGACACATTCTTATTCTTAGCCATTATTCATGGTGGCTCTTCTGAAAATTCTCAGACACAACGTCAATATCGCATGAAGAATTATTCACTTGAAAGTTACAGACATACTCCCTCCCCTCTGTCTCGCGTGATGCAATCAAAGCTATGTATCAGTGAACATTTCTTGATCACTGCTGATCTAACAGCCGATTTGGACTTGATTCTGTCAAAAAAGCCAGTGACATGATCACATGAAGCATAACGCTGTTTTGTGTGTGTGTGCTGGTTTTCGATTGATCATCTAGAAACCCTGAAGTATCCCACGCACACTGCATAAACCCTAGGATAGTACCTGCAAAATTTAGCGGCCAGTAGTAATGGGTGCTGGGAGGCAAACCACACATGAGCTCACGTGAAGTGATCCCCGGTCCCTACTGCAGTCTATTGACACGTGTCAGCGACGTGTACATGTTGCAATGTAATCGGATTAATTAACTAATCACGACGCTTAGCCTTAAAAAAAAGCGATTAGAGACGACGAAGCATTTCTCGAAAGAGGATAAGATACTCACATGATATAATCAGCTTGTTATATCATGCGAAAATGCTCCATGTCGACGATAATAAATTCCCCCGACAGCGAAGATATAATAAAATTCAACCGATCGAGCGCATGCATTGCCACGGTTGGTGTACTAGCGTCAACAGATGCTCGAGAGACCGAATCAGCTTAGCTTAGCCTACATCCAATCCAAGCAGCCGCCACTTCTTTAGTCCCACACTCGGGATAGCTAGCCTCGCCTATATATAGCACGACTCCCCCCAGTGCTTGCCAACATCGATCCAGTCGAGTGGAATATCATGTCGGGGGTGTGGGTGTTCAAGAACGGGGTGGTGAGGCTGGTGGAGAACCCGGCGAACGAGCAGTCGTCGACGGCGCGGCGCAAGGTGCTGCTCCACACGCCGACGGGGGAGGTGATCGCGTCCTACGCCTCGCTGGAGAGGAAGCTGGCGGGGCTGGGGTGGGAGCGGTACTACGACGACCCAGACCTGATCCAGTTCCACAAGCGCTCCTCCGTCGACCTCATCTCCCTCCCCAAGGACTTCCGCCTCTTCAGGTCCATGCACATGTACGACATCGTCGTCAAGAACCGCGACTCCTTCCGTGTCGTCGACGGTTGATTAATGGCTTGACGGTGATCGATCGCGTTGATTTGGATTGTATGATCTCTTAATTAGTGAGACAGCTTGTTAATTTGTTGCTTGATCCTTTTTCTTTTTAAATGTGACTACTACTACTACATTGTGCATGTGACTGTGATCAACTGATCATGTTGTTATATATATAGCAATATTTCCTATTTCCTATTGTTGTTTTGTTTCCATCACGATCCGTATCTTTATCAGTGTGTGTGAGTGTGTGAGACTGTGTGCATAGCTGGGCCAATGGGAGGGGGCGATTGACCAAAGAGATATGGGGGGTCACGTGAAGGGATCCCTTGACACGTGAAGTGATCCCCTTCCTCCATCGTCGGAACGTGACACGTGGCCCGTGGGAATCAAAATCTCCACTGTAGCCTCGCGTGCTTTTAGCACGCCAAATTTGTAGCTTTGTATCTGTAAATCATCGCAGCCACCAATTTTTTTTTGTTCCTTGTCATCACGACAGGGTAGCACCTATATAGACTTTTATAGAGAGAGTTTGTAAAGTTTCAACTTTGCCTGTTGAGATATCTACATGAAGAAATTAATAGTGTGAGTAATTTGTGTTGCATGCTTAGGTCGGACCACAGATCCGACCCTCTCTAATGAGTTGTTTGTGTTGCAGGAAGCGGAAGAGAGCTCGAAAACAGCTCGGACCAGAGCTCCAACATCTCGGATAGAGGCCTATTCATCCCGGGGTCAGCTCGGACCAGAGCTCCAACAGCTCGGATAGAGGCCTATTCAGCCCGGGCTTAGCTCGCCCAGTCTCCAGTCAGTTGCATGTAACTCAGATAGAGGCATATTCAACCCGGGATTGGCTCGCCCAGCATCCAGTCAGCTGTCAACGACATTCTATGCCAGCTGCTACAACCCCACCATCATCCAACAATACCAGGGTTGAGAAAACAACAGTAAAGAATTTGAAAAAGATTAGAGAGAGAGAGAGAGAGAGAGAGAGAGAGAGAGAGAGAGACTGATAAGCATTAGATATGTGCCACCCCTCTCATTTTGGAAATGAAAAGTCCATACACCCCTATGAGTAGGGGTGTAGACAGCATAACCCTTACATTAAAGCTGGAGGAATAGGGTTTCATGCAGGGAGATTGGCCAGGCTTTTGGTTCACATGATCAGTCATTCCACTGACACTTCAGCTTGATGTTCCAAAAGGAAGTAGTTAAGAGCTACTCCCCAAAAAACACATGGGGGGCATGGGCATATCACCATCCTACTATTTCTTGATGCATTCATTCAAGAGTTGGTGCCTGCCTCCCTCTTTTGTCATGTCATCTCTTCAAGTACATCTCCCCATGCATTCCCTGTACATGTCTTTGAACTAAAGTAGAGCACCAACACCTCTGTTTTTTTTGAACTAACCCATTCCTGATCCAATACTGAGATGACCCACTTGGGGTTCAAACCAGAGGATCAGGCATGGGTCATGACCAAGACAAGAAGGCACAATCAAATGTGCTTGAACATGACACACATATAGGACTGTTCATATCAAAACAAGGAGAACTAAAGCAAGGAGAGGTGAGAACCCTCCTTTTATTAGCTTGCCTGCAGGAGACTTGACATCGTTTTCCAAGTCTCGACACTAAAAGAGGAGGCATAAGTTCCTTCCTCCATTTGGGCTTTTTTTTAAAATTTTTGATAAGGCTACTTCATCTCGACTAAGATGCTATCATTAGGAAAGTTTCAAGTAGCATCTCTAGAGCTGAAGATTACGACTTCTGTTGCATTAGTTGAATTGATCTTTACGTTCGATAGATGAAGAGACTATTCCTTCTTGAAGTGTCCTGGCGAGCTTTAATCTATTCTCCCTTTAATGAAGAGGTCGGGGTTTCCTTAGAAGTTCGGCATGGATGAGAAGTTGGCACCTAAAAAGCTTTTCGCTATCCTAATTTTATTAGGAGGTCTGATGGGCAGGCCCAAAGCCCTCTTTAAACCCATTTGGAGTTCTTTAAAAAGTCCATGTGGGCTTTGGGCAGGCCCGAAAGCCCGCCCATTTGATTGGGCTTCTATTTGGCCCGGCCCGGTCCATTCTCATCCCCATCCAGGCATAATCAGATTGGATGAGTAGGGAGGATTGCAACATAATAAACTAATTACTCGTTTAGGTAGTTAGCTTTCTGTGTTGTATCATATGACTAGAAATAACCGGTGCACATAGTGCACGGTGTGACCCGAGAAAAAAAGACACACACAGGATGCTACTTAGCACGCCGGTGTAGTGCCACTCGCAACATTTTTGTGTCAAAGGCTGGTGATATGGGGCACTCTAAATACACAAGTTGTAATATTGTTGCGAAATTATCTTCAAGATGTAAATATACTTGCAAGCAATCAAAGATGCATGCAGCTGCATTTACAAGGGTTGTGGTTTATAAAAGCATCCCTAGAACAAAAATACGCAAACCCGCAAGAAATAAAATACCATGAAAGCAAGATCCCTATTTCTTATACTTGAATAACAGATAAGGAATAACTTTGTAGCTGTAATCAAGGGCCCAGTGAAAGCATCTAGGCTTACAAAGACGGTGAGCCCGTCCAATTTCTTGGAAGCCCATTAATCCATGTAATCGGACCGTCCTGGGCTTGATATAAACCCATATCTAGGCCCAAATGTGTCACATGTGTTAGTTCAACCATTAAAATTATCATTTAATAATTTATTTTCCCCATCACCAGTACCATGTGTGTAATGCTGAGTATAGCATAAATATGCAGAATCTTTTAGAACTCGGAAGGGAGATAAAGATAGAGCATGATACAGTGGTTAGTAGGTCCATGCCATCAATTTAATTTTATTTTCTAACTTTTTTTAAAAATAGCGAGCAATGCCATTCATGTCACAGCTAGATTACATATTGCAATACCCGAACCTATGCGTTGTGCACCACATGTCTTATGGTTGGATTACCCTAATCGTTAGTTCCTCCCAATGCAAGCTTATACTGCTTTCAGGGGAGAAAAGGCGTATCAGAGATTAAGGTGTTTAGTGTATGGGCAATGACATTCGGAATTCAATTTCAGTTTCAGACACATCCATCAGAAAATGCAAAGGATCCATCTGTGTACAGAAAAAAACTTGGTTAACCTTTTTAATTACTCCAAAATCAAGAAATCGGACACTGAGACGTGTTTCACAGATATTCTCCTAGAATCGACACATGAAGCTTCTCTACATAATCAAAATACGCAGAAGCTGGTATCCTCCGCAATTACTTGTATTTTCTGAAGTGTCAGTGATTGTCAAATGTCAATCTATATAATCTGGCAGATTTCACAATGTCTCTTTAAATCCTATTTAACAGAATGTTACAGAATATATTATGTTTGTGTATTATCATGTCTGTTGTAAGAGAACTACAGCAGCAAGTGATACTCTGCTACATATATTCAGATTGTCTGTCTACTGGTTGTCGATTTTAGTAATGTTGGATTGCATAAGCTTCCTTTATACTGGACCTGCTGACGAATATCTTAACGACATGTCTCTAATAATTATCATTATGACAATAACAACAAACTGACCAGAACGTGTATTAAACATATGTCTGTCTGTCTGTATAATGGAAGTCGATTTCAGTAACGTGAGATTGCATAAGCTTCCTTTAAACTGGATGTCTCCAATAATTATCATTATGATAATACCAACAAACTGACACTCACTTGGCAAATGCCCAACACACCAAGAGATCGAATTGGACTTGGTATTTGCTAAGCAAATTTATGGAGCTAGGTGCTAATGGGAGCCTAATCTGAAGAAAAGGGCACTCAACTCTATCTTTTTATCCGATAACCTTCTAAATGAATGGATGTATCGTGGAATGTATTATGTAAAGAGAACTTGATTTGGCATCTAGTGGTTTAATAATTGGTGCATAAAGAAGAAAGCATGGCAGGTTCATTGCTAGATGACCACTAAGCCTGGAATATTTGGTCTATTTATGATAGTGAGATCCATCACCGTGTATTTCTATATGCGTCAAACTAAAATGTTTTGATCATCTATTATGCAAAAAAAAAAAACCCCGAGCTGGAAAGCTTCTGATATTGCGCTGAACTAAATTGGATGCTCATGACTCCTATTAAAATCTTCAATGACGACGGCGTAGACTTGCATTCTCAGATACAAAATACAACAAATCCTATATTTCTAGAACTTTGAAAAAGAACAAACCAATCCAAAAGGAAATCTAACTGAAATGAGCTACAATTCTGCACAATGAATATGTAATAAGAAATTGAACCATAATGGGAAAGCCAATAAAAATTTAATTTATTGCTTCAAATAGATTAAACATACCAATGTGTGGCTGCTCTTATCGCTTCTAGCCAATCTAACTAGAAAACCCCCAAGTTAGTTACAAGATATCGTGTTCCACTGGACGACGATAATGGCTTTATATGCATCTTCCTCTCACAATTTCTTGTTCATAATTTACAACACCAAACTTCTTAAATAGAAGCTGTTGCATCTGCAACAGATTTCTTTTCAAGAGTTTATAGAAATCCACCAGCCATATAAGTATATTCCTGATCATGATTCTTTTGGAAGAAGTAATGAACACAACATTCTGAAAACAAGTATGTTCAGACATCTCACCTTCAGTTAAACAGTATGATCTATGAAGTCTCTCTTCTTTTTTCATTAGTTGTATGCAAGCTTCCCGCTAGAGCAGCATAGACATTATCATCCGGAGTCAGCCCTGCTTCCACCATCTCATCGTACAACTCAAACGCTTCATCCGATCTCCCATTCTTCGATAACCCGGAGATTAATGCAGTGTATGTTACCACAGTAGGAGTCACGGCCTTCCCCTTCATCTCCTTGAACAACTTCACCGCAACATCCACCTTCCCGTGCACGCAATGGCCATGAATCAACGAAGTATACGTGTAAACGTCTGCCTCCATCCCTTTCCTCTCCAGTTCCTTCCAAAATCTCTCAGCCTCGCGAACACTTTCTTTCTTGCTGTATCCATCGATCATCACATTGTATGTAGCTACCCCAGGCGCGACACCTTTGCTTCCCATTTCTCGGAATAACCTCCTGGCTTCCTGCATATTCCCTTCCTTGCAGTGTATGTCGATCAACGTGGTGTAGTTCACCGTGTTGAGAGCCACCCCTCGCTCAACCATCCTGTACAGAACCTTCTTGGCCTCAGCAGTCCTGTTCACCTTGCACAATCCGCAAGCAATTGTATTGCAGGTGAACACATCTAGTTCCAACCCTTTGTTCTCGATGACATCTATCAGCTGAAGCGCCTTGTCGACCATCCCCTTCTTGCAGTACCCATCGATCAGACTATTGAAAATGACGATGTTCAACTCGATCCCTTTCCTCTGCATCTCCTCCACCAACATCTTCGCTGCATACATTTGGCCCGTCTTGGCGAGCCCATGTATCAAAACACCATATGTCCTTTCATTGGGCTTAATGCCCTTGTCAACGCACTCATCAAACAGCGCAAGCGCCTCCTTCATCTTTCCTTCCCTGCAGTACCCATGTATCATCGCGGTGTATAAATAAACATCCGCGACCAATCCCCTCTCCATCGCCTCCCGGAACACCCTCTCCGCTCGCCCAATGTCTCCAGCATTCGAATATCCATTAACAAGCAGCGAGTACGTCTCTATGCTCCGACCAATCCCCTTCCGTTCAATCAAATCTAATATCAGATCGACGGACCCCACATCGCCTTTCTTTGCGTAGGCCTCTATCAGGGAGTTGAATGACACGATATTGGGCGTCAGCCCTCTCTCGCACATTTCATCGAGCAACTGGCGTGCGGCAATGACGTCCCCGCTCTTGCACAGCCCGTTGACGATAATGGCAGTGGCGTAGACAGAGACGTCGACCGCAGAATTGGACTCAAGCATTTTGCGGAAGAAGGAGAGGGCGGCGTGTGGCCCAGCAGGGCCGGAGCGGAGCAGGGCCTGGAGGAGGACGGTGCAGGACCGGCAGTCAGCGCGTTGGAAGCTGGAAATGATGAAGTCGAAAGTGTGGAGGGCGTGGCCGGTAAGGCCGGCGTCGGAGTAGACGCGGAGCAGCATGTCGAAGGCTTTGGGGGAAGAGGCGCCGGCAGATTGGCAGGAGGAGAGGAGGGAGGAGGCGATGGAGGGGAAGGGGTCGTTGTTGTCGGGAGCGGTGGCGATGGACTTGAGGATGTCCTTGGCGGCGGAGAATTCACGGACGCGGAGGAGGCGGGCGAAATGGGCAAATGGGTTAGCTGGGTCTGAGGGGTAGATTTGGGATAAAGAGGTTGGCTTTTGCGGCTTTGATGGCGGCGGCGGCGGCGGCGGCGTTGTTGTTGAGAAAGATGAATATGGGTTTAGGGGTTTGAGAACGAGAGATTTGAGAGGGAGGAGTTGGTGTCTTCTTGATCGCATTTTGATTTTGATTTTGATCAGAGAGAGATAGAGAGAGTTGGAGGGAAGAAATGATATTTGAATGAAGAGAGTTTATTGTGAAATTGGAAAGGGATTTGGTGTTTTGATGTGTAGAACATTCTAGGATTCTTTTGTGACCATAGAATCAATTTAATCTTAACCATCCATTTAGGTGCAGAAGTCCTACATAAAAGAGCCATTGTGTCATTTGGAAACTGTCCAAGTTTGATTAAATAAGAGTCTTCATAAGAAATCCTTCTAAATACCTTGACTGTTCTTGAGTTCTTCCAACTATTTGAGTGTGTTCTTTTGAGTGTTCTAAGTAAGATTCAATTTAGTCACTCATTTGATCTTTCAGAGTTCTTAGAAATATTCCGTTGCGTGTTAGAGAGTAACGCTGAACTAGCCTCTCAAGGTGAGCAAGAGACTAGTGATGCACGGTCGTCAGTAGTGCAAAGTTCGAGCCCGTGATGAGTGGTATCAGAGTGAAGGTTTGTGATGGCGCTGTTGGAAGAAAGCCTCAAGGTGTTCCATAGAGCAAGGACCGTGGAATGGGTTGAAGATTTTTTAACAATCTTGGATCAATACTTTGAAGCTCTTAGCATCATGTGTGATGCCGAGAAACTGAGTATTGCAACACCATGTATTAAAGACGAAGCTAAGGAATGATGGTTTGCACTATTGAAGAGTGCATGTGTTCGTTACAATAAATGATGTGAGTTCGAATGTAGACTACGAAAGCAATTCTATCTGTAGAAATCGGAAAAGGAGGTATGTAAGGACCTCTGTAACTCACATATTGGTCATGCTTACGGTCGTGTGAAAGACCACACGGGTGCGAGGCCCGAAAAGTTTACTAATTCTCAGCTTTCTTCTTCCTCAGATCTCCACAACATCCCTTCCCGCTTTCATCCTGCATCATAGGCTCACCTCACACTTACTCAAAATATTTAGTCTAGAGGTTTGCTTTTAGGTTAAGATTCCCTAGAATGAGCCAAGACAACAACTAGTCAGCATGCAATATAAAGCATGTATCAATGATCCATGTTTTGCTCTCACCCACTAGCTAATGCAGCCTTTTGAGCTCCATGGCCCTAGGAAAGGTTTGAAGCTAAAAGATCCATTTATGAATCCAGCTAGTTCTTTGGCCTCTACAAGCAAACAGTCAAATAAAGAAAGAAGATAGAAAAAATTGTATATTAGATTCAAGATAATGAAACTCTTTAAGGTATTTGGAAACAACCAATTAGCTCCAATGCCTTTTACTTGGCTGATTAAAGTGAGAAGAAAAGCTACAATCAAGCACAAAGGTGAGCTTTGTGGATGGGATCCCTTATGGACCTTTGGTAGCTTTTTCTTTGGTGTCAGTTTATCCTTTGAACTCATTCATCAATTTGACCCAACGTTGAGGCAAGTGCCTTTTTCTTTGCATGTGGCTTTAATGTTAATCTTGATAGGGATAGACCAAGCATGGGTAATAGTGTATATATGCTATTAGCACTAGACATGGGAAAATTTTATATAACTTTTTTTTTAAAATTTATTTTGTGATATGTTTGAATGATCACCATACCAAAAAATCAAATGAATCTAACGCTATATGACTCTAGATATGATCGTTGCAAGTTTAACCGTTTCAGAATAATAGAACTTTTTGCAACGAGTGGATTGAGTGTTAAATCCGCTTAGGGCATACCCATATTTGGGGTTTTGGGGTTTTACAATGTGTACAATAAGCTTTAAAAAGTTCGAAATTTTTGAAGTATATGTACAGATAAAGCATGAAATTTTCTACTTTGCTAGCATATATTCGTTAAACTTGAAAGAGAATTGGGAGTTGCTATATCGCAGACCTAGTTGCTAAACCCACAAATCATTTATTTACAAGTTTGCCTTTGAAAACTTACATGTTTGCTATTAAAATTTTGGGTTTTTAGCATATTTGTCCCTTAAATCTTGCGTATTTTGATATCTGTCCCTCAAATCTTCATATTTTGCCCTCAAGTCCATCAAAAGTTAGTATTTAACCTTAATAGTCCATCTCACTAACTATATGTTAAAATCTTAACGGAAATGGGAATATTCCATTAGTATTTAACCTTAATTTGCTCTCAAGTCCCTCAAAAATTAGTATTTAACCTTAATAGTCCCTTAAATTTTATGTTAACCTTAATAGTCCCTTAATTTAACGGAATATTCCCATTTCCGTTAAGATTTTAATAGATAGTTAGTGAGAGAGCATATTAAGGTTAAATACTAACTTTTGAGAGACTTGAGGGCAAATATGAAGATTTGAGGGACGTATATCAAAATACGCAAGATTTAAGGGACGAATATGCTAAAAACCCTAAAAATTTTCCTGCTTACATCCGTCATAGCTTCAACTTCTTCTCCAATGCTGTTGTAGCCCTTGTCTACCACACATATCTATCACATTACTCATCCCAGCCCATCTTCCGCCTCTTCCTCCTCCCATCCCCGCTTTCACTGCTGCAGAGGCAGCGACAAACAGCAACGACGAAAGAGTGGAGGGGAGGAGGACGAGGAGGGAGATGGGATGGGATGAGGAAAGGTGCGATATCGACCAAGGCAGTGCTGTGGGCGGGGATACAACAGCGGAAACTGGCGGCATGATGGTGGAAGGGGACGGAGAGTGGTAATGTGAGGATACTGGTGTGTGTAAAGTAAAAAACTGATTTGTAAAATTGTGTGTATGTGTGAGAGGTGGTACGTGCGCATAACAATTAGGCATGCACGTATACAATTTCTCAAAGGAGTATGCACGGGACATGTAATTATAAAATCATAAAATTTTTAAGATATTTAGGTATAATAGTTGAAGGATGAGGGTGACAACAGCAGCCCAACCATCTTTAAATAATAAATGTTATATTATTTTTTCTGTTGCAAATGAAGGCCACCAGATGAAACAATTTATTTTGAAATTAAAGTTTAATTGTTTATTAATTACTAGTGAATAATTAGTATTAAATAAAAAATAAATTAGGATTAGATTTATATTCTTAATATTAAGTTGTTTTAACAATAGTTTTAAATAAGTCAATTAACTTTTGATTAACTATTAATATCAACTCACTCTATAACAACTTTTCACACCCACCAATCTTTCACCATCCGAACACAAAAAAGTTACGTGTGATGTCACATCAGCTTCTCCCATCCCCATTTTCCAACTCATTTTCCATACAAAAAAACAAAAAAACTTTATTTCTCCACAAATTCAGATTCCACACAGAGATTTCAAAACCTATGTCCCACCAACAAAAAAACCCCCTAAACTCTCTCTTATCACTTTACTCTCTTTCATATCTTGCTCTCATCACCACCCTCTTTATTACCATGCTTCTTTATCTTTTGGCAGAAGAGTTAATGGATTACCACCAACTGGCTCCTCCTCAAAGCACTCCAAGCAAGCAACTTCTTTTTGTAGAACCATGAAAAGGCTCATTCACCAAAAACCATGGCCTTTCCTTTTCTCTCTTCTCCTTTTCCTTCAAATTGATAGCTAATATCTTTAATCATCAAGGACCAGATAGAAAATTAAGACCTCATGGGTTCATAAGTGCTCCCTCTCCCTACTGACCCCAAATGTTAGGTAGATAATAATGATGCATGTGATCATGAGGTATCCATATTTGTTCTCCTCCATTGTTTAGATTCAAAGATCAAGAGATTTTGATTATATATGATTCTACAAATCAAACAAATGATAGGTTGTTTGGATTTGATAGTAAAAAATCATGTTGGTTGAAGCAATTTCTTTATATTTTATAATATTGTACTTAATAATATCCACACTATAGCAATTTCTTGCCATCAAAATTATAGAAAAATGACAATCTTAAACTTAACTTGAAAAAATAATAATCACAAAATTGGATTTTACACCATTAATTTCTCCTCATATGAATGTGATGAAGAAAATTAGGAGTCAATCCAAGATCTTGTACACAACTCTTCTAGTTCTACATGTTTTTTTGGCTTATGACTAATAAACAACCCAAATAAGCTAAAATTCTCATCTTCCCCATTTAGAAATTAAAAAGACAAAAGCTAGCCCTAGCTTTTAACCATCCCTTCTCCCAAGATTTATTTTTTGGCTTAGGCTAATCATCATTGCTTTAAACATTCAAATAAAGTAAGGTGCACACTTGCATGCATGATGCATGCCTCCCCCCAAGGCACACCATTGCAAGTTCCCTTCATGCCCCAACTATTTTATTTTATTTTATTATTTTTTTAGGAAAATTAATGTCAACAAGAAAAAAAATATTAATGGATGGCCAAAACCTAGCCCTAGTGGCATTCTTGTAATTGTAAGGATGTGGGCACTTGCCCAACTTTTGTTGCTACCCTTGTCACTGCCCACCCACTCACCCAGCCCCTACATAAACCCATCCCCTCTCCCTGCAGCTCCTCCCCTTCCTCAGACATTCTCTTCTCTCTCTAAGATTTCTCTTTCCTTTCTCTTTCTATTTTTGCCTTCAAATTTTCTTCATTTCAGTTTCCTTATATGGCATCCCAAGGAGAAGGCTCAGAGCCTCTCCAGTACAAGGTATTTGCTTATTATATGTTCTGTTTTTTAAACCGATTTTATGTTAATTTTGTTGTTGTTGGTGTTTCTGTTTGTTTTAGACGTGGGTGTTGAAAGTTTCTATCCACTGCGAAGGATGCAAGAAGAAAGTGAGGAGAATCCTGCAGAAAGTTGATGGTAAATCAACCATCATTAAGTTTGCAACTTTCTGATGTTTTTCGATGTTTCGGCTGGAAATTTCAAATGGGTTGGCCTCAAAATTGAATCTTTTTAGCTGTTTTTGATGGGTGGTTGTTAAATTTTTAGGTTTTTTTTTTGGTATAGGGGTTTACACGATTGAAATTGATTCACAGCAGAGCAAGGTGACAGTGACCGGAAACGTGGAGGCGGAGACGCTGATCAGAAAACTTTTGAAATCGGGGAAACAGGCGGAGCTCTGGCCAGTTGAGAGGAAGAAACCCAACAACCCTAACCCTAACCCTAACCCCAATAACAACGGCAAAGATAAGGGGAAAGAGAAACAGAAGGATGCTTCCATGTCCGATGAACCCAATGAGAAGAAAACAGAGAAGCCGCCCGAAAAATCAGCCCCCGCTACAAAACCCGAAACCGCCACAAAGCCGGCCGAAACAGCAGCCCCTGCGGAAAAAGTAGCCCCAGAAACAAAGCCGGCCGAAACCGATACAAAATCTGCCGCGGGGGCGGAAGTTTCGGGAAGCACCACCAACAAGGAGGGATCCAAACTGCTCCCGAAACCCGAAAAGGCACCGGCAACTTCCGAACCCGAAACCAAACCGACCGATACCGTCACCAAAGGCAGCGGCAGTGGCATGAAAAAGGGGAAGGCAGTGGCTGAGGCTGCCGGCAACCAGGAGTTTGTGATGAATTCCGGCGGTGCTCCGCCGGTGTACCAAATTCCGTCGGCATACTCCCAACCGGTATACACAGCTAGCTACAATACGGCACATCCGGCGGCTAGCTATTCGTATTACGCCCCAATGCCGCCGTCAATGCCACAAAGCTACATGCATTCGGGCCACCCGCCACCTCCGCCGGAATACCATCCACGTTATCCGAATTTCCTGCCGGAGAATTACTATGATCAGCCGCCGGAGACTTACTATGGTCCGATGGAACCACCGGCGTCGCAGTCTCAGGGCAGCTATGATTTCTTCAGTGATGAGAATGCCAATTCCTGCAATGTTATGTGACAATGGGCCTATAGGTGGTGTATTTTGTAGAGTCTGAGTTGTATATGGAGCTTGTAAGGGTTTTTAGATGTTGGGAGCTGTGGTTAGGTGAAGTTGGCTATAAGCCCTGGGGTTGTAGTCAATGTGTAATGGTGAAGGCGATTGGCCATGGAGATGGGATAATTTTGTAGCATTAGCTATATGTAATGTATACTAATATAGTACTGCAGAAGTATTGTACTTCCGTGGTATTGGGGCTCTGTTGCAGTGTACTACTGAGAATTGGGTATTGACCCATCGATCGAGTTTTTGACCCGTTTCTTCTGAGCTCTAATTGAGTTGTATGGATGTGACTTGTTGCCAAAAATAGCAACAAAAAACATACACATCTCTTCTTTTTCAATATTTTGCTATTTTAGACAACCATCACCTCAATACACCTAAATTTTCACCTCCATACTTGTAAACTTGAGATGTATATAACAATTCTCTTTCTTTTTAAGACCAACCCCGCCTGCATGAACTGGTCAAAATTTCAGAAACTAGATGCTCAAAGTACATGCAGAGGATTTTGTTCTTCCAAAAGTATACAGTGGTTTTAGTGTTGAGTTAGGTATCTGGTGTTGAATGAGCTTTAGCTGTGGTACAGTAAGGGGAAAGAGAGTAGGGGCCTGTTCTTTTGGGAAGAATGTGGAATAGAATCATATGTGGCTATTCCAATATGGTAATGGTATTCCAAGCATTTTGCTTGGAATACAATGGAATCCTTGGGAATGGTGGGTCCCACTCTCTCATCTCTCTCTATCTCTCCCCTCAAACTCATCCCCTTTCCATTTTTTCATTCCAACTCTCTAATCCCAAAAGAACACAAGAATAGAATGTGTACCCCACTTTCCATTCCAAACCACACTTTCCATACTCTATTTCACCAAAAGAACACAAAACTTCATTTTCTCTCCTTGGAATACAAACTTTCCCCTATTCTATTCTTCCCTATTCCAGCAAAAGAACAGGCCCTAGGTGCACTCTTTAAAAATATGAGTAGGACATAGGGGAGGGTTGTCCTTCCACTGGTTATCCACCTTCCATTATGAGAAGGCAATGACTAAATGCACCTCATGTACTCATTACATGAGGTGCATATTGTATTTAGCGCAATTTTTACTATATTAGGAAGAAAGATAGTGTGTGATTGGAATTGCTGGTGTGACATATCAACTTTTTTGGCCAAAAAAACCACCATGCACCTCAAAGTACACGGTGTAGAGAGCAATGGCCTATGAGAATTGCTATATACACCTCAAAACGAGATGCATGGAGATGACAACTTGCCGAAAGTGTAAACAAAAACCTTAAAATGTGTCACATCTCCTTCTATCTCTTTCAACTTTTGCTACTTTAGGCAACCATCATCTCCCTACACCTCAAAATGAGGTGTATATAGTCACAGCCTTCAATTATTTCTATGGTGGAATCTCCAGTTAGCTATCCATCCATAGTCAAAAAGCCTAAATATGTTGGTTGAGGAGGAACCTGCTACAATGCCATTGGCTTCTCTTTATGAATTATGAGTAGTGATATCCTTCTGCTGACCTGGGTGACGTGGCACGCTTGGACTGTCCTGCACAGGAAACCTCTCAATTTTTGGGAGAATCAGGGTGCTGGTTTGAATATTGCATGGATATGCTTTAAAAAATATGAGATCATGAGGATCCAATGAATCACCATCATCATTATCATTCCCACCACCATCAAGTCTCTTCACAATAAAAGAAAGTTGGAGATACGAGGCACACCTGTATTAGAGTCTGATGCCCTTGGTAATCAGTTAGCATTATTCTACAAGTGAACAACAATTAGATATACTTTTAAAAACAAAAGGGAACACTCAAACATAGGGACATTGATCCAAGTGTTTCTATACTGCTTCATGTAATCTATAAATTGGGTCCCTATCGGCAAACCAATGGTCTGAGTATCATTACTCATGTGAATGTCACACGACGAATTATCATTCGCAAACAAAATGTCCACGTAAGACCTGAGAACAAAATGACTTGGAGAGAATTTTTTGGGCACCACAAAGCAAATTTCCAGAGCTAATAATAATGGTGGGAGTGATTGGCTGAAGTGTAAAGCAGAGAAGCTGACCTGGATCCTTGTATGCATTTGGTGAGAAGAAAGGCAGCTTTCAACGAGACAGCGCGAAAAAAATGAATGATTTGGAAAGAGATTGGGGCCACTGTCTGGTGAGCAAAGCTTGATTTGTTAAGCAAGTCTTAATTTGGAAGCAATACAAATGTTTACAAAGAAATTATTGTCCTAAAGAAACATTTACCTCCATTGTTCTTACAGTTGTATCAGTCTCTTCCTCTCAGCCATCCTCAATTGATTCTCGAAGAGGAGACAAATGAAAATTCATGGAGTTGATTAGCCATGCATCAGAGCATTCACTGAATGAGCCATGCGTATCACCAATCGAACAGTGTTCTGCTTTGGAGAGGTTTCATCATTAGTACGAAGTTAACATTTTTATGTGTAAAAACATGAATCGCCGCCTAACTTTAATCCTTTTATATCATTTGAACCTGAATTTGAGATGCAAGCTCATGCACCATCAACATCAGTATGTTCCCCTAACAGTTAAACATTTCTCAAGTCTGCACATTGGTTTAAAACAAAGCTTTAAGACAGTGACAAAAATCCCAGTAAGAACGTGCTCATCCTTGTTTGCAGCTCTTATCTAGAATAGGAACAAACAAAATGTCTAACTGGCTTCCATTAGCTCTATAGTCTTGATGAATCGGAATCCATCAACTACACCGCACACAAGATCAAAACAAACACACAAAAACAAAGAGAGCGTCAAATTTACATCGTTTGGCTGTCTAGCTTCGGCCTATATCCAGTCCTAGGGATGAGAATGGGCATGCCCAAAGCCCGATTGGGCTCCCGATCGGGCATGACCTATTGCCATTTCTACAAATCCTTCATTAATTCTTACATAAGGATTTGTAGAGATGGAAATGTGGCATATGCCCAATTGGGCTTTGGGCATGCAAATTCTCATCCATAATATCCACGAGGCAAATAACACAAGGGATCTACTGCGTGAAGCGAAGCATGAGTGCATGACTACAACAGAATTCGTTCCTCTCCCAAATCTAACCATCTCAGCCACATACATCTCAAGGATATCGTGTTCCTCTCTTGGTCCAAGCATGAGAACCATGGCCATCTCTCATCTAGCATAGAAGAGATATTTATAGTGCTACTAGGAATTGAAATATTATCGATTATATAGCTATACACACAACTAAATAATCCCAACCTAAAGGTACAAAGCCCAAACAAATGGACTTTCCGGTCCATTGATCACCATTGGATATAGACTCATGCATGCTCAGCCGGATGTAAGACACAATCTCCACCTTGTCTCGTAACCAATAAGCCCAACAAAAAAAACTAAAGATACCAAATGTCATCGCCACGCCATCCCATTTCACAGACAAATCCACACATGCACCATGCTCCACGTTCTAGAAACATACACTATAATCATCACTGTCTCCAACCAACCACACGTGACCACTTGTGTCATACACCAAACAATCCTAACCACTACACGTGCTACACCTAGGTCAAATTACCAAGATCACCATGCATGCATGATCATTTCTAATGTCTCACATTATAATGTGCTCCAACTCGATCCAAACATAGTTATGGTTCATTCACATTAACGTCTAATTGAAGAAATTCCATTGAGGAATACAAAAGAACATCGTCTCATATATAACGAAAATTTGTGCGAGTTTTTGAGAACCGTTTGAATGATTCCTTGATTCGAACGGTTCTCAAAAACTCGGAATTCATCTTATTACAATTTAATTCACTTTATTTTTTTGCGTTGTACATCAAATGATTTAAAAAATCTTAAAATTACAAATTCTAAGGCTTTGCTTTCTGTCTCCTTAATAAAAACTATCTATAATAATAATTAGATAGAATAGCTTGTACCTTGTCAACTGATAGCGAGAGAACAAAATCAGGATAAATATCATCTACCGCTCGAGCAACCTGAGCCGCACCGATCTCCTTGATCACCATTGATTCTGCACCAATTTCCAATTTGCTGCTTCACGCGATGAAATTTGCCCAATCCATATCCATCATTGCATTTGGAACGTCAAAAACATGAGGTTGAACTCTTGGAACATTTCATTTCGTTGAACCATCAATCCAGCTCATGGTCTAGATCAGCCATTCGATCACCAGCTAAACATTCCACCACCAACTTGTTCCATATTTTGATATACATACAAAATATCAACAACATTTTTCTTGATCCTTTCATGTGAGAGAATTACATGCCACGATTCTTGGCATAGAAAATATCTTCATGTGTGAGAGAATTACATGCATAGAAAATATCAACGCCACTATGCATTGTCACTGTGCACCTTCATGTGTGTTGCATCTACCACTATAACCACATGATGAAACGGAGCAACCTGAGCACCGACACTTTATATGCCATGCATGCACATAACCTATGAGTTCCATAGCTTCCTAAATACAGTACCACCCGCAATCTTGCCTGCTCGAACCTCCCATGTTCGATGAAAGCCAACAACCAAAACCAAATCTAAACCTCCATCAGCTTGTTCGTCGATGATCAGCATTGTGCTCAAAACAAGCCACAATCAAATTTGAACCATCTTCAACGCTAAAACCCCTTTCTCCCTTCATCATCACGCCACCACCACTCACATATTACACACGATCAACTCCATCTTGTGTCGCCAATGTTGGGGAATCAAACCCCCACAACCACTGAGCGCACAAGAACACACACTTATATGTGATGCGGACACCCCACCCGCACCCTCGGCGGACCCACCTGACGCACCTCGCCACGACTCGTCACACCTTGGAGGACCTACTACCGGCGCTGAAGACGGGGAGACACGACTTAGTGGGTTAGTGGGCCTAGGGGTATTCTAGTCTTTTAAGACTAGATTAGTAATTCCCCTTTTCTATTTAATATAGAGCTAGCCGTCTTCTTTTCTTTATGCTTATTTGTGAAGAACAATTAGGTATCCATTGTAAAAGTGCTTAGGCTTGAGTCCGTTCATCCAAAGCTAGGAGATAGTGTTTCGTCTCGAAAAATGCCCAATTTGTCTTTTGTTCTTCGTGATTTAATCTATAAAAATTCCTCTTTTTCATATTTTTCCACCTTTAAACGCTGATTTGAGTATACGGTCATCCGGATCGTATCAAATTGGTATCAGAGCGGTGAGATCCAATAGCGACGAGCACGAGATCGAAGACGGATGTCGTGGATGAGAAGGTTCGGGCTTCGAGAAGAATTCAACCGGGAGACCGAGGGGTTGAAGAAAACCCTAGGGGATTCAATCAAAAATCACGCCCATTCACAAGAAGACATCCAAATAAAACTCTGGGTCATGAGGAGGGAAGCTGCGCAGACGGGACGCGATCTCCAAGGATTGAAAGAAGCCACTTCAGATCTGAAATTTTTGAGGGAGGCCACGACGTCAATCCCAGCGATGATGGAGATGTTACAAACCCTAACGGCCGGAAAAGGAGGAGATCGGGGCAATAGGATCCAAAGGGAAGAGAATCAGGGAGATTCCACGCTTGAATCAGCAAATCAAGGAAATTCGAAGGTTGCGACGGCTGCGACATGCCCTCTATGGTTTGCCGCAGCCGCAACAAGCCCTCCCGGGCCTGTCCGACCAACGACAGGCCCAGTCGGGCCCTTCTGCAAGGCGACATGCCCAACCGGGCCTGCAGAAGCTTCGGCATGCCCATCTGGGCCTGCGCCAGCTCCGGCAGGCCCATTAGTGGGCCTGTGGCAGGCCCCTTGGGGGCCTGCGACAGCCTCGGCAGCCCCCCTGGGGGCCCGCGACAGCCTCGGCAAGTGCGACAGCTTCGACAGCCCCCAGGGGCATGCGACAACAGCGTCACCCCATTGTGGGGTGCTAAGGGACCGGTGGACACTTTTGGGGTTGCGGCGGCATGGGCAGCCCCCACCTGGGGCGCGGCGAACATGGCAGGGGACTTCGGGTGAGTTGCAGGGGTTTTCCCCTTTCCAAGAGGGGCGTCGGGGCACGACGGAGAAGGATGGGCCCGGGGCGCCACCATCGGGGCCCCTGCGGGCCAATTCTGAAGACCACATGTACCGAGACCAGCGGTTGACCCCAGACAGGCTTTTGAGAGCTTTCCGGGACGTAGGCAAGGTCCGAGGGCTATTTGGGAGGCTAGACAGCGCCTACCCAGCAATACAGAGGGATCGGAGGGCCCACTTTGGCGCGACCACCGAAGTTTCCAAGGTACTACTACCGGACTGAGGCTTGGGAGAGGCCTGGTTGGCCTGAGGAGCCTTACGGAGAGGCTGGGGGAAGACCAGTGGAGGCATTTGGCGGAGGTTTGGACCGGGGTAGTGACCGTGGCAGAGATGGGGGCAACAGGGTGACATCAATGCGGATCGACGGCTGATGAAGTTACAGATGCCAATCTTTGAGGGCACAGATCCTGACAGGTGGATCTACCAGACGGAGCGCTACTTCAGGTGATAAGGTTGACTGAGGCTGAGGTTTTGAGGGCCATCGGAATCTATTTCGAGGGCAAGGCCCTGTCATGGTACCGATGGAAGGTGGCGCGGACCCCTTTTCGCACTTGGGAGGAGCTGTCGGCACAGATCGTTGATCGATTTCAATAGACCACGGGGGGAGACTTCTACGAGCAGCTGTCGGCTCTGAGACAGGAGGGGACGGTGAGAGACTACGTGTAGAAGTTTGAGATGTTGAACAGCAGGATGAAGGGGGGGACGGATGAGGTCATGATTGGGAACTTCATGAGGGGTTTGAAGCCCTCTATATGGGCAGAGTTGCGGATGCAGAGCCCGTGGACCTTGGAGGATGTCCTCCGACTGGCCCACAAGGCGGAAGAGAAGCATGCAGAGGAGAGTCGCATTCGAGGAGCTTGGGGGGCCAGGGCCAGCGCAGCTAGACAGTACCAGTCCCACCGAGGGAGGGCCACAGTAGCACCAGAGGCCGCGGGAGAGAAGAGAGGGGAGGCCCGACCAGTAGTACCGGGTAGGCGGCTTACCGAGGACGGTATGAGGGCGAGGCTTGCTGCAGGCCTATGTTTCCGATGTGATGAGAAATTCAGCCCCGGTCACCGTTGTGCGAGCAAGTTGCTGCAGATTGTGATAGTGCCAGACGAGGAGTATGCTGTTGAGGAGGAACCCTTGATGACCGAGGAGAGCGAGGTAGAGCACGTGCACATGGACGTGGCGGAGGTATCCCTGAACTCTGTGGTAGGATTCACCCCGAATCATACCATGAAGTTATCAGGGTTGTTAGCAGAGGTGGCTGTGACAGTACTCATCGATAGTGGGGCGACCCACAATTTCATCTCAAGGAGGATGGTGGAGAGGCATGTGCTAGAGCTGAGTACGATGGAGAAGTTCACTGTACTACTGGGTACAGGGAAAATGGAGGAGAGTAAGGGGCTGTGTAAGGGGGTGTGTCTGAGACTGCATGGGATACATGTGGTGGATGATTTCTTGCCTCTGGAGTTGGGCAACGTAGACATTATCATGGGCGTGCAGTGGCTGAGAAGCTGGGGGAGATGAAAGTCAACTGGAAGCTCCTCGGGATGGAGTTCCAGGATGGGGAGCGGACGGTTGTGCTGACTGGGGACCCAACCCTGTGTTTTTCAGTGGTGGCCTTTAAGGCAATCACGCATGCATTGCGGGATGAGGGAGGGGTTCCTGGTGGAGTTTCAGGGGATGGCGACAGAGGGGGAGGAGCAACGAGAGAAAACCCCAGGGGAGGTGGAGCCAGTGCTGGAGCAGTACCAAGAGGTGTTTCAGAGTCCGCAGGGGCTACCTCCAGCTAGGGGACACGAGCACGCGATCGTGTTGCATGATGGAGCAGCACCAGTCAGCGTGCGGCCATACAGATACCCGCATAAGCAGAAGGATGAGATCGAACGGATGGTGCGGGAGCTGCATGCTGGGGTGATCCAACCCAGTGTGAGCTCTTTTTTTAACCCAGTGTTGCTGGTAAAGGACGGGAGTTGGCGGTTCTGCGTTGATTACCGGGCGCTGAATAAGGAAACTGTCGCAGACAAGTTTTCCATTCCGGTGATCGACGAGTTGCTGGATGAGCTGCACGAGACGGTGGTCTTTTCGAAGATCGACCTGAGGGCGGGGTACCACCAGATCTTGATGAGGCCGGAGGATGTACCGAAGACGGCATTTCGCACCCACGAGGGGCATTACGAGTTCTTGGTCATGCCTTTTGGCTTGACGAACGCCCCTTCGATATTCCAGGCATTGATGAACAAGGTCTTCCCGCCATTCCTACAGAGGTTTATACTGGTTTTCTTTGACGACATCCTGGTCCATAGCAGGAGCATGAAGGAGCACTTGGGCCATTTGGAGGTAGTCTTTCAGGAGCTGTTGACGCACCAGTTGTTCGCCAACAGAAAGAAGTGCAGCTTTGGCCAGACACGGATCGAGTACATTGGGCATATTGTGTCAGCGGCAGGGGTGGAGGCCGACCGGTTGAAGATAGAGGCGATGCTGGATTGGCCAATACCAACATCACTGAGGGCACTTCGGGGATTCTTAGGACCGACAGGCTACTGCAGGAAGTTCGTTAAGGGGTACATCACCATAGCCTGGCCCTTTACCGAACAACTGAAGAAGGATGGCTTCAAATGGGGGGAGGAGGCCACCAAGGCTTTTGAGGCCTTGAAGGTGGCGATGAAGACATCACCAATACTGGCTTTACCTGACTTCAGCGTGTCCTTCGTAGTGGAGACGGATGCGTCCGGGTATGGATTGGGGGTTGTGTTAATGCAGGAAGGGCGGTCGGTAGCCTATTTCAGTCAGGTGCTATCAGCTCGAGCACGGCTGAAATCAGTATATGAGAGGAAGCTTATGGCTATAGTCTTGACGGTGCAGAAATGGCGGCCATATCTGTTGGGGAGAGATTTCGTGGTCAAGACGGACCAGCGGAGTCTAAAATATCTGTTGGAGCATCGGTTGATGACTGAGGAACATCAACGGTGGCTGTCCAAGCTGGTAGGCTACCGCTTCGACATCGAGTCCCGGCCGAGGCTGGAGAACAAGGCCGCTGTTGCCTTGTCCCGCCGAGAGGGGGGAGATGACTTAAGTGCTTTCTCTCTACCGATGTGGCTGGACTGGAAGCCGATGTTACAAGAGGCAGAGGACGTAGAGCTGCGGCATATCCGTGAGGTGCTACAGAGCGGAAAGGAGGGACCGATGAGCTATTCACTGGCGGGGTGCAGGCTATTATACCAAGGGATGTTGGTGTTGCCACGGACCTCGGTTTTTATACCGGCCCTTTTTCAGGAGTTCCACAGCTCAGTGACGGGGGGCCACTCAGGTATGCAACAGACTTACACACGGATGGCCCGTGAGGTGTTCTGGCCAGGGATGCGGAGGTGTATCGCGCGTTTGGTGGCAGCTTGAGACGTTTGTCAGCGTCACAAGTATATGGCCATGGCACCAACAGGGCTGTTACAGCCGTTGGATTTACCGGAGAGGGTCTGGGAGGAGGTCACGATGGACTTCATCGACGGGTTAACACGGTTAGAGGGATATTCAGTGATATTCGTAGTGGTGGATCGACTGAGCAAGTACACCCACTTCATCCCTCTGCGGCATCCTTACACTGCCGTCTCAATGGCTGCGGCCTTTACTAGGGAGGTGATCAGGCTGCACAGGGTTTCAGCTTCCATAGTGTACGACAGGGACCAGGTCTTCATGAGCGGATTCTGAAGGGAGCTTTTTCGAGTGCAGGGTACGGTCCTGAAGAGGAGTACCGTGTATCATCCATAGACGGACGGTCAGACGGAAGTGGTGAACCGCAGTATAGAGACTTATCTGCGGTGTTTCGCTTCGGAGACACCTCGTCAATGGTACAGGTAGTTGGCTTGGGCTGAGTATTGGTACAATACCTCGTACCATTCGGCAGTCAGGACGACACCTTTTCGGGTCCTCTATGGGCGTGACCCTCCACCCTTGTTGCGCGGTGTCGCAGGTAGATGAGTATATGGGAGAGAGGGATGGTTTGCTGGAAGAACTGAAGAAGCATCTGTTGAGGGCGCAATAGGTGATGAAGACTAGAGCAGATGTGCATCGTCGGGATGTACACTTTCAAGAGGATGATATGGTGTACCTGAAGCTGCGTCCTTACCGACAGAAGGCATTGGCACGGAGACGGAACGAGAAGCTGGTAGCTCGATTCTACGGGCCCTATCAGATTGAGGCCAAGATTGGCCAAGTCGCGTACCGGCTTAGATTGCCACCCATTTCGAAGATACACCCGGTATTCCATGTGTCACAGCTATGGAGAGCGATTGGGGATCAGGCAGCCTCTTCCACTCTACTACCGACACTCACTGAGAAAATGGAGGTACTGTTGGAGCCACTGACGGTGAGGGCGGTTCGTCAGGGAGCAGGACGGCGGAAGAATGTTTTGATTCACTGGGCCGGGTTACCAGACTGTGACGCCACTTGGGAGGCGTATGATGTAGTCAAGGAGCAGTTTCCAGATTTCTACCTTGAGGATAAGGTGACTCTTTTAGGGGGGGTATTTGTTGAGCTACTAGAAACTCAAGAACTATCTATTGTTTAGTCGTAGCCCACACAACTATAAACTGACAGGTCCAAAGGCAAAGCCGAACAAATGAACTTTCTTGTGCATCAACCGCTATAAGACACAAAATTTCCTTGATGCTTAATTGGATGCGAGATACAACCCCTACATAAAGTCCATCTTTAATTTATTATGCCTTTTGGTTGAGCACTCCCTCAACACCATTGCAAGAGGTAGTACCAAATGCATAGTTGGTCTCAACTTGATAATAGTTCACACAACAATAGTCATGCTTTCTTGTCAACAAGACGAGCTTTAGCTTTATAAATAGAAATTTGATCCGTATCAAAACATTTTCTAATGCAGACATACAAATGATATAATCGAACAGCGCCTTTACAAGATTCAATATCTTTCGGCTTGTTTGGAGACCCAAGTTTCACAATCCCACCAACTAGATGTGTTAGAGATGCAGAAAGCAACTAGTCATCAAACTAAATGTGAGTAGCATGTCCTGCCATTACTCAATGGGCTGGTTACATGGGACACTTGGGGGAGCGTGCATGCAAAGTTCTGAGTTTCAAATTTTGTGTAGATGTGCATATGGACAGATGAAACTTTTAGCAATTATATGTAAAGGAAGTAACGAACCATATTTTCAGTGGGCAATACAAAAACTTAAAAGTCCTAAAGAAGATTTTGAGACACTAAGCAAGTCCTATGTCAAATAAATTTGCTATCATGCCCACTGAACACAATCCAGCTATCTAGAATCTGAATGATAGCTTAAACTATCAAAATGATAAACCACACATTTTTTCCAAGACCTCATTTCTTTCAGGGAAGTAGTCCATCTCCAAATTCTCAAAACTCCAGCTATAAATAGTTACACACATACTACAACGCGACTCTTTTAGAGCATTCTTTCGAGGACTTGCCCTTTCTTATAAAAAAATCAATCCATCTCCAATTTTTCAGAACTTCAGCTATTGATAGCAAT
Source organism: Scilla litardierei (assembly GCA_030789695.1). NCBI lineage: Eukaryota > Viridiplantae > Streptophyta > Magnoliopsida > Asparagales > Asparagaceae > Scilla > Scilla litardierei. The sequence goes on from CM061132.1 coordinate 170,730,603, forward strand.
GCACATTCTACAGTACACACGACTCTTTTCTATGATACTTTCCAACAATGGCTCCCTAAATCATCTATGCTCTCCTCTTGTGTTGCATTTTTCCACTTCCATTTTCTAGAATACTTTCCAACAATGGCTCCCAAAATCATCTCTGCTCTCCCCTTGTGCTGCTTTTCCCCCTTCCATTTTCTGGTCTCGTGACTGAAATTCAACATGCACATCAATATCCCAACTGTGTTCCACCAAGGCCGCCAGTTATCAATGTGCCATAGTTCCAGAGAACATCAACCTCCTACAGTTTGCATAGAGCCTCAAGCATTTCGAATGCAAGTGGTTTCTATTCGGCGCTTATGGTGATGGACTCAATGTCATTGAGCCAGAACTTGCCATGGCTGGCCCCGCATCCAATCGGAGCCAGGAAAACTAGTATGTCAGCCACAGATCCATTCTATGAGCTGAATGCTGACGATTGTGAATGCTGAAGGCTTTCCTGGTCCTTCAGCATTCACAATCGTATTATGTTTCAAGCAATGATGATCACAAGATTGCAGGATTCAACATCGAAAGGTAGCACAAGTGTATTCTGTTTTACCAACCCTTGTGTTTTTGCATCATTCTGATACAATTAACTGATTTTCATTCTCCAACTCACCCAAAAATTTAACATGAACGTTTAATTTCAGGGAAACGGGAAAACTAAACATGATTTCATTGAGGGAAGAGGCAATCTGAGTTACACTTTGGCCTTAACTCAGACATCCAGGTTCTGTGGAGACGAGTCAAGATGGTGGTGAAAACTAAACTGTCCTGAACTAGTACACCAAAGCTAAACAAAATCAAAGCAAACTAGAGATGGTGAAAACTAAAATGTTCTGAACTAGTACACCAAAGCTAAACAAAATCAAAGCAAACTAGAGTTAAACGCCAGCAACAACTGAGTTCTGCATAGAGTTAACCATACTGAAGATTGAATAAGGTTTCATACCTGGTAAGATGCCGTCTTTATTCAATTTTCTGATATATTAACCGAAACAACCTAATATTTCCCTAGTCATATACAAAGGTTAAAAATACCATGTCAATCACCAAGATATGAAAAATGATTCAATCTTCCAAGAAATATGCTTACCATCTGAAGTTGTTCTTCTCCAGCTACTGGCAGCACTGATATCAGTTGAAGCTGAGCAGTGTGGTATTATAAGAGGCTATTTCTTTTACAGACTGACAGAACAGTGCCACGCCAGCCGCCATACAAAAACAGTACAGTAGCAGATTTCACCGTCCACATATCTGATCTGAGGAACAGATTAGCCATGTGCAGCATCAAAAACAAAGGCATGGTAGTTCTAATTCAATTTGAAGAGCAGAGAATGGCCACCACCGTCATCTCAGCCGATAGGAACCCTCTCTGATACAGCAGACCACCAATGGAGATCCTTCGGTTAGTTTATGCAACCAGCGACGAACATGTTCCTGGAGGCTACCTCACTGAAGGGGCCAACGGTGTCATTGCAAGAGAGCTTTATGGAAAGTGTTAGATCATTTCTCAAACAGTCAAGATATGGATTGACATATGCAAAAGGAAATAAATTGTTACACACTGCATAAAATGCAACAAGAAATCCTACTCAGAAACATGTTTCATCTTTTTGTTTATTATACAAGTATGCAACTATCAACATTCGATTTACTTGAGAGAAGCTCGTGATTCGGATAAAAACGCCCAACTGCAACTTCGATATAAATAAGCCAAGTGTCAAACAAAATATGTTTTCAGCAAGAGACATGCATCCATGCTTTATACAAACATTTCAGGAGCACTGCACTTAACATGAGCATTGCCAAAAACATCTCTCTCACAAGACATCCAGATTAGCCAAATGTCAAACAAAATATGATTTCAGCAAGAGATATATACAAACATTTCAGGAGCACTGCATTAACTAACATGAGCAACATCTTTCTCACAAGACATCCAGATTCTACAAAACCGAGCTTTTCATCTACAAACAGCATAAAAATCTGCCAAAAGAAATAAAAAAATACAACCAGTATCAAAAGAAGCCCACAAGCCAACTATCAAATGTTAATAAAGTACAACAAGTACCAAAACTATATTTACTAGATGTCAAGCAAACTTGCACACTGAAAACATCAAGCTTTATCCCAAAGTTTTATCCCACATAGGCAGTAGCTCAAATTGAAGGAGCAACAGCATACAGAACAAGACATCCAGATTCTACAACACCGAGCTTTTCACAACAAACAGCATAACATCTGACAGAAAATATAAAAAATATGTTGCATTCATTATCAAAAGGGGCACACAAGCCAAATATCATATAAAACCTTGATAAAATGCAACACAAGTATTCAATACTGTCCTCGCTACTTGCTAGAATGTCAAGCAAACATGTACCCTGAAAACATCAAGATAATAAAAACTACTGAAGTTTTAAGCCAAGTACCTAACAAGAAATAAACATAAGGTGCTGATACACCAAAAACATAGGCCAGTTATTTCAAATGCCTCTCCTCTCTCTGAAGTTCCATGAAATACCCTAACAAGACATGAATCCAACTCAAAATTATCAAGCAGTAGCTTTTGCTGCAGCTGCTGCAGCTGCTGCACGCTTCCGGGCTTCCTCGATAATGGTGAGCTTGATTCCTTTGCCTTTAGGTAGAGTCACCCAAGGCTTTGTTCCCTTACCGATGGTAAACACGTTGCCCAGCCGAGTGGCAAACTCATGACCTGTGGCATCTTGAACGTGGATGGTCTCGAAGGTCCCCTTATGCTTCTCCCTGTTCTTGATGACTCCAACACGTCCAGTGTTTCTCCCACCAGTCACCATAACGACATTGCCAACATCAAACTTAATGAAATCTACAATCTTGTTGGTCTCCATGTCAAGCTTTATGGTGTCATTAGCCCTAATGAGTGGATCGGGATACCGAATAGTCCGGCCATCATAGGTATTGAGGTAAGGAATGCCTTTCTGTCCAAACTGAACAGACCTTACCTTGCAAAGCTTGAACTGTGGATTAAAAATAAGAGATAACAATTTGTTTAGGATAATAAAGAAAAGACTTTAGTTTACAAATATAAAAATGAAATCATAGAATGCAACAGAATGTGTCATTCGGTCCATTCCAGTAAAGATTCTCAAATCAGCATATAAGGTGAAAGAACAAAAATCCATGTATCCGATTAACTAACACAAGCATGCTTTAGTCAAATGACGCATGTAATAAAAGAACAACTGCAATCTGGCAAGATCTGACTAATTCTAGAGAACATGGGTCTCGACCAATACCAAGATCTAACAAAGTTTCCATTTCCATTTCTGAAATTCTAAAAATTTAATGATGCATGTGTGAATTGTTCTCAAGCACCTTGCAAAAAAATTGTCTACGGTTTGAATATAGATGCCAATAATAGAAGGATGATTTACTATCAGATTCATCTATTTACAACTTCTAAACAGTATCCTTCTAAATAATAGAATATTGCTCTCTTAATAATTCTTCAGTTGCTTCCAAAGAAGCATATTTAGAAAAATAAGTCGCCGCTAAAGAGAAAAAAATAGCGATGAAACTGCATAACATATCCAACCAGGTTTCCTTCGTCATCTGTGTTATCCCTTATTTACACACTAATGTTCTCACAAATCAGAAGTGTATCCATCCCACGGTATTTCCCACCTGAAATCTAAGCAGTTCCAAAAGATCCCATTTCATATTTTTATTTATACACTGCCCCTTGAATATCCTTCCTAATACAAACCAAATCCAACTCAAACAAAGGCAATAATTCATATCATTATTGCACACGCAAACACTTCCAGTACATATAAGTTGCTAATTGACAAGCGCTTCCAGGCAAGGCCGCTGAAAAATGCCCCCTAAGAAACCTTGGGGAACTTTGTACGCATTGGAAGCTAAATGACTCACTAAGTCAGACCTACTTTTAGGTCATGAACAAAGTAGCCAAGTAAATACCTAAAAACATCAAGGAAACTTTAAGTTACTATGTGCAATAACAGTCCTCCAGTAACTGTTAAAAAAGTCAAATCCAATACATAAAAACCGACAATGTTTGTTTCCTCCAACCTCCTTTTATGGTCGTGTAGCCACAAACCTTCAGAAAAACTCACTTATTTTAAGGTGTTATGTAACCCAGACACCATAGAATTTAAAAAGCTACTTATTTTTTTCGGTCCAAATTTTTCCATCAAGTTATAATGCAAACCAAATAAAAAATAAAGAAAAGAAAGCAATTACAAGTCAACCTTTGCCTCTTCATCCTTGATGGAGTGAAGCCGGAAGCGCCCTTTTGTATCATACAGCAGCCTGAAGTTTTCATTTGTCTTAGGAATTGAAACGACATCTGCAGTAAAACATATAAAAGACAAAATTAATAGTACCTAAAAATATGCATTACTATGAGCAATTAGACCAGCAATGTAAAAAATAAATGCGCTATATATAATTCTTTTTTAGAAAATTGACATTTTTTGGAGTTGCTAATATGAAAAGGTGACAGTTATGCATACCCATGAAACCAGCTGGATAGGTCTTGTCTGTCCTGACCTTCCCATCAACCATAACATGCCTTTGCATCAGAATCGCAATGACTTCACGATAAGTAAGAGCATACTTCAACTTGTTCCTCAGAATGAGGATCAATGGCAAGCACTCCCTGGCCTTGTGTGGACCAGATGATGGCTTGGGGGCCTAATAGATAGTTGATAATAAATTAATAACAGGGCTACTTAAAAAATAGACTGTGCAGCAGTAAAATCAATGTGATTTAACTTACAAAAGCACCCCCAAGCTTGTTGAGCATCCAGTGCTTTGGGGCATTAAGCCGTTTGAGATGCTTCTTCAGACCTCTAGCCTGAAATAACAAAAATTGATTAGGAAACAAAAGGAGGGGAAATAAAATAGTTATCTTCAAAAGTAATGGTATGTTTGTCAGTTCACAAAGTTGCTGCATGCATACATTGGGAGATCAATAGGTAAACATACAGTTTATACAGCCCAAAATTTATAGCAAGTAGAACCTCTCATCTATTGTTTCCAGCATGCAATATACATTTCTATAGAAAATCATATTATATTACAAAAGAATCAAGGTGGCACATTTGACATATACTAGTGACCAGAGTACAGCGCCCATACACAAACAGTATGCTTGCTAAAGAACAGCTTTTGAGACCAAGTCTTACAATAGAGAAGATATTACAAGTGAAATGATGAGATTGAAAACCGATAACATTCAATCTATGCATGCTAATTGCTGCTAAGGGTGGGGCAAAATAAACAAAGGGAAAGCCAACATATTTTCAGGACATCTTCGCTCAAAAAAATCTTTCGCACCATAAACCCCCTAGGCATTGGCATTAAGTACGTATTCAAGATATAATCTTCCATTGTGATACCCTTCAATTATGACAACATTAAAACCATTAATGAACCATTTTTTATAGTTGAACTTTCACAAGATAGAGATTGAACTTTCACAAGATAGAGATTATCAAAATACCCCTAAATCCAATATTTAAAAGCCTTAATAAAGGCCCCCGTGATTGTAAACCTGTCTGGTACTAACACAAAAGTAACACCAAAGCGGTTAATCATAGATAAATAGTATTAGTTATATTAATTTAAAGCCAAACAATGTTAAGCATGATTAAAGCATCCACCTAGTTTTCATCAAAAAACAGACTTTGCAAAGAATAAATTTTGCACAATTCCTACAATTTAGACGATGAATGATATACTAAAAGTCAGAAAAATAATCATCATTCTATTACATATGCATTTTAATGATCTCGCAACTAGCATGTTGTCCTACAGAAAATCATTCATCGATCTCAATGTCAATCACAATTCATCAGCTTGTGCAATGATATCGGGCCATGAAGGATACGGCACAAGCAATAAGAATTCTGCATTTCAATATCACATTTTTCATAATAACTTGATTAAAGGCTTTTACGTCTTTATACCAAAACAATTTACAATCCAGACATCACACATGAGATGAACCCTAAAAAGATTTGCTCGAATGAATCATTCAGATCAAAGCATGCGACGGGATCGTACATACAAAAAGCCCAAAGTGTTGAAGACAACTGCACATAAAAATTAGAAAAACTGGTAGAACAATAGAGAGGTGATTCGAAGAATCGAAGCTAACCATCTTGTTCGTCTAGATCTCGGCTGCCTCCTCCACCTCCTCCGTCGCCTCGCTCCGGCAATCAACAAAAACGACCCACAAACGGTAAGATGAAACCCTAGCTCGGATCGGCGAATATAAAGCGTAGGGTTTAGGTTCGATGGTGAGTTACGAACATGCCCCTCCTTTGGGAATTTCGGATGTTAGGCCGTGGGCTGGGGCTAGGGCCCATTGCCAATTTAGAGTTCATTTGATGGGATTCTACGGTGTAGGCAAAGCCCATACGCACATTCCAAATGGTTAATTTCATTGTTTTGAATTTTGGTTTGGGATATAAACCCCAAACCCGTAACAGATTCGGGTTCTACTTGGATATAAAACCCAAACCCGACACCCGATCTCAAAAGGCCGATTCTTCAAAATTTAAACTTCTTCTCTTGAGATGTTCGATGAAATGCTCCAGTTTTAATTAAATGTTGGGATGCACAATGGAGGATTAAGAAATAGTTTTAAAATAGAAATTATACATATATGTATAGTTCTCGAAGAGCTTGACATGGGCTGCTCTGAAATTTGAACAAAGTGATTTTCATTCTAGCCCGCAAGCTGTTCGATGAAATGCCAACCCGAGTTCAAAAGCTCGCTCGCAGATCTACTGAATACTGTAAGTTTTTCTGTTAATTTATTTATATTCATTTACAGTTATAACCAGCATATTTCGTCTTTGATCATACATGTCAGCTAAATATGTCAGATTTAGCAATATTGAACGTTGACCAGTTTCTATATTTCTCACACTCGAGCTTATTTACATGCAGTAGGTTATAAATTTCAATTCGTGCTTCGTCACATTGTGTTTTTTAACTCTTTGGTCAATCGGATTGCATCGGCGAGCAGCTGAAAATGTCAATTTTAGTATTTTTGTGATCAACCCATTTCTTTAGATCTTGCATTTGGGATTTTTTGCACATTAAACTTTGTGTGTGTGTGTGTGTGTCCTGAAGATGTTTCTTTTTTGCTAGCAAATGTCAACGTAATTGTATTGTTCAGTCACAGTGTCAGTGCCGCAGCCAACTTGAGCTAATTACGTAATCAAATAACAGTTTACTTAAAATGACCTTAGCAAGATCCTTGGGACCTTGGTCTAAACAAACAGGCCAATAATAAGCCTTGTATGGTTCAAACTCCATTAAGGAGTCCATGTAGGATCCCGTTGGCTAAAGAAGGAAGCCTTGACCCTTGAGTTAAGCAACTTGATTGCATCTTCAGATTCAATACACCTTGGAGTCTTGTATTGATTAATTGAGCCACCCTGGTTGACGAGAAAATCCATTAGAGCCTCGAATGTGCCCACCTCGACTACACGGATCTCTAGTGGACCCACGGACCGGTCATGCGATCGGCACCTTCGGTAATTGTAATCGAGCGATTTCTCGACGACAGAGCAGCATTCTTGGAGGAGCTCCGTCTTGAGTGATGGGTCGGTGTTGGTGGTACTGTCGGATGTGCACACGATCTCCCAAAACAGCACGTAGTGCCCAGGAATCGTCGAAGTGTCAGCGTAGCTGCTGTACTCGACCAGCAAGAGGTTCCATGCTTCTAGAAGCTTCTTAGATGAAGATATGCTCTTCTGAAGGTCTTCTTCATTGGTTTTATCATTGTCAATGCTGAGGACTACATTCCTCCGGCAAATGAACCTGAACTGAGGGGCTTGATTGTGGAAGCCTGTCACCTGAAGCACATCTCCGATCCGATACCTATAGAGACCTGACCAAAGAGTTGCATACAATTATATTTCTATCTATAGGGGCTTATTTTGGTTGATTACTAAGATTATAATTATATATATTTCATCCTTCTTGTTTGGCAGAGTTGTGGTGCATCATACCAATCTTGGAATAAAAAAGCGTAGCAATTATTCTGTGTAACAAGCATACCAGCAAAGGTGGTGACCACGAGCTCGTAGTAGCAACCAAGCTTCACATCCACCAAATCTACAATTTTAGCATCCCTCATTTCTTCGTCTTCACAATTTCCCGACCTCATCCCATCCTCTAATGGGATGAACTCAAAATAGGCCATGTTAGGCAACAATGTGTATGAAACATCTGCTGGATCGCATAACGGCCTCAGGTTCACCCCAAAATAACACTCTGACGATGCATACATTGTGCAGACCAGCGGTATCCTCCCATCGGAATAGTACTCCAGTGCAGGAACATATTGCGCCATGGATCCTGTCAGCACTGCTTCAATGCACTTGGCGTTTGGCCACAGCCTGCGAAGTATCCCCTTCCATGACCCCTTGCAGATGGCATTGATCTCATCAGCAAGGTTGGGGTTTGGCGAGGTAAGCAGTGCCAACATGACTGCCCTACAGGCAGTATCAGTCACCGACCGACAGAGGTGGCCAGTGCGGATATCATGACAGATATCAAGCCAGTGACGCTCAAGAAAGCTAATGCAGCGGAGTAGCGCAGAGGCAAAGACAGCGCTGATACGTAGGACGCTGTGACGATGGAGGAGACCAGCTAGAAGTTGACAGTACATGCTCTGGTGGATGTCAGGGCAGAGGACGGCCTCATCTGGGCTGGTGTGGTCATTGAATGGATCTGGAGAGCGGTTACGGAAGTGAGGGCTCTTATAGTAGCTGGTGAGGACGGGGCGGGCAGGGAGGCTGGATGGAGTGGGCATTTCAGACTTGACAAAGAGGAGGTTCATGGACTTGCCCTGATCCAGGCCTTGAATGTACCTGAGTAGAAAGTATATTTGTGTTTAAATGTTTCTACCATTCGTGTTCGTTTGCTATACTAGAAAGCCACCATAGTGGGTCCGAATAAGTCCCTTTTAGTCTAAACCAGGAGACTATGCGGAACGATGCCATCAGATTTTACCTATATTCAGTACGAGGTTCTAAGCCTAGAAAGAGGGACTAGATTCAGAAAGCACAAAGAAATGCATCAAACAAGAATATGGAGCATATGGGTGCTTGATAAATGAAAATTGCATTAACTAAGGTTATGCTATCGGATTTGGATTTCTATAGATCAATGTTCCGTTCTTGAAACCATGTGAACTATACATGAAAATTCGTTGTATTATTGTTAGATACTTGTTTCGTAAATTCTACATACTCAACAAGAAACACAAGTAAAGAGAGAGAGTGTGTGTGTGTGATTCAGAACAAAAAAAAATCATGTTGGAACTGTGAAACTCAAAAAATTGTCCTTTAAACATCTTAGGAGGCAATGGGTGCTTGAGTAATATAATGCATAGATTCTCTTCTTGTAAGTGACAACGTTCTATTGGATTCAGACTTTCTAAAAGTTATGTGACTGTACCATATATTGTTAAAAATTTATACAGTTTGGTTAGCATGAAAACACATAGTTGGCTTACTGGTTCATGATAGGCATTATGAGGTTGTAGACGTATGTCCTGCGATCAAGATCCTCCGCAATGGATGGCATTAACTTCGGCTGCCCACGTGAAGTCCCTGAGCTGTTAGTAGAACACAAGGTTAACCTTCATGGAATTTCTAGTCTTAAATTGAAGCATCAACATGGTTCTTGATGAGCTTGTTGTGTTATTGAACCAGAACATAAATCATATTGACTAAAAAAAATAGAAACAGACTACACATTTGCAAGTGTATATATTGTGGAGACATCAAAATGATGCTGACATAGGGAAAAATGGTGCCATATCTTTCTCATGTTCAAATCATCCTTGTGCATCAGATCAGACAGCATGTCTGCAAATGTATTTGAGGAATAGACTCCCAAAAAAAGATGCCACAGAAAGAAATTGTGTGGGGTCTGTCCAAAAAATCCACTTTTGAGACATATGATTGTGTTTAAGACTTTAGAGAAGTGAGCATCAGTGTTTGAAAAAACATGATTGATTCAAGAGAAGTGTGAGCATCAGATTTGAATTAATTTTCATGAAGCAATAAAAGTTATGTAGACTGAAGTAAAAGTAGAGACGCTGAAATACTATAAGGAAAGGGGAGTGCATGGTTTCACCTGATCAACATTTCTGTGATGGGGTGACCGGATATGATGGAAGAATCCTCGCCATTGGCAATCCTCTGGATGTATGGCTGGATTGCAGCATAAGTGATCACAGGGACCCGACTCTTATATTCAAAAGCATCGGTAGATCCATCCATGTACCTTTGCATATACTCACTTCTTCCATTCCTTGTTAGGATCTCCTTTAGGATTTTTTCTTGGACCTCTCTGGCATTTTCAGTCACCTTCTCGAGCTCTTTGAGTGCTTCCTCTCCTTTGTACTCCATCCTCTTCCCATCCATAGCTCAAAGAATGCTACTTGCTAAGAGAACGAAAAACTAAGGCAGGCAAGAAACATGAGATGTGGAGCTTTCAAACTTCTAGGGTGCTTATATAGTGTGAGCATTGACGGATTAAGTAGCGTATCTTCTTTTTTTAATGTCAGGTCATACGGAAGGCCAGCTGTCTTTATCAACGCAACATCATGTTTCTATGCCTTGGGGACTTCCATCATCATTACTTCTATAAAGAACCCAATGTGGTTTTCCTCCGTATCGTTGAGCTAATATGATGGTGTACTTTGATTTTTCTTTTTCTTTTATTGTTTCAGGCAATGGGTAGGAATAGACATGAAGCTCCAGCACTTGTTTGCATGGCTCTGCAATGCAACTTTTAGATTGCATTTGCATATGAAGCTATGTGAGGTAACATATGTGCGATTGTTATCTCAACAGCTATATGCTTCACAAAAGTAATCACCTCCATATGCTCGAAATCATAACTCAGACATGAAACCAGCGATGCCTGAACATTCCAGAGCGATATACTTCATACATTGAACATAACTTCCTGTCACGTACAATCTAATTTCATATTTACATATGATTGTTGGTCTTCCTGACATGGTAACCATACATTATGAGTCTGGGGTCTATTGACATGCTATGATGTTGTTGATCTATGCATGCCTAGTTGCAAAATGATCTATATCATGATGTGAATTTCTCCGCTTATTTAGAAATGGACACAATTTGAAGGTGGCAGACATTTTGAGCTCATGTAGCTGTCCTACTGTACTTCCACTTGTTAGTGCTACAGATGCATTGATTCGGAACATTGGTTTACCGTCTGCATCACCAAAGCCATCACTACATCCTTCAAATGTTCTCTCTTTTATGTATGGTTGTAGTTTTAATTTGCCAAAGTTCAAAAGAAGTTGAACGAGTTCATCTTATGCTACATGCTAGAAAGGCTTTTATAGGCTTCCCAGAAACATGAATATCTCATTTTAAAGAAATACTATAGCTATTGTGATACTTAAACAATGCTAACATGCATTGAACAATTCTACAATACATGAAATATAATTATTTCAGAGCTTTTATTTGTACCAATATGAAAGTGGACATAGGGAGATGAGGCTCTGGATAGTCATCATGATTTTGCAAAGTGAAACAAGATCTCCAATGGGATCAGTAGATGTCCAATCAGTTCCATCGAATTTGAAAAATGGGGTAAAGATCCAATCATAGTATGAACAGGTTCATTGGGATTGCTTATATCAAATGGATGATTTTCTTCCCTATTGACATTAATGCATTTTTCCTATCTATAATGCAGAAGAAAATGCAGTTTTGTAAACATATTGGGTACATTTTTCTTCCACTAGTTGGTTATCTAGGTTTTCTACCGTTAATTTCTTTTTTTTTGTTGCACTTCATTTGTTTTCCATTCGAAAAGGTATAGACAAGCAAAATCGAGGTGCTTGAACACCTAGAAGACAAATTGGTGAAAAGCAATTATTATTATATATTTATGGAAATACGGTGAAAAATTTCAGGCAAATGAAAGATTTCAGGCAAATGAAAGAGGAAACGTTGTAACGTTCTATAGTTAACTGCAAGGCAGAACTGAAGGTTAAAAAATTATTGCTAAATTAAATGTATCAAACTTAATTTAAGTACAGTTAAATTTTATTAATCCTTTACTAAGGGGTTTATGAGAAGAAAACATCCCATTTGGAGAATATTTCCATCCTTCCTAAAGTTTCAAGCCTATTCAATGAGAGGCAATATTTGAATATTGCAGTATCATTTTGGTCTGCAAACAGTAATGCTAAATAGAGAAACTGTATGTACTGCATGCACAGTCCTATTAGCAAGCCTAAGCATCATCCTGCAATTATAGGTTAACTCAAATCAAAGAAAAGGTACCCCAAAGATAAGATTGCATCACAGCAGTGGCTGAAACATTTCATTTCAGTAGGCAAGAGAAATTGTAGGGTACAAAGTCTGTGATTCCATTGGAGAATATAGCATTACAACCAATTTGCGACCTTTGGGTTCGCCATCATCATCTCTAAAGTGTGTCGTTTATGCGCTGAGTGGGTGCTCGCCGCATCCCAGTTGACCTCCAGCCTCCCAATCAATGTCAAGATGCTTCCGGACAACGAAAGTGATCATCCATAAAGGTGTATGAAAGCAATGTGTCACCCATGAGGCCTTTTGAGACACTTGCATGTCCTCTCTTTGCCTTTGAATCATATGACTAGGAGGAGCACATATAACCAAATGATGATGCCTGCCATTGTCAGTCTGGTGTTTTCATGGGGATGAAGAGTCCGTGGCAACCCCACTGGTCATCGTGGGTGAAGGGCACGACATAGTATTCATCAAGAGAGTACCAATGGATTGTGTGGGGATCATTAGAATCGATGCTAGCTGCATTTGTCTAGGATGCAGTGCACTATGTGAGGAAGGGGGGAGCTGATAGTTTGCTTTCTACTTGCAATGTTGGGGAAATAGAGCGAAAGGGCCTTTGGCGATGATGTATGCAGCAAATGGTTTGAGATGAAGGGGGTCTTGGGTGACGATGGAGGCATGTGCAGATGCTTAGACCAAAGAAGCAAGCATTGCTTTCAGTAAAGTTGAGGTTAGACTGCTTGGATGAGTGGAGTGCAGCCTCTGGAAGATTTTGAAGTTTGTTTTGCACATGATGGTGGAAAACATCTTGTTTGTTCAATGTACCTGATACCCACCCACCTATGCACCCACACGCACGCACGTGCACCCACTAGCACATTCATCACAGACAATGCAGCCGCATACATATGCATACACGATCAATCAAGCATCGACTTCCAGAAATGCTTGTTCAGAAACAGGAATTATAATCACATATTAGAAGAGCACATGATTTGCATATAATTCAGATTTCAGCTATCTCAGTTTCTGATTGCTCATGCTTAAGATACTCAATGCAGGATTGAGCAAAAAGTGTAGGTGGGTCTTTGACAGAAAATGTTTGAAATCCAAACTATACAGAGGCACAGCAAATGAAAGTATCAAAAAGCTTTACTGAACATTGAGGCACAACTCATCTAACCATTCAAACATCTGACCGAAAATGAAATAAAATCATTGGAAAGCAGAGTTGAGCTTGATTTTCTCGGTATTCTACCAATAGAAACAACATATACATGATTGAGGATGACCCTTTTGAGACTCAATCCAATAACAGATTGAATAAATTCCAAATTTCCAGGCCCAGCATTGTACTTCAACGGCACATCAGCCTCTTGAGAGATGCAAGCGCCAAAGTCAACACCATCATATGAATCTTTCATGCTGTTGGTTCACATAAAGCACAAGACATGAAGACAGAGATGACGAAAAAGTGAAGAAATCACATATGGCGAGCACTCAGCTGGATGCCGCTGATCAAGGCCTCTCTTTATGCATCTCTCTTTTGGATATGCAAATTTTTACACCACCAGACATCAGCATCATACATCAGCATCAGCTGGCTTTCAAACATAAAGCCATACTTTAATCATCACACAGATGTTCACCTAAGAGTTGCTATACTTTGGTATTGGTTATCTACTAGACACCAAAACATTGGCATCACTCGTCTATCAAACACCATGGAATGAATGGTATATAGAAGCCGACAAAAGTTTACATCCCAGAATTGCGGTAACAATGGTCTGTGACAATATCTTAAGTGACATTGATGGTTCGAGCGAGATGGAAAAAAACCAAAACATCACCAATACATTTCATAGCATTCACAATACATTTTAATCAGATTTGTGCTTTACGGCTTTAAAAAGGATAACATCTAACTGAAGCCACTAATTTGTGCTGAAAAAGTTTTCATGCTGATTTCTCTTGACAGGAGAAAATTATATGTGATGTGCTTAATGCTGTCCAACTTCAACTTTCTTCCTAGTCCACAGCCTGTCCACAGCACTATCTGCGTCACCCTGCAAAACCAAAAACAAAACTATTCAAGCTAAAAATTTATTTGTTCATGAGACAAAGTTATCATGTCAGAAAACCATTTTTTAGCCGTAAGCTGTGCCAAGCAGTCAGTTAATTTTATTAGAAAAAATTAGCAAGTGGAGTTCTCCAAAATACAGCTGGTATCTACATACTAATGGTAAAAGAAATCAGGAATTATTCTGTACATACTGTGCTGGGAAAAAGATTAAAATTTTCAAATGAATATGAAAGAACAATGTGGACTGGATCCAATGTATATTGCAATACTACTCGAAAGGATAAAAATTTGATAACAAACATTTAATATATCGTGAATAAACATCTGAATGAAGCTCCCAAAGTAGTGGTGATATATTTATTAAATTATTTCACATTATGTAATGACCCCAAATCTGATGGAGTAAACATGGGGTCGCTGCTTGATTATGCGTAAACTCTGACAAATTTAAAAATTAGAAACATTGATTATGGTCCAAATTAAATACATACATATCAATAATTAGAAACATTATCCAATGATAAAAATATTTCTGAATCAATTTCTAGATAAACTATTCTTTTTCAAAGTTTGATGTCAATATTTATTTATTTAGAGTACATCCCTTAATGAATATCATCAGATCACGTCTTTCATCTAATCAAAAAATACGCAATGTTAAAATTTGATTCTGGCCTACCCAACAAAAACTGTTTTTGCAACAAGCTAAACAGCTGAGAAAGTTGTGAACCATGACAAGAAAATTATATCCAACAAAATGAGGAGATAAAGAACATTGATAATTTGTTCTGGGAATATAGGTCTAATGTCCAAACAAGGGGGGAGAGAGAGGGGGGGGGGAGAGAGAGAGATAGATATATATATATATATATACTTATTATGTAGAGATACCTGAGCACACCCCCGCTGTTCGGGGTTTGTGAGTATTTTTTTTGAAAATTTTTTTTTGCAGTAGGTAGATATACTTGTTATGTAGCTCCCCACAAAATTTCAGGTCGATCCAACACCGTTTGAGCCTCCGTTCATCGATTTCAAAAACGTTGCGCAAAACTGTCCAGTTCTGGACAGTTTTGCGCAACGTTTTTGAAATCGATGAATGGAGGCTCAAACGGTGTTGGATCGACCTGAAATTTTGTGGGGAGCTACATAACAAGTATATCTACCTACTGCAAAAAAAAAATTCAAAAAAAATACTCACAAACCCCGAACAGCGGGGGTGTGCTCAGGTATCTCTACCCGAGGTCATTCTTAGGTACATTTTTTGCATATATAGGGAAATGTGCCTAAGAATGACCTCGGGTAGAGATACCTGAGCACACCCCCGCTGTTCGGGGTTTGTGAGTATTTTTTTTGAAAATTTTTTTTGCAGTAGGTAGATATACTTGTTATGTAGCTCCCCACAAAATTTCAGGTCGATCCAACACCGTTTGAGCCTCCGTTCATCGATTTCACTAACCATGGGGTCCTCAACTTGCTGAGTTGTGCAACTCATTCCAGAACAATTTGTTGGCAGGAAAACATCAAGTTTTAATATGAGCGTTTTCGGCATGGTGAAAGACAAGGTTTTCTTTGGAGAAGACTAGTGTGATAATTTTCATTAAGTGAAGTCCTAGATAAATATAGGCAGAAAACTTTGGGGAAAAGATATTTTATTTAGAAATTATTCAAAAATCTGTCATTGGATAATGTTTCTATTATTCAGAAAGATGTATTTTATCTCATACCATAGCGGTGTTTGAAATTGTTAATTTGGTGTTTATGCATAACCAGATAATGATCGCATGGTTTACAGTATTAGGTTTGGAGTCGTTGCATAATTGTATCATAGCATAGGCTATAAATCAGTGTGGTGCTTGTGGATAACTTATAAACTAAAGAGAGCTGCAAAATTATGATATTCTATCATGGAATTTGATGATTAACCATGATTGAATGAAGTTCAGAAATTTGAGTAATTTATGGTTTTTAAATAAAGAATAATCGATTTCTGTTTGGAAAGCCATTGTAATTGGTCACAGCCATTAGTGGACTAAACTTCCTTTAAAGCATGTAATATCGCAACTGTTTGACATTTAATAATTAATTATCTACAAAAAATAAATAAAGCGAATATTACAAAATTGGGGCTAATTGATAGTTTATTTTTTTTGGTGAGGATGAATTTGTAACATGCTGTATTTAAGAGATGGGTTATTGGGCCATCGGATGGTTATGTGATTTAACCTAGGAATCAATACGATGAGAACCAAAGGAATTAATGGAAATCCAAGAAAAGAAGCTTTTGCCCTGATTTTTAAATAAAAGATAAAAGATAAAAGAAGAGGCAAGATAGAAGATGGCAGACAGCCAAACACCAAGAAAAGAAACAAAACAAAAAGATGAGCAGCCTCCACGATTAGAGGAAAGACGGGAAATGAAAACATAAACCTATTTCTCTTGAAATTAAATTTTTATCTCCCGTTTAATTCTAGCGACAGAATAAACATATGCTATTTGATCATGGTTATATAGGATGTAATGAGATCTTTGAACCCAATCCTGTATGTGGACTATTTTGATTTAGAGTGTCAGAGAGAAGTGGAGATCTAGTTCTCAAAAAAATTATGTGCCATAATTTCTGCAAATTTTTATAAATCGATACAAGTGTTTGATGGTGTTTAGATCAAGGTTTTAGGTCTCGGTTTCGGTCTTGGTATCGCTCTGGCCAAAATTTAGGTTTCGGTATCGGTATTGTCCGTTTCGGCGGTTTCGGACGTGAGTTTCGGTTGGTCCGGTAGTTTTAAATACATAAAATATATCAAATATTGATATAAAAAACTAAAGTAGCTAGAAGTTTGCCTTGCGCACTCACCGTTTTACTTTGTGCATGTACCACTTATTTGCAAGTTTGCCTAATATAGCTTGGAGTTGCTTTGCGCACCCACCATTTTGCTTTGCGCACATACCACTTATTAACTAGTTTGCCATAAAATATCTCTCTACACATATCACTTATTTACAAGTTTATCATTCAAAATTTCAAAACTGCTGCTATTCTCTCTCACTCTCACGAGTCTCACGGTCCCCTCTCTCTTTCACGGAGAGGCGGGGGCAGCGACATCAGGCGACATCAGGCGGAGGCGCGGCGAGGCAGCAGGCGAAGCGGCGCGGCGAGGGCGCAACGACGAGATAAGTGGCATCTTCTTCCTTTTTTTCTTTTTCTTCTTTTTCTTCTTTCTTCTTGTTTCTTACTCTTCTTTCTTTCACATTTACTGACCGAAACTCTAGGGTTTCGGCCGATACCAATTTTTTTGCGTCAGTATCGGACCGGTATTGGGCGGTACCGGTCCGATACACCCGATACCAAGAGGTATCGGGCGATACCTCAAACCATGGTTTAGATACAATTAGAAACAATTTTAGAGTTATTAATTAAATATTCTTTGTTTTAGATAGGAAATCAACAGAACTAGTTTAAAGATCATATGTAACTCTTTGCAAGACAAAGCAGAATTGATGAATTCTTACAATTTATTTGAGCTAGCAAAATTAAAATAAAAGCGGTGAAGATACTTGGAGTTCGATACAGATGTCTGATTTTTAACAGAATTATTGTAAGTAGTTGATCCATAGCTTGTAATTTATGTCAAGCTCTTGGTGTTGGTAGCTACCGCTTCTCTCTTCTTATCTATTTCTTTTTCAGTTTTTTGCTGTTTTTTACTCAGTCGCAATTCTTTTCTTCTTTCGTTTTCCCCCGGTTATCATACATCGTTTCTTATCTTTGATATTTAGTTATTCCTATTGGATCCAACGATAAATCAGATAACCATCTAATAACCCATTTCTTTAAATAAAACACTTTGCAAACATATCATTCACATATCAACAAATAATTAATTAGTCTAAATTTCTCTATATATTTATTTGTTTGTGCAAAATTTATTATTAATCCTCTAAAGATCAGGATAACATACTCCCCCCATAATATCAATTAATCAACCATAAGGGGTTACTAACAACAAGGTCTTTCCAACACAACCAACCATAAGGGGTTGCTAACAACAATATCTTTCCAACACAATATCCATCGGTATTTTATCTAAATATGAAATATACTTTAGTAATCCTTAATATTTCTCCAATTACGATCAAACAAACAATCTAATGAACAAGTTAATGATTCATCTAAGGAAACAACAAAATTTCAATATTAGTAACTCGTATATTTTTTCTTTGATCGCTAAATCAGCCACAAGCACACCATGGATCCACAACCTAAACTATAATACCATTTGGCAACTACCCTAAATATGATACAGAGGAAACGTGAAATTGCTACTTGATGTTGAGTAAACTCCAACAGAATTTGATAATTCCAAACACTGATTATAGTCTAAAATAAAATATATATGCATCTCAATAGTTATAACATTATCAAATGACAAAAAAATCTATAAATCAATGTCTAAACAAAATATCCTTTTTCAGAGTTTGTGTCAATATTTATTTGGAGTGCATCACTTGATGAATATTATCGTAATCATCTCCAAATGAAATTTCATCTTTTGTCCAGTCAAAATATGTGTATTATTAAAGCTTGATTCTTTCCTACCAGCGAAACCGTATTTGAATGAGCAACAAGCTCAGCAAGTTGGTAAGCCATAACAAGTAAATTATATCACACACAGTGAGGATATAAAGAACATTGATGATTTGTTTTCGGAAAAGGATGTCAAAATATGGAATAAAATAAGTTGAAAACCCCATTTTTGATTGGAACCCATGCCACCGAATTATGATATACCAATAACAAGATAACACAAATTTAGCTAACAATTAACTAAGTTACAGTGTGCTCAATAATGAAGGTCATGTAGAATTATTTCTGCATGCCATGTGGCATCCACACCACTATGGTTCTCACTGCCTATTACGGCGTTGACCCATTGTCATGACGCGTTGACTGCATTGAGCTGTAACTTGGCTGATTGACCATTGAAGTTATGTTGTCTTATTCAATCTATATCATGAAATTGTACGACTGCTTAAGAGTCTAGAAAAATATTTATATCAACTTGTTTTTCTTGTATGTACTATTAGATCTCATTGATAATTGATTATCAGTGTTACTTATTTTTTGCTTCATTTTGATGTAACTTACTTGTTGTGTTCATTAACTTGCTGACCTCTGTAACTCATTCCACTATAGTTTATTAGCAGGAAAAAAATGAGTTTTAAGATTGAGCATTTTTGGACTTGATGAAAGACAAGGTTTTCTTCGGAGAAAGTGATTGTGATAATATACAATAACTGATGTACTCTAAATAAATAAAGGCATGAAACTTTAGAAAATGCAAATTTTATTTGGAAACTTATTCGTAAATAATTTTGTTTATGGATAAATTTTCTATTTTTTTGATAGAATATCTTATTTTTAGACTATAATCCATGTTTGGAATTATTAAATTTTGTTGGAGTTTATGCATAATCGTGTAGTATTATGGTATCAGCCTATCAGGGTTGGGGTTGTTACACATTAACCACACCTCAGAAGAATGAATGACGCTCATTAATAGAGCATTGCAAGCATTTCTGCTAATTTTGATGACCAAAAAATTAAAGAATAAGAAACTGACAGTCTACCAAGTCATACAAGTTGCAAGAGGAAGCAAAAAAATCATAATTCTTCTTGTGGCTAAATATTCTTGGTACGGTCTGTGTACTGAATCATCAAGACGTTGTACAGAAGAATTGCAATTATACATAATCAACATCAAGGATTTTTGAAGTACGGAAGTTATATTTATATTAAATAATTGCCATATATCAGGCTGTGTTTCCACCGAAGGACATTTATGGGGGTATGGAAGGCAGATCTTTTATTTGGCCACTCACTGATGAACTCATTTTACCATGTTGCTATTCAACTAGCTATTACTAGGGACTTGAAGAGTGGATGTCGTCTTTGTACTGCCCAACTGAGCAGCAGCTGATTGACTTTGGGATCACATAGCTCGTGTTTGACATGTGCCCAGTATTATCCATCATCACCGCTCAATAGCAACCATGTGAAGAATAACACTGCTGGCTAATACCTACAATATGCAATGCAAGGAAATAACTATAATACAACATTCAGCTAAGGATGAGAATCCTTGGGATCAAGCTGACATGTCACATTAGTAACATATGATAGACCAACAACAAGACACAATATACCTACCAGTATAGCTTGAGGAAGAGGTTACATTAGACTGGTTTCTGTATGACTTACCACAAAGTGATGACATTATCTTTGTGCATAGGGGCCATTAGGCGAAGTAGTATTTTGGAAATGATAATCCTATGTGGGTGGTTCATGCGGGACCAACCTAAGCCAATGTGCAAGATTCATAATTTAACATGACTCCATTATAACCTCTACTAATAAAAACACGCATCATATTTGTTCTCTGACAAATAAAAAGTGGTGGAATAACTCCCAATACATAAGATATGTGTAGTGCAAAATAGATGACAGTTGAGAATTTGCTGCTGAAATAGAAAAGTAAAAGTTATTCTGAATGATTCATATGATGATGGGCTCGTAACTGATGGGATGCGGCAACAAACAGAAACAGCAAGGGGCAACAAAACAGCAACGGAAACAAATGAGACTGATACAGTGACAAAATTGTAATTCTGGGTACCAAGACAGATCTGCAATTTGAGGAAAATATGTTTATTATATGAATGGGGGCAGGGGTAATTGTGGAGGATGCTGAATTTGGTGAGAATACGTAGCATTAGAGAGTAGAAGCCTAGATCTAGTTCGAGAGTAACATTCCTCTTGAGTTGAGACCAACTACTGATGTTGCACAAGAACAAGTTTATGGATTTGAAGGGAAATATGGGGAAGAACGAATTAGGGATTTGATAAATTTTCAGATCTTGCACCACGAAAATATTCCGATCACCGACTCGCACGCGAAGATTCTTCAGACCTCCCGTCCAGGCAATCAAGCACACTTCCGCACACCAATGCAAAAGATTTAATTTTTAGAGAAACTAAAAGTTTGCACAACTACTAAAGTTCATTGAATTCTTCTGTTCCGTGTGTTCGCTTGGGGATGGAGAAGATATTGGGTGGATCAATTTCTCCAATCGTCGCCAGATGTGGCACCTGCGAGAGATCAAAGTTTTACCGGCGATGGTTTTGGTGATTTCAATCGACGGCGTGAACACTGGAGGGTACGGGGGAGGTCGTCGGGTGGTGTCGAAGCTAATCAAGGGGTCGATGGTCCCGTCGGTGTTGGTGGTGGCACCGGCGAGTTTTGAAGTCACGATTGAGGACGTTGTTGTGATCTTCTGTCGACAACGGCGTGACTGTGGGGTTTTGACGGCGTCGTCGAGGGTGGTGGAAGGTCGTGTGAGCGACAGAGCTGGCGGCGGACGCGGCAGTGGGTCGAAAGGTAAGTTATGGTTTTTTTAATTCTCTTTTTTCTGCTATACTTTTTTAATCAAGATAAAACTTTCTTTTTAGTTAGATTCAAAAAGAGAGAAAAGAAACATATTTTTAAAAAAACAAAGAGAATAAAAAACTCTTACCTTTTCTTTCTTTTTATCTGTTTCCTCATCAAATTTTTTTCTTTCTTTCTTTTAGTTAGGTTGTATATCAAATATCAAAAAAATCTTAGCTTTTTTTCTTTATTTGTCATCATCATCTTCTTATCTTCAGGATTTTAGGAAAAAACACTCACTTTTTCTTCATATTTTTCCCTCATCAAAAAAGACCTTTTTCTTTTTCTTTTTCTTTCACATCTTTCACTTAGATTTAGATTTTAAAAAAGTGAGATTAAAAATCAAAAAGAAGGGAATAAAAAGAGGGATAAAAAATCAAAAAAAGTAGAGCGGAAAAAAGAGAATTAAAAACACTAACTTACCTTTCGACCCGCCACCGCCAGCCCCGTCGCTCCCACGACCCTCCACCACCCTCGATGCCGCCGTCAGAACACTATAGTCACCCCGTTGTCGACAAAAGATCACATCAACTCGTGTCATTTGTGACTTCGAAGCTCACTGACGCTGCCACCAGCACCGACGAGGACCACCGACCCCTCAATCAGTTTTTGCCGCCACCCGACGACTTCCCTCGTACCCTCCAGCGTCCACGTCGTCAACTGAAATCACCAAAACCACCGCCGGCAAAATTTTGATCCATCGTCGGTGCCGCATTTTGCAACGATCAAATAAATTGATCAATCCAACATCTACCCCAGCCCCAGGCGAATGCTCAGTAAGGAAGAATTTGATGAAATTTAGTTATTGCAAACTTTTAGTTTTACTACAAATTAAATTTTTTGCATATTAGTGTACGAGAGTGGGCTTGATTGCCTGAGTAAGAGGTTTGAAGAATATCCACATATTAGACGGTGAGTCTGTGATCAAAAGGTATGCGAGATCTGAAAATTTATCAAATCCATGATTTCCTACTGCTTTTCCTAAATTTCCCTTCAAATCCATAAACTCGTTCTTATGCTACATCAATTTGGTATCGGAGCTAAACCTACTTAGTTTTTTTCTTTCTTCATAAAAAGGTTTTTTCCATCTGTTAGATTCAAAAAAAATAAAGAGTTCAAAAAATCGAAAGTAAAAACTTCATTAAAAAGAGAGAAAAATCAAAGAAAACAAAAGAAAACAAAAAAACAGAAACAAATCTGCAGAGACAAAAAGTAGAGAAAAAGTAGAACGAAAAAAGAGAGTTTAAAAAACACTTACCTTTCCACCGGCCGTCGCTGCATCCACCGCCAGCCTTGTCTCTCCTACAACCCTACCACCACCCTCGACAACGTCGTTAGAACCCTACAGTCACTTCGTCAACGACAAAAGATCACAGTTGAGTCTTCGTTCATAACTTTGAAACTCGCATGCGTCACCGACAGCACTGACAGAACCACCGACCCATCAATCAGCTTCACTGCCACCCGATGACCTCCCTCGTACCCTCCAGCGTCCATGCCATCAACTGAAATCACCAAAACCATCGCCGATAAAATTTTGATCTCTCGTCGGTGTCGCATCCAGCGACAATCGAAATTGATCCACCCAACATCTTCCCTAGCCCCAGGCGAACACACAGCAAGAAAGAATTCAATGAAATTTAGTGGATACAAACTTTTAGTTTCTCCATAAATCAAATCTTTTGCATTGGTGTGTGATAGTGGGCTTAATTGCCTGAGCCAGAGGTCCGAAGAATCTCCACATGCGAGGCATGAGGGTCGGTGATCGAAAGATTTCAAGGGAGCAAAATTGAAAATTTATCAAATCCCTAATTTCCTATCGTTCTTTCATAAATTTCCCTTCAAATCCCTAAACTCGTTCTTGTGCTACATCAACTATCTTTTAATTCCTCTTTATCAATAAAAACATTAGATTCTTGCTTAAATCCCTTGCAAACCCTATCAAATTGTTATCAGAGAGGTTCGATCTTGATGGCGGCCAAGGAAGATACAACTTGAAACAAAAATTGAGAAGTGGGGTGGAGATCAAGGAACAACATCAAGTATTGGCAGAAAAGTGTGAGGAGAAATTTTCAAATGTGGATAAGCTTGAGGAGAGGTTTTCGAAGGTGGATAAGCTTAAGATGATATTTTCATGGATGGAACTCTAATGAAACATATGTGGGAGAAGATCAATCGTCTCTCCCGCAAGGAGGAGAATAGAAGCCAAATCTGAAGAAAGGCAAAGTCAACAATACAGATCTGGGACAAAAAGCGACGTCTTTGGACATGGACAAGAGAAAAATCATCACTGTTAAGGAGGAGATCCATCCAAATGGCGGTATAACATCAGATCTGAACAATGACAAAGACAACACATATCTAGGGCAAAAGACGACACCTTTGAACCAAGGAAAATAAAAAATCGTCAACTTTAAGGAAGATCTGCATCCAAACAACGAACTGCATGCGTAGGGTGAAAATTCTCCGCCAAAAACATAGGAAAATAACCGTAGGAAGGAAGGGGCAAGACCCTTGCGAGCCCCCACAAAGCGGTGGCCCATGAGCGGGTCACCCTGGGGCCGGTGACCCCTGGGGCCGTCTTAGGGTCAGTGAGCCCAGGGTGGTTCACCTGGGGTCCCACAGGCCCTGTGGTACATGTGAGGGGCCCACCGAGCCCGACGACATGTCCCGACATGTAATGGCACTTTTGAGGGATCGTCGTTGTTCGTAACCACTACCGAGGCTTCGAGAAGGGTGGTGAAGACCCTGTGTAGCCTGACAACAGCAAATAAGGCCTGTGAGGTTTTGGCTAGACCACAGTAGTCCTACAATGGATGGTGACAACCCACAGGGGGGCAGCTATCCTTTTAGTATAGCAACAACAACGACATGAAAGGTTTCTAGGGTTTCGACCAGGATAATGAGACGACACACAACAAGAGTCTCGTTTGGAAAATTTAGAGGTCTCACACCACACATGACACAGCAGAATGTCTATCAGTAGTCCCACTACAGGCAACCCAGTTGGAGAGCAAAACATAGACATTTTGGCATGGACAACAGGGTTTGAAAACTGAAAATGTTTTAATCACCACCCTTCATCAAATGAGGGTGAACGCTGATCATCCTGGTCGAATGAGAAGCCGATAGCGACGAATATGATAATGTTTGACATCCTTGTCGCTCTTAGTATGCGTTCCTATGGATGGGTTTACCACGTAAAGAGATACTTCACCGTGAACCATATGACAGAGAAAGAGAAGCTGATAGCGACAGGTGTATGTTTAAAGGGGAAGGCTTTAGCTTGGTTTCAGTGGAGGGAGCAAATGCATCATATTCACTTATGGGAGAAGTTCAAGGACTGCATAATGCATAATGGACCATTTCTGCGATACAGAAGGCGAGGATATATAAGAGCAGCTACTAACACTCAAGCAAGAAGGAATAGTCTAAAAATACTGGAAAAAAATTTGAGCTACCTCCGGACGGGTTAAGAGGTATGCCTAAAGCGGTTTTGAAAAGAAATTTGATGAAGGGGGCATAAGATGAGCATCCAAACTGAGCTACGCATACTAAGACCGAGTGGGCTTGGAGAGACGACATAGCTAGCCCAAATGGAGAGGACAAATATCACAGAGCGGGCTGCCATGGGAGCATTGAACAGAGTCACATCCGACACTAATGCTACGATAAAGGTACGAAAGTCCCAACCAGGGAAGGTCCAGACGAGCCTATAGAAGAACATCAACCCTCGACCCGACAGCAGGTTCAAGCGTCTCACAGAGGCGAAGATCCAAAATAAGCATAAACATGTAATATGCTTCAAATGTGATGAGTGGTTTGGGCCAGGATATCGTTGACAAGACCGTGATCTCCGGTTTTGATGGTCAAAGATGATGAAGGTATAGCAGCTGAGGGGGGAGGCAGGAGTGGATGAGCACCCTCACTTGGAGTAGCGTGTTCCCACAGAATTTGCAATCCCATCTTAAGAGCAAGATGGTTCTTTGGGGGACTACAAGGCGGGCTATGTCATAAATTTCATTTGAGATTATCATATTCAAGACGATGAAACTTCACAAAATCTCATTCCTTTTATTTACATATCAATATTTTGCATCTGCGGTTAAACAGTCTAATTAACACTTTGTATCTCAAACAATGAAAACAATTAAACCAAACAAAAGTAAATAAGAAATGCAGACAATTCCATGAAAATGGGACAGCAAATAAGTAAGACCTGAGCCCGGATGAACCCAGAAAGCGCATAAGTGCTAAACTGGCCATTGTAGATCCCCCTCTCGTCGACATGACCAATGTTGATCTGGACCGATGAATGGTCCTTCGACGTAATAAGCCTATTAGTAGCAGAGCTGCACAATAAACATACAATTCGAATTACACGAGCCACACAACTCTCAGCCATTTTTAGCTATTAATATGAACAGCAGCAAGCCAAGCACAATGATACCATTTCCTGGGGATGTAAAGATCAACGACAACACCCTCTTCGTTCTGCATTCTCGTCACCAGTTTGTAGTTGCACAAACCCTAAAATTAATTCAAAAAAAGGATTCAAATATAATATCAAATACAATATCAACAAAAGCCCCTAATCATTCCACACTACGATTGCTTCTCTATTGAAAAAATCAAATAGAAAAAAATCAAATAAATGCAGAAAATGGAAGAACCCATAATTAAATCACAAGTACCAGTATCAATGATTTCTATCTAGCACATTGCAATATTGCATATCAAAAATGTAAACGTAGACACTAATAACAATATTTAAAAACTTTGTGCAATAAAAATCCTAATTTGAGTTTAAAAATGATTAAGAAACATACCTTTGAGAAGAGAATTAGAGCCGGGAAAGTTGAGAGCTCGGCTTTTGACCTTATATCGTCCCCAAAAGGCCAAAACCCTAGAAAGGTTGAGACCGGGCCGTACGTGGGCTGGCTGGGCCCCGGACGAGCAGAAGTTTTGGGCCAATGCGGGTCAGGGCCGGGTTCGGTTCGGGTTGGGTCGGAGCAACTGCCAACTGGTAGAGAGAACAGAAAAGGAGTGGAGAAATTGATGGCAATAGCGGAGATTTCAAAGAGAGCAAGCAGCAGACTGCGACCAAACTCGAACCAACCGCTCTCCTTATAAAAATTTCATCAGATCCCGTCCTCCATCTCCTTGATTTCTCTATTTCTGCAGCGATTTTTGATTATTTTTCGATGGAAATTGCCGCAATTCTCCGCTCATTTCATGGTAAGCTACTGGTTTTTTTTTCTGCCTCTTTGAGCTTAAAGTTTGAATCCTGATTAGCTCCTGCTTGTTGTTTTGAGCTAAAGCTGTGGAATTTATCCTCAAAATGTTTACTTTCGTTTGATTTTAGTGATTTGAATGTAGTCTCACTTAGATCTGTTATACTTGACCTAACTGTATCTTTATGTTACTGGAATTGGTTAGTTACGAGCTTTTCATAATCAATTGCATAACCTCAAAGTTGAGAACTCAGTGTGTTGTCAGCTAAAATTTTTTTTCGATATGTATGATGATGTGTTGATAGACATAGGGAGTGCAGTCAGCAGCATTATTGCTGATATGATGATGTTTTGATTGTTAGGTGCTGTTCTGCCAAATGGGGAAGCTCCAGTTGCTGCTTTAAAATCGCCTTCATTTTCCCGGGGCTTGGTGATTGGCCGGGGTCTTGCATCATCGACGGCGAGACAAAGAGGATTTGTCGTGCCATTTGTGAAGGTGTCGGGGACTAAATCGGCGTTGACATCTGAAGGTGATTATTCACCCACTCATAGATTTCTAACGGATTTGTATGGGAGCTTGTTATTTTAAAAAAAAGTCGGTTTGGCCCTGCTGCTCATGCTTTTAGGGACAAGTTGAGCTAGTATCGGCTCGTGGGTTTTTGTTAGTTTTGCTAATGTTAGCACTGATATCACCATCCTCCCATGTCAAGCTAGACTTGTAATCAATTGATCTTAACGGTTCTTAGAGAGATTATATCGTCCTTGCGTTTTACAAGTAGAATGCACTATATGTCACCTAGTTAGAGTAAATTCCCTAGAGTAATTTTTCTTTTCATAATTCTTGAAAATATATCCATTGATACCACTCATGCATTTACTGTTCACTTTACACTTACTCTGCATTAGTATGTGATGCAGCAGTTACCTCAGAGAACAATTCAAAAGGGGACCCAGAGAACAAGAGTGCCAAGAAATCGACTTTTCCTAATGGATTTGAGGTCTACCCCATAACCTTTTTTTCTTAGATGGAATCAATATAACACTGCAAACCCTTTGTTAAAAAGAAAGTAGCAAATTTATGTCAGATCATTGCTACCCTGTGATATGTTATATAGAATGTTAATCACAATAGATTATCTGATATGGTCTTGAGAGTTGAGACTTGAGAGTTATATTTGCATTTTGAAATTTGAAGGCATCAAAGGATATAATAATACTAATCGCTATATCCGGAAATATACCGGAGAAGTTAATCCATATAGTAAGCATCTTTGTGATATAATATCTGATACCTTTTCCTGCAAGCATGACACTGCTTATTTCGTCCCTTCACTGCAGGCATTGATCATGAATGTGTGTGATGAAACCAGTATTGCAGAGCTGAAGTTGAAGGTAAAGCTGGCATATGACTTAATTTGAATTTTTTTAAATATCCGTTCTTTCTAGTTTATTTTTCATGAAGTAAATCTTTTTGTTGGATAACCCGTTCACGCAAAAGATGACTGCATATGGTCATATATAGAAACTGTTTTGTTCAATTGAGCCGCTTGTGCATCCGCGGTGTTCATCGATGATATCATCATTAAACAGTATAATAAAACTAAAGCCCATGGAGATATGTCCATGTGTTAGTTGGAGACTGAGGAATGGGCGTATGTAAGTTTGGATTGAGGGGATGGGGAATGTTGATGCATGTGCCCCCTGGCTTTGACTGCCGGTTTAAATTCTCATGAGACGCGATTTTATTTTTTTTCCTTTGGGCCATTCCCTTTTCATTGGTTTCCCAGAGATACAGTGATCTCTATACATTCACTATGGTGAAGTTTATTCCGTTTATTGGCAATCTATTTGCTTAGGAGTTACACTAAATCCAATTTCCTACTTTTTGCATGTCAATTAATGCAATTTTTGTTTGCATTCACAATTGTTTTGTATTTTGTTAATTGATCAATGATTATACATATCAACCCTACAATGGCACTACTAAGTCACGCATGCGCTGGAATACAAAACCTGGGTTGATGTGAATCTATAGAAGTGTAACAAGAGATAGTCAATGCAAAAACCTAGAGGTTATTGGATGTCTCTTGTCTTAGGTGGACGCCTTATAGTGGCCATCCGTGTACTAGTGGTGAGAGTGATAAGACTTACTGCTGAACCAGTGTTAACTGGGAATTTGAGCATTCGCCTATTCTATCCATGCATAGTATGTTCAGTCACACATTCGTGTATGATTCAGGTTGGCACTTTTGAAATGCATCTGAAAAGGGACATAGGGAACCCTACAGCTCCAATTTTTGGGGCACCTGGTATTGCATCACCCACAACAGCACCGCCCATCCCAAGTGAGCCAATGGTTGAATCAGCATCTGTTGTTGTGCCAGTCGTGCCAAAGAAATCTTCTCCAGCTTCCACCAATCCATTTGCAAATGTCCCGTCTTCAAAAGCATCCAAGCTTGCTGCTTTGGAGTCTTCTGGCGCAAAATCATTTGTTCTAGTTTCATCTCCGACGGTATGAGGTGCTAAAGCATCAGTTCTTCTTATATTCTTCTTAATTATTGACCTATTAAGATGTTTTTCCTCCCCAAATGTCTAGGTTGGTACATTTCGTAGTGGGAGAACACTTAGGGGTAAAAAGCAACCTCCAAGCTGTAAAGAGGTGAGCGAGACACATAGCAAATGCACAGCATTTATTTAAGGAGCGAATGAATTTTAAGTAAACATCAAAATTTTCTAGGCCTAATTGTGTTTAACCTCTTCTTATAATCCTGCATTGTTGTGTAAAACACACACCAGGGGGACATGATTAAGGAAGGACAAATCATTGGTTACTTGGATCAGTTCGGTAATGAGCTGCCAATTAGGGTGAGTCTCATTTTCTTTCCACTGCCTTTTGTTATTTATTCTTATGCCATATATTTCTCATTCTTTTAGCATAATGTGTGCAGTCAGATGTTGCGGGCGAAGTTCTGAAGCTCCTCTTCAAGGATGGAGGTAACACTTAACATCACATTCACGAACAATGCGTAGTACTCTTATGCATGCTATTGGCAAGCCTTTTATATGATTTGGTATGTCATGGTCTACTTGATCCATTCAAATCACATGCACCAAACGCGCTTTCTTAGAATTGTCGTCAACATCCTAATGCGCATCATTGTCATTGCCATGCCCGCACGCCTGACACCGTCTCTTGTTGCCCACTTTTCAATTACCAAGTGTTTTAAGTATAAACTTCTCACCTGATTTTATTCGTCTGCTTCCTCCCGCATGTGGCATATTGGTTATAACAGTATGAGTTAGTATGTCATATACTGAGTTTGTGAGAGACTTGTGTTTGTTGGGAAAATTGAGATAGACTTGGGTACAATGAGCATGCTGTTGGGCCATGCCTAACGTGATTTAACAGAATTTAAAGAAAGTGCCAAAATATTGGGAAGCATTCTCAATGCTCTTTGAGCATCTAGTTTCCAAAACTGTCCATACTGTAATCTATGCATCTTTGCAGAAGGACCTACTGAGAGGAAAAACATAATTCACCTCAAATGTTGCCAAGTACTGTGACCACACTGTAGTGTCTCAATGAAAACTACATCGGTTAGCTGCAGAGCTAGCAGGCTGCACACATGATTTAAACGGCTCTTTGTATCTATGTACACCATGTAGAAAGCTGATTCATGCCCAGATGAAATGTTGTTGAGTCATGAACATCATAGAGCTGTTTAATTTCTTCATATATATTTTCCCACTATATGTAGGAATTTGATGGTCTGATGTAGTTTCCGCATGTGGCATATTGGTTATAACAGTATGAGTTAGTATGTCATATACTGAGTTTGTGAGAGACTTGTGTTTGTTGGGAAAATTGAGATAGACTTGGGTACAATGAGCATGCTGTTGGGCCATGCCTAACGTGATTTAACAGAATTTAAAGAAAGTGCCAAAATATTGGGAAGCGTTCTCAATGCTCTTTGAGCATCTAGTTTCCAAAACTGTCCATACTGTAATCTATGCATCTTTGCAGAAGGACCTACTGTGAGGAAAAACATAATTCACCTCAAATGTTGCCAAGTACTGTGACCACACTGTAGTCTCTCAATGAAAACTACATCGGTTAGCTGCAGAGCTAGCAGGCTGCACACATGATTTAAACGGCTCTTTGTATCTATGTACACCATGTAGAAAGCTGATTCATGCCCAGATGAAATGTTGCTGAGTCATGAACATCATAGAGCTGTTTAATTTCTTCATATATATTTTCCCACTATATGTAGGAATTTGATGGTCTGATGTAGTTTCTGCTGTCTAACTGGCAGCTACTGGTTAATCCTCATTCCCTTGGGTTTGTGATTTTCTAGCAGAAACTAATAGCCTCATTGCTCTGATCTTTAGTGCTCACATATAATTCTATGCTATCTGCAGAAGCAGTCGGCTATGGAGATCCGCTTGTTGCTGTCCTGCCATCATTCCATGGGATACAGTGAGATTGCTATATTTTATCCCCCGAGCCGCAGACTTTCTTTATCGAGACCGCTCCCCGTACCGCTCCCCGTTTTTTCATGGTTCCCTCTTTACATTGGGCTTTAAGCGATCATGTTGTAATTCTTAGGTGTTTGGTATAAACATTGAGTGTTTTGTTGATTGTAGTATCGACTTTTACCCTGATACTCCGGCAAGGAATGGTATTTTTCTCTAAAAACCA
Source organism: Scilla litardierei (assembly GCA_030789695.1). Classification (NCBI taxonomy): domain Eukaryota; kingdom Viridiplantae; phylum Streptophyta; class Magnoliopsida; order Asparagales; family Asparagaceae; genus Scilla; species Scilla litardierei. The sequence goes on from CM061132.1 coordinate 170,762,486, forward strand.
AGAAAATATTGTGTAACAGTGATCCTCGGGTATGACAATAGCACTATGAGGTCCGTGTTTTGTGATGCATTCAGGTATGTATCAATATTCGTTCAAATGTGTGCTTTGGATCAATGTTGCTGATGATCATGCGAAATTTCTTATGGTGCCAAATTTCGGACCAATGAGTTTCGTGATCATAACTGAGTGTCGTGTGATAGCTAGCATGAGAAGATGACGAATATTGCAACTGGGAACTGCAGTATAGAGAGATAGCTTATGCCCTTTGTTGCGGGGTAGAAGTCGCATACAATAAATTTGTATTAAGGGGAACCTAGGGCAATGTGGTTATGATTTGGATGTGATTAAGGTAGGCTATTTGACAAGTAATGAGGGCAGTGACGAAGCTGGGCACACTTCGAAGGCCGACCACGGGACCGATTTTGCGAGGACTCCGCCCACCAGCTGCACTGTCGGATGTGGGAGTTGAGCGCAACCTGTGAAGACGAGCTCGCCTGCACAAGGATCAGCTTGTCAGCCGGGTTGGGGTCCAACCCTTAGCCTCTCCGATGCCTAAGTTAGTATTAGGGTTTAAAGGCAGGGGCTAGGCACGCAAGTCGGAATAAGGTGAGTCGACCTTACGTGACGAGCTATCAGTTGTGGAAGAACAAAGATATGGAAGACCGTTGCTCTTGTGCGTGAGTAATGAGATTCGAAGCTAATTTGCCAACCCCTTTCCTCAATGGAGGTAAGTGGGTATTTATACCTGACAGGGGTGGTTGTGTGTGGCTGACCTGGCGCGCTGACTTGACATGCTGAGCTGGCCCATCTGTCAGCGGAAGCTTCGGACGAGGATGTCAGAATCTGGCATGTCAGCCTTACTTTTGTCAAACGGTGCAACGGCCAGGGGTGCTTTTGTCAGGGTGTCAGAGCCAAAAGCACCAACGGTCAAGGGGCGCAGCGGCCAGGCGGCGCTTTGTCAGGTTGTCGAGCGGCGGAAGTGTCGGTGGCGTCCTTGTACTAGGTTGTTTGTCATGTCCGATATGCCAAAGGGTCATCGAGGTGCGTCTGAGGAGCGAGGCTGTAACGACCTGAAATTCCATCACTTCAATTTACCTGTTTTTACGTATTTTAAAAATTAATTTTACTTTATAAATGTTCTTAAAGAATTTTATAACAAAACTGATTTCAAAAATTCTCATAAAAATATTTTAGAGCACTAGACTTATTATATTATATTTCAGCAATTTCAGATTTCCGCAAATGCCCAAAACATTCCTGTTAAAATTCATCTCCCAAAATTACCGTTTTGATTCGACGAATTTATTTTCTATTCAAACGTCTTCAAAACGTTTTCAAACTTTTACAGTAGTACCCTATTATCATTTAGGGCTCCCCGCATTAATTTCAGAATTTTCGGATATCGTTTCAGCCTAGAACCCGCAAACCTGCTTCCTAAACGTTTTGACCAAAAACCTGTATTTCCGTAGCTCAAATCCCAGAACGGATCTTGTATTCGCGATCCTCGCGTCGATACGATCCTGTGGGTATGTTTTCGTAATTTTTCGGAGACGTTTGTGAAAACGGACTTGTATTCCTCCGGTTTTCACTAATTACAATCGCTAATTACTTTTCTACAATTACTAGGCTACCTTTACCAAATTACGTTCACCTTAATCCCCCAACCAACTTCTTAATTCACCTCCCCATAGCTGATGAGATCCAAATTATTTGGATCTCACCCACTCCATTACGTTTTGTGTCCCCTCTCCCCTAATTACAAACTTGCCATTCTATAATCCCTATTTAAACCCATAGGCCTCACAAATATTTACACAGCAATCTCCCTCTTTATAAATTTCGAACACAGGCCGCTGCTCACTGTTCACGCGCACTCTCTCTCTCTCGATCTCTCTCTCTCTCTCTCTCCCTCGCCTCCGGCCGTGACCGCCGCCCGCCAACCCCTCGCCGTCGTCTGCAGTCACCGGCCGCCTGCGTCGCCTCCCGAAGCGCCGACCATCTCCGACAGGGCCGCCGCGCCCTCCGGGAGCTCTCCACGCCTCCGCTCGCCGCCCCCGTCTCCGCCGCCTCGCCGCCCCGCTCGCCGAGCGCCGCCCCCCCCCCGCTCCGGCGCAGAACCCCCCCCCCCCCCCCCCCTCCGTCGTTATCGAGCGGCGACGGTAAACACGCGATGGCACTTCTGTAAATATGGAGAAATTCGTATTTTCGTAATTTTAAATGATTAATAATTGGATTTTAGAGTTGTTAATCCATAACTAATTATACATTGGCCAGAAAAATGTGAAACAAACTCTGAAAAATCAGAAACGATATTTCGGATCCAATGGCGCTAGTCTCACTGCGAGCAGATGCCTACTTTTTTCAGAATAAATTTTTGAACTTGAAAGATAAATAGGTATAAATCATTCTAAAAATCGTAACTCACTGTTTTCACTCACAATAATACGTGAGAAAATTATACGTGATAATAGACTTCGTAACGGTCATTTCGACTACTCACTCATGAAATTCCGACTTGTATTTCTCCCGTAAGAAATTACGGAAGATACACGTCACTTAGGTTTTTGGGGTTTTTAAGCTATTTCTAAGTTTCAAAAAAATTATAAAAAATTACAGAAGCTTCTGAAAATTCTCCCCTCTTGCAGTAAAATCAAAATAATTATTTTAGGCTTATATAAAAATTTTGAATAAATTCCGGCACCGTCTTAATGAGTTTTAAAAATCAAAACGACCAATTAATTAGATAATATTTAGTGTGGCCGTTAACTGATATCTGCTTGTGTTTGCAGGTGCCAATCCTTGTGCTCTAACTCCATCCTGAAGGGGGGCCGCTGACGCGTGCGTCAGCGGGCCCGCCCGCGTCAGCGGGCCCGCCCGCGTCAGCGGGCCCGCCCGCTGACGCGGGCGCCCGCCAGGCGCGTGCAACGCACGCACCTCGGGGCGCGTGCGCTGCACGCGCCTGGCTCGGTCTGCGCGCGCAGGTCAAGTCAGTGGGGCCCACTGGTGGGCCACACACGCCTAGGGTTGCGAACCCTAGGCAGAATTCCTTGACGGCTGCAGTTTTGTGTTTTCGGTGGCTTTAGGCTGATCTTTGGACACTCAATTGGAGGGTCAAACGAACTCCGATTGACGAACGGTTTTTTCCTATGCGTTCACCGTTGAACGCTCGTCGTATTGATAGGTTGTATCAATCCTGAAGCTCAACGGTGAGTGAGTTCAAATTCACGGAAGTTTGCACTTTGTGAAGTGCAAACTAACTTGATTTTAATTAACTCATTGTTTAGTCCCACATCGGATTTTGAGAAAAGGGGAGAGTCCGCCGCCTATATAAATAGGGGTCTCCCCCTTTCCTCAAAACTCGTCACAAGCTCTAGATCTGAGCGGCTCTCGTAAATGTTGGAGCACGCTCGGATCTAAGCTTAAATCAATATTTTCTCTTCTCCCTAAATTTCTTCCTTACTCCTTCGGGCTCTAGCAAAGCCACAAAGGAGTTCGGATTCTGGATCCGAAATCTTGGCGGAGGTTTCACTCGCGTGAAACTTTCTTCGGCGTGTGGTTGGCTCGGCGGCACGGGGATTGATCGCCTCGGGATGCGGAGCAGTTCGAGGAGCGGTTCGGGGAGCGGTTCAAGGAGCGGCTCGGCGTGGGGCGGGAGCAGCTCGGAAGACGGCGCGGAACATCTCGCCTGCTCCAGGGCTGAGATTCCGGGTATGTGGTTAAAGTATTTTATTAGCATTAGTTTAGTTTAATCGCAGTAGGCTAGATCCTTCTTGGGATGGTCAGAACCATCCCAAGTCGGCATAGATCTTGGCATAGGGTCTTGGACCTTAGGGCTAAGTTAAAAATGTTTTAACTGCATGTTAATTTAGATTAACTAGTTTTTCTTCCACTGCTATTTGTTTTTCTGTCTATGTTCCGTCCGACTTAGGACGGGACTAGAGTTTTTGTGCCCTAAGGGACCGCCAATTCCCAACAGTGGTATCAGAGCCTAGGTTTGCGTAGTCGATCTAGGTACTGCGATTTCATTAAACTTGTTAATGCTTTTAAATGCTTTTCAAATGTTTTTAAAGTTATGAGATAAAATTTTAAAAATGTTTTAGATGTTCAAAAATTCTTTTTGATATTTTTGAACATGAAATTTTTAAAAAATAACGTTTTAAAATTTATGTGATAATTTTAAAACTAATTTTAAATCTTTAAAAGTTTAAAATTATCTTGGATGCCTAAAAATTTTTATATGATAAATTTTTTTAAGCATGGAAATCTTAAAATGTTTTTTTTAATTTATGTGATAAATTTTAAAATTGATTTTAAGGCTTTAAATTTATGCGATAAGTTTAAAATGTTTTAGATGTTTAAAAATTGTATATGATAATTTTTTTAACATGGAAGATTTTTAAAAGTAATGTTTTAAATTTATAAGATATTTTTTAAAACAAATTTTTAAAGTCTAAAAATTGTTTATGCGATAAGCTTAGTTTATTTAATTGTTAAATAGATATACACTTTCATTTTAAGTTGATAAAATTAGTGTATCTTTATTTTAATGGCTTGTTAATCTTGTCCCTTATTTGATAACACAAGACAACCTTTTAGGTTAGCCATTAAAAATGATTAAAATTTATTACTTGAATTTTAATGACATGCTATGTTTTAATAGATCATTAACAACAATATTAAGACCTAATTCCTGATTAGGGTAGTCCTTTAAATGAATTTTCAATTCTAATTGTTATAATTAATTTTCATTAAAGGACTTCGCTTCTAACATTGTTAATAGAATTTATTAAAATCCTAATAACGATTAGGATAGCACGTGAACCTTATAGTTGATAAGGACTTAATAAAAGTTATTAAACAAATCCTAAAATTTTGAATTTAAGGATTCAACTAGTTGATATGATTAATTAGTTGTTAATAAAAGCTGTTTAGTCTATGGCATACATACAAAAATGACAAGCTTCATTCAATGGACCATGATCCAGTCAATGTGCTTGGCTAAGAGTTCTGGATCACCTTTTAAGGGATAGTGATCCTGGCTTAGTCAATTCCCTGGCTGAGTTCCGCTGGACCGCAATGTCGCAAATCATGATTGTATGACACCCTGGACTATATCTAAGTCAAATACGTTAATGATCTTTTTCAAGATTAGCCGTAGCCATCCTTGTTTTAGGGGTTAGCAACTATAGGGCCCGTGTTACAGTTGTTGAGATACACTCAAGCTGTGACATGGCAACCTTGTAGAAACCAACTTCTTAAATACATAAGATGACATCTTGACTTGACCCAAACCGACGTTGTCGTGAATACACCGAGCGGCGGCGCAAGTTTAGTCAAGGATGTAGTCTGCCTAGATATAGTCTAAGACCTGACCCAAACCAACGTGTCGTGCATACACCGAGCTGCAGGGCAAGTCAGGCTAGACACGAAAACAAGGGTCCGACTAGACTAGACATTGTGATTTGGATGAGCACACTCATGATCACGAATGGCTAGGGGCAAAAACCGATTAAGAGAGTCATATCCGATATGATCGATGAAGAGTCATCTTCCGATCGCAGAGTCAATCAACTTGTTGAGCTACACTCAAGGTTGTTTAGACTCAAGGTGGTTGGAACTCTTACCCATTAATTCTAATTCGATTAAATCGTTCGTTATTAAGATTTAAAACGTTCGTAAAAATAGTGGGAGGATATAGATAGATAAAAGCCAATCTACCTATATTTAATATTGAACATATGACAAAACTAGGGCAAGACTATGTTTACCGAAGGAATCCGAATATATAATATTGGAATTAGTTAACTGGTCAATAAGTTGATTAATTGAATATCGAGTTAAATTCCAATTGATAGAATTAAAACTATATTCTCATTGACATTAAATGACATTCTAAAGAACAGACTTAAGAAATATGATTTCATTAAGTTATGGGTCCAACAAATAAATTAAAGCTACATGTCACTCGTCTCTATATGAGGCAGCTTGAACATATATGACATTCAAAGTATGTTTCTCCCTACAACTTGTCGAGCTACCCTCAAGGTTGTATGGACAAACAATTTTGATCCGCAAAGTTCGAAAATTCGATCAAACCGTTTGAGTCGAATACGAGTGCATGAGCGATGCAAGACCATGTATCCCAACCGGATCTTGAGACAAGCAACTTCTTGAGCTACACTCAAGATTGCAAAGCTCAAGCGTTTGGATACATAAGTTGCTTGCATAGCTATTTATTTATTTATGTTGATATCTAAATGTGATTTAGAAAAGGAAGAAGGCACTTCAGAAAGTCAATTGAGAAAGTTAGTTTAATTTATCATTAGTAAAGGCATAAGTAGGAGGAAATGAAAATGTGACATATTTTGATGTCACGATTTCAGAATAAATTGTTATACAAAAGACGTTTAACACATTTTGACGAATGTCGTCACATTGCTTCTGAAGTAATGTTTTGTGTTAAGTAATTTGTAAATAACTATTTATATATTAAATGTTAATATATAAATACACAAAATAGTAGCAAACTTATATGGTAAAATTAGACTAGGCCGTATCAAGAGATTAAGCTTCACAAGTCACATAAAGAGGGGTCTGACCTCTCGTATTATGAAGTCTACGGACACTTGTGAGTCTTAGCCTCTTAGATACAATGGCCGAAACCCATCTGTAAGACAGTGGGAGAATGAGTTGTCGAACTCAGTCTCGTACATACTGATGTACCCGAGTCTATTTTTAACAAAATAAGTTATTTGTATATTTTACTAAGACACGTGTTCTTGATGAAACGCAAGTCTGATAAAATAAAGAACGAAATGACGAAAGTATTTAAACTGATTCGATTAGATCGAATTGTCAAATACTTAGCTACATAAAATCTTGTGTAATTAAAAAGAAAATGTGATTTTCTCTCAGGTCAAGTCTGTTAACACATCAGAGTGTTAAAAGGTATGAATCACACTTAATTAGATTTAGTGTGATCCATTGTAAGTGACTCTGAGTTAAGTCCTCCCTCTGGGTTAAGTCCCAGATAGTAATGCCTAGGTTTTGATAAAGTTCTATGAGAACATTATCAATAAGATATTCATTAAATCAATCATGAGGAAGTTGTATATTTACTCGAATTTCGTAAGCCGAAAAATCGAGTTAAGACATCATAACTGATGATGACTAAGTCAACTTCCGGGATGAAATTCGGAGTAGTAACTCCGATTTAAAACTTGATGCAATCAGAATAGGTCCGAGTGCGTAAATAAATTTGAGAATTTAGTTTACGTACCCAAGGAAAATGTTTCCTCACTTACTGCAAGTAAATCTTTAAGTTGAAAGGTTGGTGCAGAAAAGAAAATAGTGAAGTACAATAATGTTGGACGGGAACGATTTTCATCCTAATTTCTTTAAAACGGATTAGTTGAAACCGTCTCGCCAGCAGATGTGTACAGATCTACTCGGACCAAACTCGATGTAAACGCTCAGTTTGACCATGAAAATTTGAGCATTCACTTATAAGTTCGTTCTTCTAAATATGATTTAGACAGACCAACTTATATGAATTAGCCAAAGAGTTTTCAAGGTAGTGGGAGCGTGTAAATTACATGCGAGGCATCAAAGAGATGGAACATATATTTTGATTAAGTAATCAAAGAGTTTGATTATTTATCAGAAATAGATATGAACCATTTGCAATGACCAATAACAAATTTAAAATTATTATCGTAAGGTACGATGAACTGGATAAGATCCAGGGAAATAAAATATTATAGATTCCGATAGACCAAATGAATTATTTGAATGAGATTCAAATGGTTGGTCTAACACAAACATAAAAACCCCTTAAGTCTATAGTGTAGACGGTTTTAGCAGATCCACTCACAAAGGCTCTACCACATGAAGTCGGGAAAACTTATGTGTAAAAACGGTATAAGATACCGAGATAAATGGGCCTGAGTGCAAGTGGGAGATGTATGAATATTATGCCCTTGAGGCCATTTATTCCTGTGTGAATAGCACAAACATCTTGTTCGAAATAACAGTAAGCTGTTTGGTAATAATTTATCTAAGTTATATTGTAATGTAGTTAACATTAGATATCAACTTAGGTAAAGTCCTGAGACTTTATGCAAGGTCAAACGGGTATCGAGATGAGTAGCTCGATCATGGAGAAGCGTTTGACCGTCTGTAGCATAAGTCTAAATTGGTTCGTGGTCGTAGATGTTCCGAGACAAGGATATCGAAACATCGGATAGACCATTGTGTCTTAGTTTTCACCGTTTAGCGGTGGCGATGATCTCATGATCGCTTGACTTGGCGAAGTCGAAGACGAGACACAGGTGCTCATTAGAATGAGTTCACTGAACGATCCACTAGAGTTATCATATGGTTATATTGACCAATCTGTCAGTGATAACTCTGAGTGATGATAGGATAGTTGGTCTTTTGACTTGAGGTCATTTTGACAAACCTGTGCGTGAACGGTGCCACTTATATCAACTGACCTAGCTTCGAGGCAATGCCTGTCCAAAGGTCCTTTGATTGGTTGTCACTTGAAACGTACGAGGCGAGTAATGACCAAGAGAGGATTCGTCTCTCCCGGTCAATGGGAGTTAGTGTCGTAGTGTTAGTTCGGTCTTTAGTAAAAACTCTGCGCAGAGTATGTTGGAAGAAGTCCAACATTTATTGACTAAAGATCGATAGAAACTAACCTGAGTCAAGTTATTGGGGTTGACAGTTTGACCGTACCCCAGACTTGATCTACACGACATATTTAAGACGAAGAGACTATAACTGCGGAATTCATCACGTAAACAGTCAGGTGGTCCCGACAATACTCATGTCAATGAGTTAACCACATAATGATGATTCCTGAAGCAGGGACGGCAACCACTGCTCGTGGTCACTGCCGTATAGGGCTTCGAGCCCAACCTGTTGTAAGGGTCAGGCTGTAGGGTCTCACACAGAGTGCAACGCTTCGTCTAGTAATAGGTAGAAAATAGTTAGGGAGAATATTTGCATTTGATGCAAAAGAAGAGATAATTGCATTTGATGCAATATGATAATTTAAGCTTAGATAGGGACTATTTTGCATTTAATGCAAAAGCGATTAAATGTGTATTAAATTGTTTAATACAATATTTAATAAAATAAACGCAAGGAAAAGTTCACGGGTAAGACGGGAATGTCCCGGTCTAGACCCAGGTTCGAACGGCGTCCAAATCGGACGCCAAACATAATAGTTATGGCCAAAACAGTGTAAACCCCAAAGCCCATCAGCCCAAAGGGGCTGATTAAATAAACCCAGGCCCAAGAAAAAGAAGGGGGGGCCGCTGACGCCCGCGTCAGCCTGCTGACGCCCGCGTCAGCGGGCCCGCCCGCTGACGCGGGCGCCCGCCAGGCGCGGGCGCACGCGCCAGCTGGGCGCGTTCGCCGCACGCGCCCAGACAGGCGCGTGCAGCGCACGCGCCTCGGGGCGCGTGCGCTGCACGCACCTGGCTCGGTCTGCGCGCGCAGGTCAAGTCGGTGGGGCCCACTGGTGGGCCCCACACGCCTAGGGTTGCGAACCCTAGGCAGAATTCCTTGACGACTGCAGTTTTGTGTTTTGGGTGGCTTTAGGCTGATCTTTGGACACTCAATTGGAGGGTCAAACGAACTCCGATTGACGAACGGTTTTTTCCTATGCGTTCACCGTTGAACGCTCGTCGTATTGATAGGTTGTATCAATCCTGAAGCTCAACGGTGAGTGAGTTCAAATTCACGGAAGTTTGCACTTTGTGACGTGCAAACTAACTTGATTTTAATTAACTCATTGTTTAGTCCCACATCGGATTTTGAGAAAAGGGGAGAGTCCGCCGCCTATATAAATAGGGGTCTCCCCCCTTCCTCAAAACTCGTCCCAAGCTCTAGATCTGAGCGGCTCTCGTAAATGTTGGAGCACGCTCGGATCTAAGCTTAAATCAATATTTTCTCTTCTCCCTAAATTTCTTCCTTACTCCTGCGGGCTCTAGCAAAGCCACAAAGGAGTTCGGATTCTGGATCCGAAATCTTGGCGGAGGTTTCACTCGTGTGAAACTTTCTTCGGCGCGTGGTTGGCTCGGCGGCACGGGGATTGATCGCCTCGGGATGCGGAGCGGTTCGAGGAGAGGTTCGGGGAGCGGTTCAAGGAGCGGCTCGGCGTGGGGCGGGAGCAGCTCGGAAGACGGCGCGGAACATCTCGCCTGCTCCAGGGCTGAGATTCCGGGTATGTGGTTAAAGTATTTTATTAGCATTAGTTTAGTTTAATCGCAGTAGGCTAGATCCTTCTTGGGATGGTCAGAACCATCCCAAGTCGGCATAGATCTTGGCATAGGGTCTTGGACCTTAGGGCTAAGTTAAAAATGTTTTAACTGCATGTTAATTTAGATTAACTAGTTTTTCTTCCGCTGCTATTTGTTTTTCTGTCTATGTTCCGTCCGACTTAGGACGGGACTAGAGTTATTGTGCCCTAAGGGACCGCCAATTCCCAACACTAATGACACCAGGTGGCACATCTTGTGGAATGTTTGATGGAATATCTCGTGGAATGTTTTGTGGAATATCTCGTGGAATATCTCGTTAAATTGCTAAAGGAATATCTCGTAAGAAAGCATGTAGTCGATACACATGACACGGGGGTTTGGGGTAACTCATTGTAGAGAAAGTGTGGGAGCTATGACCGGAGACACTCTCTCTCGTCCCGTCTCGTCTCGTTTTCAAAGTATGTTGTAGTTGACGCCCGAGATTTGCTCCCCGTGGCAATGGAGATGACCCATGGTTGCATATCATACTTTCCTACATGAGTCACGTAGTTACTTTTGCACAGTCACTGTACTTTACTTGTCACGTTATGAGCTACAGTAGCAGTCTGTTACACTTGCACTCCCATGTACAGATGTTCTCTCTTTTCAGTGTTGTTTACTTTTACCACTCAGTTGCTCAGTTACTTTACTTTCACACTTGTACAAACACTGCACCGTACCTTACTTTACTTTCACTTTGCCATACTTGTACACCGATTCTTTTCTTTATTTAGAATTGTTGTGACTTACCTTCGGTTCCACTTGTGGCACCGGGCAGACGACGACCTGATCGAGGTGATTGCCCCAGAGTATGAGGAGCCTGTATACGACCCAGAAGCTGCGGAGTTTTTTTTGTGCTTGAGTGTGTGTTGTGAGATGTATTTCCTTTTCCGCATTTCCTTTCCGTATTTTCTTTATGTATTCTGGTGAGAGAGTGCTGGTTGTTGTTGTACTTTAATTTGTGGACAGTAATAATGTTGAATGCTAGTTTGAGTGTTGTTGGTATATCTCTGCGTTGTGGCTATGCTGATTTCACTGGTAAACTGCGAAACCTGTGCAAATACCAACTAAGTAACGGGCCCCCGAGAGCGGGTCGTTACATAGGCTGCACATGAGTAACTTGGTCGCCTCGGTAGATGACAGGCGACCCGGTTGTACGCCTGGCGGGCTCGAATGGAAGCAGGCGCCCAACCAGCAAGGTTCGAGGCGAAGTGCGCCCTTCCCACTAGTCGAGGCGGACTTCAAGGTTGATGGGCGACGAGCGGGCCAGGGATGAACAAGTGATTAACCTGCGAGGTTGGGACGAAAGGGCGAGCTGGCTGTGTGGCGGGCTTGGATGGAGGTCGGAGTATCACGATTTTTAGGTCGTAACACCATTGTTTACACCAGTCAGCACTTAGAATGTTTGATTACTTTTATTGTGGGCTTGGTATCATAATTTAACTTTAGTCTGACTCTGAATTGTATATTATCAATGTTGCCCTCTGTTTGAACCCCTAAGACCAGTCCCAGCAGCCGCATTTTGCGGACTTTATGCAATAAACTCCCCGCCCAAACTGCCCCTCCCTCCGACGCATTCCAACGAGAAGCGCCCAAAATGTGGGATTTTGGGCAATTAAATTAATTTTTTAACGATATAGTCGTTGGGATTTTTGGTCAAATTTGAAGGGGATATTTTTTTTCAAAAAAAAAGTATCGGTTAGTATCCGTTGGGGCCTTGAAGTTCTATAAATACGAGACAAATTTCACTTGTGTTTTCACACATCCCATTCTTTGTTTATCTCTTTACATCTCCACTATATTCTTTATAATCATTTTTCCTATGGATCCAAATCAATCCTTTTTCTATCAATTTATGTTAGGTTCTTCAAATTCTCCTTCATAATCAAATGCTCAAAAATTTGTATTTTTTAGGAAAATTCGGCCAAAATCACCATCACGCATTTTGGGAAAAGTCCCCCGCTAGGTGTGAAGCGCATTTTGGTGGAGGATTTTGGCCAGGGTCTCCTTTTTAATTCATCTGATCATATATTTATTGAAAATTGCTAGCTTTTCATGCTAAAAGTCATCTAAATCATGGAGCCAAAAATTATTTCTCATCATTGTATTATGTCTATGCGAAACAACAGCAAACAATTCATTTTTAGTGATTGACGGGGATACATGCATCAAAGATCTATCCTTTACTTGAAATAAATGTGTTTTGGATTAAGAAGATTTTCGGTATTCTTGGTTATGCGCAAAGTAAAAACTTCAAATCTAGGTAACACCTGACCGAAGTAAAAATTTAAACCGTTGTGCGTGGATCAAAACGGCGGGTGCGCAATGTAACTCCCATGATTTTACCTAAGAAATAAGTTTCGAAAAGCAAGTCAGTATCTCGGAGGGTCCTAGCTGCAAAACTCTCTCTTCTTCGTTCTCTTGGCCTCCCTTTTCTCCCGCAAAAAAACCCTAGAAAAACCCAGACCAACAAAAAAAATTCCCAAAACCAAAATAAAAGCTCGGGAAAAAAATGGAGCTTTCTTTGAGCGGGAACGCACTCAAAACATTCACTCGCTCCATCACCTCCCTCGCCCGCGTCGGCACCGAGCTCGTCATCCAAGCTTCTTCCTCTCAGGTCCCCTCTATCTATATCTAAACCAGAACCTTACTCTTTCTCTCTAACTTTCTCCATCTGAACTCGCAGCTGGCATTCCACACTCTCAACTCGTCTCGATCGGCGTACCAGTCGATCACCTTCAAGCCCGACTTCTTCGACGCTTTCAACGTTCAATCTAATGATTCGAACAGTTCGGATCCGATCCAATGCAGCGTTTTGCTGAAGTCGGTGTGCTCGATTCTTCGGACGCCCGTGTCGACCGTCGATCGCCTGTCAGCGGTCTTGCAATCTGCTGATGCGTCCAAGCTCCAGTGGACTCTTCAGTGCCTCAATGGTAATTTTAAGAATTTTTTGTAGTTCAATCACTTATTTCGGTCGAACACATGGGGTGCAAAAAGTAACGAACGAAACATTTGAGAGAAATAAACAATGAGCACTGTTAACGGGACTAGTTTGGCCGGGCCCGGAAGAGCCAAGTCAACTACGACTGGTCAACCAGACTACTACGACCTTGGGGCCTCGGCCCAAGTATCTCACGGGCGGGCCGCGCTTCTACACCCATGACGAAGGCACACTTTCACGGTGGAGGAAATCGGGGCCCAAGTCAAGGAAACATTCACCAAGTGCCATCACTCTCGCCGATAATGGCTCGACTTAAATGGCCTTCACTCTATAGCCATCATGGCTCAGCTTAATGGCTCGGCTTAATGGCCCGACTTAAATAGCCATCACTCTCCAGCCACCAAAGCCCGCCAAATGTGGCAACCGCCCGAGTCCATCACTCCAGCCATCATGGCCACCTTAAGGGCATTCGCCTCCTCATCAAGACGGGCGCGATTAGTGGGGGTCAAAACTTCCCACATTTGCACGTCCCCATGAATGATGGCCATGTGACATCATGGCACGTTATCAGGACGAGTCACCTATATGAGGGGAGGAGATCCATCATCCAAAGGGACCGCATCTCAGGTATCTAAAACCTAAGGTACTCCATCAACGACCTAGCTCCCCCATCTCATCTCCTTCCTCCCCCGCTCGCGCCGTGAGACGCCGTTCCGATCTCCTCACGAGTCGAACCGTCTCCGCCGGGCCTCCTCTCTCAGATCTCTATCTGACTTAGGCATCGGAGGGGATTTGGCCGGAACCTAGGTCCGGCCCCCTGACGAGCGTTCTCGTCTGCGCAGGTGGACAGCGGATCAACGGGCCGAGGCTTCCCCTCGCCCCTCTCCAACCTCACAATCAGCTGGACGAGTGAGGCTTCCCCTCACCGTCCGCCCGCCGAGGCCGAGCGCAACCCGCCGAGGCCGAGCGTCACGACCCGAGCCGAGGCTTCCCCTCGCCCTTCGCCGAACACGCACCTAACTGGACGACCGAGGCTGCCCCTCGTCTTCCTTCCTCCGAGGCCGTGCTCGTCTGTCCGAGGCCGTGCGTCTCAACCAGGGCCGAGGCTTCCCCTCGCCCCATCTGCACCGATTTGAAGCCCCTGAGGGACCCAAGCGGGCCCCTTGACCACGTTGACCGGGTTCTCCGCGGTCAACGCCTTGTAGTGAGAAAACACTCTGAAACATCTGGCGCCTTCTGTGGGAACGAGTTAACACCTATGCCATCAACCACATTAGCACCGAATCGTTCAACTAAATCGAAAATTGGAGAGACTGACTGCGGAAGTAAAGGCATACAACGTCATCGTACTTTCGCACACTCTCAACTCGTGAGGATTTACCCCTCACGCCCTTCATCCCCAAAACCCCATGGGGAAGAAACACCAGCATTTGGACCTAAAATTCCTTTTCTGTACCAAGGCTTTCTGAAAGATGAAGCCCCCCTTTTCCTAATCTCAAGGTTCAGATTCTCGAGCATGGGTCCGCCGTCATCCGACCTTATTACACCATGTGCTCGACCCATCTCTCACCTTGGCGAGATCCCGCCACACCTTTCAAGCCGCTTGACGGCGATCTCGACGAGTTCGGCGACGATGAGGTGTGAGTCTTCTTCCCCATCTTCGAAGGACAGCGATCCCGTGGGTAAGTTCTTCGATGAGGCGTGGATGGAGACTCCCCCGAAGGGGAAAATGCCACCGGCGATAACGACAGATCCCGCCTGGTAGGGAGTTCAGGACCACGAATCAGCGGATCTCGGCGGTTTCGGGTTCAGGCGATCCCGTCGTGACGCTCACCGGCCAGCTCTTCTCCGACAAGAAGCTCGTCCCGTGCCGGCTGAGGTTGTCCCTACCACCGGAGGACAGGTCGCAGGGGCCGCTAAGATCGAGGGTGAGATCCGAGATCGCGACGTCGGACCATTCGATTTCATCGCCGAGGGCTCTGGAACGCACAAAGTCTCTGGCAGAAGCTCCTCTGCCTGAGGAAACATGAAGACACCTCATCGGCCTCCAAGCCCGATGGCTTCACCATCTACACCAAGCGCAAGATCCGGGATGCCGATGTCATCAAGATCAACCACCCCCCAGCGAACCCCAGGAAGGTGACCATGCTGAGGAGCTCGGACGGCGAAGAATTCGAGATTGAGGAAGCCCGGAGATCTCCGCAAGTATCACGACGAAGATCTTGTTGCCTGCGATCAACAACCGACCCTACGGTTTTGCAAGTCTACAAAGGAGGCTTGTGCCTGGATCTGCAAATCAAAGACCACCAAGCTCAGGGATTTTCTCTCCTACGAACATCCAACTCTGGGCTGCCCGGCTTCGAGGTTGGGCATGATCCGAGGTCCACCGATCGATCGGTGATGACGTATGCTCAGATCGGTCCATCGATTGGTTGTTGATAAATGGCGGCAAGAACGGGAACGACGCGTGACCGGTCAGGACTGGGGCTGAACGGATCCCTCTGTCGGGCTGTCGACATTGCCGACCCTTCGTATACAGAAGATTCCCTACAAGCTCAATTCCAGATTAAGGCTCCATCATGTTGATCGGGGATTCTCTTTCCCTGAGGATGTCGATCGTTGGTTCTTCATCTGAACAAGCAGATGTTTGTTTCTTCATCTGAACAAGCAGATCTCCACCCGCCTGTGTGTCGGATAGGCTGAGCTGTTCTTATCGTACCAGTTCAGGCCGAGGCCGAGGCCGACCCCTGAGGAGGTCGACCAGTTCAGGCCGAGGCCGACCCCAGAGGAGGCCGACCAGTCCAGGCCGAGGCCGATCCCAGACGAGGCTGACCAGTTCAGGCCGAGGCCGAGGCCGACCCCAGAAGAGGCCGAAGCCGACCCAACAAAAAGGTCAAACTGTCCTCTTCCCCCTTGCTAATTAATTGTGTGCTTTCAGACAACTAGAAGAGCTTCCCTGACAATTCTCCTCTCTTAAACTTCTTGCGAGATGGTGATAAAAAGCCACATCCTCCGGTTTCAACAAATGCCTCACAAAAAGCTTGTAAGGCTGCCATGGTCGCGACGACGTCGGATCACACGGCGATCGGCATTGCGGCCTCGGTCAGCCTGAGGGAGAGGCGCACGGTGCGCGTCTAGATCCAGGGACGGGCCAGGAAGGTGCGGGGCTACGAGTGGCTTGGCAAGGCCACCAAGGAGAATGGGATCTCGATCGAGTTCAGACAAGAGACAACACCAACGACCCTCGAAAGCGTCTGGCGCGCACCGTCTGCCTTGTCCCCCCCCCCCCCCCCCCCCCCCCCCCCCCCCCCCCCCCCCCCCCCCCCCCCCCCCCCCCCCCCCCCCCCCCCCCCCCCCCCCCCCCCCCCCCCCCCCCCCCCCCCCCCCACCCCCCCCCCCCCCCCCCCCCCCCCCCCACCCCCCCCCCCCCCCCCCCCCCCCCCCCCCCCCCCACCCCCCCCCCCCCCCCCCCCCCCCCCCCCCCCCCCCCCCCCCCCCCACCCCCCACCCCCCCCCCCCCCCCCTCGACGGCCGTCAGGCCAACACCGTGCTGCCATCGCCAAACATATGGGCTGAGCTCCCATCACTGCGCCGCCCCAGCCGAACTACCTTGGTCGCGCCGCCGAACTGACAAAAGCTGGGGCCGGAGCTGGAGCAGGAGCAAGGATCCAGACATAAGCGGAGCTGGAGCTGGAACAACGATCTAGACGAAAGCTAGAGCTAGAGCTGGAGCTGAAGTTGGGAATGGAACTGGAGCTGTGTCTATACGAGGCCGACCCGTCCAAGAGGAGGCCGACCACACCAGTTCAACACGAGGAGGCCGACCAGACGAGTCCGACCGCCTTGCCAAAGATCGGAGTCTCAACGCCAAGCCACCTTGTCGAGCTTACAGGGTTATCCCCACGGCGGCGGAGATATTGAACCAGTCGAGCAACCAAGCAGCTCCTCCAACCGCGGCCGAGCCGATCTGGCCGAAGCACCACCGTCTGAGTTCGAGCATCCAGACCGCTCCTCCGACCGTGGCTGAGCCGATCTGGCCGAAACACCACCGTCCGAGTTCGAGCGCTCCTCCAACCGAGCTACAGGGTCCCCGCTTGCCGAACAGCTCCTGCATCCACCCGAGCTGGACGAAGTAATTGCAGAGCGCCACCATGGAATCATTGAAAGTATTTACAAGGTCCTCGCTTCTTCGTCGGCCGTAAGTCGAGGGGCAACTCCCCTCGCCACTGAACGAACAGATCGGACGAAGGACCGGGGCAACTCCCCCGGTTAGCCGACCGAACGAATCTCCTTCGTCGGCCGTAAGTCGAGGGGCAACCCCCCTCGCCACCGAACGAATCTCCTTCGTCGGCCGTAAGTCGAGGGGCAACCCCCCTCGCCACCGAACGAATCTCCTTCGTCGGTCGTAAGTCGAGGGGCAACCCCCTCGCCACCGAACAAATCTCCTTCGTCGGCCGTAAGTCGAGGGGCAACTCCCCTCGCCACCGAACGAATCTCCTTCGTCGGCCGTAAGTCGAGGGGCAACCCCCCTCGCCACCGAATGAATCTCCTTCGTCGGCCATAAGTCGAGGGGCAACCCCCCTCGTCACCGAACGAATCTCCTTCGTCGGCCGTAAGTCGAGGGGCAACTCCCCTCGCCACTGAACGAATCTCCTTCGTCGGCCGTAAGTCGAGGGGCGACTCCCCTCGCCACCGAACGAATCTTCTTCGTTGGCCGTAAGTCGAGGGGCGACTCCCCTCGCCACCGAACGAATCTCCTTCGTCGGCCGTAAGTCGATGGGCGACTCCCCCCGCAACCGAACGAATCTCGGGCTGGCGATCTATCGTCCCTAGCCAAACTCCGCAAGACGGACCAAAGGTGTGCAGAGAGTACAACTTCTTCCCCATTATACTACATCTCCCGACCTCCACCTCAACAATGGTAGAGCTCAGAAGATGGGGGCATGTTAACGGGACTAGTTTGGCCGGGCCCGGAAGAGCCAAGTCAACTACGACTGGTCAACCAGACTACTACGACCTTGGGGCCTCGGCCCAAGGATCTCACGGGCGGGCCGCGTTTCTACACCCATGACGAAGGCCCACTTCCACGGTGGAGGAAATCGGGGCCCAAGTCAAGGAAACATTCACCAAGTGCCATCACTCTCGCCGATAAAGGCTCGACTTAAATGGCCTTCACTCTATAGCCATCATGGCCCGGCTTAATGGCTCGGCTTAATGGCCCGACTTAAATAGCCATCACTCTCCAGCCACCAAAGCCCGCCAAATGTGGCAACCGCCCGAGTCCATC
This sequence comes from Scilla litardierei, assembly GCA_030789695.1. Classification (NCBI taxonomy): domain Eukaryota; kingdom Viridiplantae; phylum Streptophyta; class Magnoliopsida; order Asparagales; family Asparagaceae; genus Scilla; species Scilla litardierei. The sequence continues at coordinate 170,781,024 of CM061132.1, forward strand.
ACTCCAGCCATCATGGCCACCTTAAGGGCATTCGCCTCCTCATCAAGACGGGCGCGATTAGTGGGGGTCAAAACTTCCCACATTTGCACGTCCCCATGAATGATGGCCATGATGTCACATCATGGCATGTTATCAGGACGAGTCACCTATATGAGGGGAGGAGATCCATCATCCAAAGGGACCGCATCTCAGGTATCTAAAACCTAAGGTACTCCATCAACGACCTAGCTCCCCCATCTCATCTCCTTCCTCCCCCGCTCGCGCCGTGAGACGCCGTTCCGATCTCCTCACGAGTCGAACCGTCTCCGCCGGGCCTCCTCTCTCAGATCTCTATCTGACTTAGGCATCGGAGGGGATTTGGCCGGAACCTAGGTCCGGCCCCCTGACGAGCGTTCTCGTCTGCGCAGGTGGACAGCGGATCAACGGGCCGAGGCTTCCCCTCGCCCCTCTCCAACCTCACAATCAGCTGGACGAGTGAGGCTTCCCCTCACCGTCCGCCCGCCGAGGCCGAGCGCAACCCACCGAGGCCGAGCGTCACGACCCGGGCCGAGGCTTCCCCTCGCCCTTCGCCGAACACGCACCTAACTGGACGACCGAGGCTGCCCCTCGTCTTCCTTCCTCCGAGGCCGTGCTCGTCTGTCCGAGGCCGAGCGTCTCAACCAGGGCCGAGGCTTCCCCTCGCCCCATCTGCACCGATTTGAAGCCCCCGAGGGACCCAAGCGGACCCCTTGATCACGTTGACCGGGTTCTCCGCGGTCAACGCCTTGTAGTGAGAAAACACTCTGAAACAAGCACAATCGAGAGGGACCTCTAAGATGGTCCTCTCTTTGGATTTTCCAATAGGGTTCCAATAAACAACTTAAACTTAAAGTTTTATCCATATATGAGACTTAAAATCATGCAAGAGATGAGATCTATAAGCCATGCATACATCAATCTACCAAAAATACACATAAGGAGAGTAGTTACTCATAATAAACAAAGACAACATTTTTGATTCCAAAAACATTATCCAATAGTTCTAACAAGTAGCAAAGATCAAGGAAAAAAAGAAAAATATAAACTTCAATACAAAAGGAACCCCCTTTTGAGATGATTCCTAAGCTTTTTCCTTGAGCTTACGCGCCTAACGACCGTATTGGGTCCAACCTGTCTCCATGATTGTGTATCAATTGTTTCTTATATTGCCAGTATAGGCAACTAGTTTGAACAGCAGGTTAGATGTTTGTGAACTTCTATTTGACCCTGATAACACTTAATTCATATTTGGGACTGCCTCTGTCCTCAAAGTACCCCAAATCTTAGATGTATAGCAGATTGGTAGATAAATGCAAAAAAAGACTAATGGGATGGACCCTAACTTCGCTATCGATATCTGGTAGGTTTAAGTTGGTCAGGACGGTTATATATGGAATGGTCTCTTTTTGGATGCAAGCCTTCCGAGTCCCCCATTGTTTATTTATAGGGCTGTTGACGAACGAGCTTGAACGAGCTTGAACGGTGAGCTTGGTTTTGTTCATGAACAAAATCCATGTTCAAGCTCTGTTCGTTTACTAACCGAGCTCTAAAAACCTGTTCAAGCTTGTTCGTTAAGTTTACCGAACGAACGTAAACGAACGTAAACGAACATTTGCCGAGCTTGTTCACGAGTAGTTCATCGAACGTTCTGTTCGTTAACAAGACTTATCGAGCTTGTTCGTGAACATGTTCAGAACATGTTCGTGAACACACAATCAATTTTGTTCATGAACAGATTTTCAATCAAACAAACGAACGTCAATTTTTTAATTAGGAATAATAATATTTAAACATAATTGCCAATGACTAAATCAATTAAATAAAAGATTTAAATATTTGCAGGATAAAAACAAATAAATCCAGCATAATAGCTCCATAGATCACATTACAAGCATCCATTCCAAGCATAGTAAAAAAAGTATTTGTCTAAATTTACTATTTTCTGTACATATTCATTCACGAACACTTAACGAGCTTGTTCATGAACATCACTTAACGAGCTTGTTCACAAACACTTAACGAGCTTGTTCATGAACATAAATGAACGAACACAGTTATGTTCAAGCTCTGTTCGTTTACTAACCGAGCTCTAAAAATCTGTTCAAGCTTGTTCATTAAGCTTCCTAAACGAACGTAAACGAACATATACCGAGCTTGTTCACGAGTAGTTCGTCGACCGTTCTGTTCGTCAACAGCCCTATTATTTATACCAGATATCGTAAATCACTTATTTATAGGCTTACAATTGTAAACAAACCTGATCACTCTTTCGGGTGGTGACGAAACCGTCCTGACCACACTCACGTGGTGAATTCATCCAATGTTTGTTATCACTTAATACATCTTTCAGATAGATTTTTAACAAAAATATGAATTAAGTGTTATCAGGGTCAAATAGAAGTTCACAAACACCTAACCTGTTGTTCAAACTAGTTGCCTATACTGGCAATATAAGAAACAATTGATACACAATCATGGAGATCCTTACCCTTGAATATCATTCTTTAGCTAAGATCAAAATAAATTGGTTTCAGATCATTTTCAAAAATATCCTTCATAGCACCACTCCCGTGAATCCTACTTCTCCACTTCACCATGGTCACTACCTCACTTATATCTTCGTATCTGCCGGAATTGATATTGAGAGTGAGACCCACTTTGTTGATCCCATGACTTTATTTGATACTCTTAACCGCATGAGTCTTCATGCAGATCCCAGTAAGAATTTTGATGACATTGAAGATGATGATGATGAAGCTCAGCCTATGGAGGCGAAGCATCTTTTGCTGAAGACATCTTTCAGGTAGCTTTTTAACAAAAATATGAATTAAGTGTTATTAGGGCGAAATAGAAGTTAACAAACACCTAACCTGCTGTTCAGATAGCTTATTTGTTTGTTATCAGAATAGTATTTGCTCGCTATTAAATACGAGATTTGATATTGACAGAATATACAATTGTCAGTACATATGGCTATCCTATAATGTTATCATAATAGTATTTGCTCGCTACATAACCATACTACCAGGATGTATTGATATATCAAATATAATGTGTAATAATGTCCTCGTATTTAATAGTTACATAACATAAAATGATAACAAACATTTGTGAACGTTTTTACCGTGTGTGTTAAGTGTTCCAGGATCGACTAGCGTATGGATACCAAAATGAAGAATAGTATTTGCTCAATTGTGTACATAGGGCTATCCTATAATGTTATCAGAATATGGGAGATGGAGGAAAATGGGGACGCCTCTTTAGATTTGATATTGACAGAATGCTATTCTTCATACTAATCGCTTACGTGCTCCTCCACCGTACGGCTGTACACCAGTATGTCGTCGAAGAAGACTAAGACAAACTGCCGAAGGTATGGCTGAAATATCTTGTTCATCAATGCCTGAAAAGTAGCGGGCGCATTCGTCAGCCCCTCCTATAATGTTATCAGAATACTATTTGCTTGCTACATAAGCATACTACCAGGATATATTGATATATCAAATATAATATGTAATAATGTCCTCGTATTTAATAGTCACATAACATAAAATAAGGAAATATCAATATATAACGAGACCTACTTAGATTTGGTGTAGTCCAACATTGAAGCAAATACTATTCTTCATTTTGGTATCCATACGCTAGTCGATCCTAGAACACTTAACACACACGTTAAAAACGTTCACAAATGTTTGTTATCATTTTATGTTGTGTAACTATTAAATACGAGGACATTATTACACATTATATTTGATATATCAATATATCCTGGTAGTATGCTTATGTAGCGAGCAAATACTATTCTGATAACATTATAGGATAACCCTATGTACCGACAATTGCATATTCTGTCAATATCAAATCTCGTATTTAATAGCGAGCAAATACTATTCTGATATCAAACAAATAAGCTATCTGAACAGCAGGTTAGGTGTTTGTGAACTTCTATTTGACCCTGATAACACTTAATTCATATTTTTGTTAAAAAGCTATCTGAAAGATGTCTTCAGCAAAAGATGCTTCGCCTCCATAGGCTGAGCTTCATCATCATCTTCTTCTATGTCATCAAAATTCTTACTGGGATCTGCATGAAGACTCATGCGGTTAAGAGTATCAAATAAAGTCTTGGGATCAACAAAGTGGGTAAAGTCATGGGATCAACAAAGTGGGTCTCACTCTCAATATTAATTCCGGCAGATACGAAGATATAAGTGAGGTAGTGACCATGATGAAGTGGAGAAGTAGGATTCATGGAAGTGGTGCTATGAAGGATATTTTTGAAAATGATCTGAGACCAATTTATTTTGATCTTGGCTAAAGAATGATATTCAAGGGTGAGGATTATAGGATAGCCCTCACCATGGGTCTATCCAATATTCAACAACAAACCCAGAGGATTTAACCCTTTTTAATAACACTCAAAAATAAACCCGATCACACTTACGGGTGGTGATCCTACCATGACAACCTGATTACTCTTTCGGGTGGTGACGAAACCGTCCTGACCACACTTATGTGGGGAGTATGCGGGGAGCCAATATTATTCTGTCAATATTAAATCTAACATTATAGGATAGCCATATGTACTGACAATTAATCAAATCAGAATAGTATTTGCTCAATTGTCAGAATAGTATTTACACTTACGTGAGGAGTACATAGGGCTATCCTATAATGTTATCAGAATAGTATTTGCTCAATTGTCAGTACATAGGGCTATCCTATAATGTTATGTGGTGAAGGTGTTTGGAACACCCTCGCCAAATCTGCAGGTTTTTTAGCTAGTTGAACTGTCCAACATTGGAATTGTTTGTTTACAATTGTAAGCCTATAAATAAGAATTTTTTGATAGTTCAATCACTTACATCATTTTAATAATGTATTTGACATAAACACATACTTTGTTCTTATTTTTGTTAAAAAGCTATCTGAAAGATGTGTTAAGTGATAACAAACATTGAACAGCAGGTTAGGTGTTTATGTCACTTGTTAGATTTGCCTTCAAAACTGCAGAATTTCACCAATTGGCAGCTTTGCAGAACTTTGTAGTGAATAAGAACAAAGTAGGTGTATATATTTGTCCCATTAAAAAAGAGGCATTTGATTTTGTCATGTGAAGGTCGTTTTCGGCTTAAATTTTATTTTTGTTCTGTAAACTTAGGTGAAAAGAGCTCATCAGATGCCATAAATTCTTGACAAGGATTTAACTTATCATTTATAACAAGCGAAAGAAATTGAGTTTGCAGATGAAAATGTTGAGAGAGAATAGATAGAAGTGTAAGGCTTAAAGGAATATCCATAGACCATGTTCTAAAACTATAAATATTGGCCAGTCTATCTTTGAAGCTAAGCACAACTCTTTTTATGAGCTATTTGTAAGCAACTGTGATTGGGCTTTGGAGGTTTATATGTAAAAACATTCACCCAAAGGGTATGATCGATGACTTTATGCACAATGTATGAATGAAAATGGCTTTCCCATCAATGTATGAATGAAAATGGCTTTCCCATTTTCAGGCGTCAAAAAGACATATTGGATCAGTTGCAATGTGGAGCCTGACATCCAACACTTGTCCCTGGATCGAAGAAGGTTTCCAAGTAGTTTTGTTGTGAGGCCTAGAGATTTGACACGGTTGCTCTCCAATTTCCAGACATCGCTTCAGGAGATTACTATCATTGCTACAGAGCCCTCGGCCGTGCCTTCTGATGTTGCAGGAGAGATTGGGGGGAAGTCAGTTGAGTTGAGGAGCTATACTGATCCTACGAAAGGTTTTATATTGGGAAACTTGGATATATGGGTTGTTTTATATGGCATATTTGTTGTTAAGGCTGTTAAATTGGTTTCTCTGTTTGCAGATAATAGTGATTCTGCTCTGCACACACAGCTTTGGATTGACCCAGCTGAAGAGTTTGTACAGTATAGCCATGTTGGGGATCCTGTTGATGTTACTTTCGGGGTGAAGGAACTAAAGGTGAAAATAACTTGTGTGAAGCCGGAAATTGCGTGTTGATTTTAAAGCTAACAGATTCGTAAAAGTTAACACACACTAACATATCAAACACTGTGTGAGACCCAGTTCAAGCCTTAATGGGATCCTTTCAATATCTTGAATCAACCATGCATTGTAACTGCTTTCTTGGCTTTCTCTAGATTATAATGGTGTAAATCTTTCCATTCTCATACCCTGTGCATTCAAGAACATTCCAGATACTCTGCATACGCAGCCAATTATGGCGTCCTCATGTCTTTTAGACAGCTAGTCTCAAAGTTCTGATTTAGAAAATTAAACCAGAAGAACATGGGTCACCGTTCTTAAGTTATAATTCAGGAAAAGCCAACGAGAAGATTATACGTTACTACAGTCATATGTGTGCAGGAAATCCAATAAAGTGATTTGGAGCCTAGATAAGACCCATATGAGCCATATCTCCACTCTATATATTGGTGGAAGCACCAATGCGCTATAGTTGGTAGCAACAGTAATACGTTCTTATCCTAAGTATTACCCATTTGGCAGAAAACCTTCCTTTTGCTGTTGCTTTTAACATTCCTCATCCTCTTAGATTAAAAGTTAACATGTTTTTATCTGTGCAGTGCTTGCCTAATTTTGTTTTGGTTTGTCCATGCTAGGCATTTCTTTCGTTTTGTGAAGGATGTGAGGTTGACATACACATTTTCTTTGAGAAAGCTGGCGAGTAAGCATGTACAATTCCAATTTGTTTTCCCTCTTTTTACTCATTTTGGATATTATATTGTTATATATACCCTGTGATATATCCTACTAATGTTTCAACTACTTTGCTGCTAAATGCAGACCTATCTTAATGGCCCCAAGATTTGGTTTCGACAATGGGGCAGGCTCAGACTTTGATGCGACTCTCGTCCTAGCGACCATGCTTACCTCTCAACTTACTGAAGGAAATAACCCTGATCTGCCACGAACTGCTTCTGTACATCAAGCCCAAGATATCCGTGGAAATGGTTCACAGTTGGAAAGAGCTAGATCTGGCACCCGACCAGCAGTTTCCGAGCATCCATCTGACAACACAAAGATTTGGTCTGACCTTTCAGGTGCCTTTTCTACATGGTGTATTAACGTAATATTAGCGCCAACTTCATAGTCTCGCCTTATGCAACTTTTATTTCCTAAACAGGAAGTGCTGCAAGGAGCTCTGATGGTAACATGGACAGACAAGATCACACGGAAGGAAATCCAAATTCCAGCATGCATAATGGCATGAACATGCCTGATATGATGAATTCATCAAAGGCTCCGCCTGAACGAGATGAAGTTCCTGACGTGTATCCTGATGACGTGTATCCTGACGTACATTTTAAAATATATTTCTTGCAATTTACTTTTGAAGTTGATTCTTCTATGCTTGCGGGTGCAACTTTCGTTGCAGTGATATAGTTGATACCTACCATATAGCTTTTAGTATCTTAGCCAAGAGCCTTAGCAACTAGCTAGTAATCTTTACGACCTTAAATTATCTTGTTCAATTTATTATGAGATGTACTTTACAATTCAACTTCCACATGTCCATATATTGGTATAATATATATCTTGACTTCATCTGGGCATATTTGTGGGTAGGTCAATTATAATATGTTAGTGTACTAGTCATAATCCGTGCCACGGACACGGTTCATTTAAGATTTTCCCCACGAAATCATTGTTCCACAAAAAAATATTTCCACAGCCAAAATTGCGCGGAACAATAAATTAGCGTAAAAATATTTAGTGGCACGGGCGCCTTCGGCGCGAAACAACAAATTCGGCGTACAACAACAATTTAGCGTAAAAAATTTAGCGGACGCCTTTGGCGCGGAACAACAAATTAGCGTTAAAAATTTTAGCCCGCGCCTTCAGCACGGAACAACAAATTCGGCGTTGAACAAAAAATTAGCGTAAAAAAATATAGTGTGCGTATTCGGCGTGGGAAATTATTCTCATCTTGTTGCCACATGCGTCGAAGAGACAGTGGGCCCTGCGTTGAGGGAGAGATCATTCGATCTGCAGCAACATTCGATCTGAGTTAAAGTTTTTTTTACCAAATGCATTAATTGCGTGCACTCTGCTATTCCCCAGAAATTTTCATTCGCTAAAAAGTTTCATTTCCCTAGAAATGTTTTTCCTCCAAAACTTTCCACAAAATCTTATCTCAACCATTCATTCCTCAAGATTAAATCCAAGACGTCTTTCTATCAACATGTTTGTCCTAGTCAGCTTGTCCTAGTCAGCCCTAGGATTCAAAAACAGTTGTCAAATATAATATAGATTTTTAATTCTGGAGTCTGTCTTTGACAATATAATGTTCATATCTGCAATATAATCATAAGAGCAAACTACTTTAATAAATTGTGCGCTTTGATACTTAGCTATCCTTTAGTCAAATTGGAGCATGGGTGAGAATCATGTCACAACTTGCATGATGCCATTCAAATGCACTAATTTATGAAACTAATAATTGATGGGCCAGAACATTTTCAAAGTATATTTAGCAAGTTTACTAATCCTTCATTAATAGCCCCAATATTAGTCGTGTACTGAGGGCAGTCCTTCAACATATGTGCCCTAAGGCTAATCATGATTCCCTGCACTGTAATGTGTAGCACTTAAAGGACCACATTGATTGGTCTTGAGTCTTGACAACCCCACTTATTGTTATGGAGTGGAAACTTACAATTCTTTGGCCTGCTTATCCTTTTAATTGTTAATCTGATTCTCGAGTTGCACTTGAACATTTTTTTCTCTACTTTTGATTGAGTTCCATTGTTTACGCTGCTCTTTCGCTGTGAGGAATACAATTATTCTAGAAACTAAAAGCTCTAGCCAAATTAATTTGCTAAAGAATTTGGAGAATCATGCTTAAACACTATTATTGTAACAATCAAGAAATATTAATTTCATATATGAAGGGAAATTGACAGCTTCTTTTAGGAGCTTGTTTATAAACTACGATGCATATGTATATGTGTATGTATGTGTGGGTTGGCGGGTGGGCGGGTGGGGATGGGGGTATGTAGGTTTTGGGGGCACGTGTGCACGGGTGTGTCTTGTAAACAGGGGCTAATTGTCCCCCTGGGCTAGAGTGGCACTGATGCGTCACACACTAGCTATTTTTAATGATCGGAAGCATTCATGTTGATCTACTCACGTTAAAACCCCAAAATATCAAAAATCAAGTGAACCCATGCATTTTGCTCATTGATAGGACCGTTTTGAAAAGCTTCTATTATCGTATTTCTAAGAATCTGATCAACAAGTAAAGAGCGGGTTTACTAAATTTTTGGTGTAACTGGTTTTTAGCATGGGAAGATCAACAACATAAAAACTTTTCAATCATCAAAAAAATTGGCGGGGTATGCGACACAACAACACTACGAGGCTAGAAGACCACAATAGCCCCCCCCCCCCCCCCCCCCCCCAAACCCACAAAAACAAACAAACAAACAAACAAAAACACACACGCACACACACACACACTCTCTCTCTCTCCAGCCCCACACCCATCTACAATTCTTTTTTGCAGGACTGTAATAGGTGACAAACACAAAACTTTAGAAGACATTAAATGTTGGAAGCCAGGAGAGAGGAGAGGTGGATCAGTAGATGGAAAATATGTTCATTACTGTAAATGATGGAAGGAATGAGAGCGTGAGGGAGAGTTGGAATTGGGTTGGGGATTGGTATGTTACAGTGGCTTGGGTCTTTACCAGTGCCCCTTCAGAAATTGGTAGGCGATAATCAGACTCTAGCTTGGGAGGTAGGCTTGTAGAATTAGACTCCACCAAAGGAATTGGACGCTGGCTGTTGGCTACCTTGTGGTCTAATTGCCTACAATGGTTTATATATTGGTTGTTAACTTTGTATCCAGCTTTTATCGTGGCACTGAGATGCACAAGAGTTAGGGTCATGAACAGTAATATTATTTAAATTGGTTGAAATATACCCCCATAGTCCTTAGCGATGATCATGCTAGGGGTCTTGACCTGAACCGTACCAGGCAACAAAGGTCTGCTTCGCGTTCTATTTTGGATTTAATACTCAGTGATTTCTTTATTTCATTAATTTTGTAGATTATGCTCTAGCAGAATTGGTAGTCCTTAGGGAACTTTGAGGTAAATGCTTTACTGCAAGGTTTGAAATCCCGGTTTGGTATCTGTATTGACTTGTAGTTTATAGAATCGGTACCACTGTATTGGAAGTACCGGCCAATGTATATTAAAGTATCAGCTTTGGGTATCAGTTATCTTAACCTATGTGTTGGTAGCAAGTAGAGCTCCACAAGTACTTCATTTATTCGTGGATTTGTTCTCTCATCCAGGACAATGTACTCTATTTGTTTAACCCTCTCCATCAACAATCAACTTTAGCACAGACTTATAAATCGATAAGCTCCTTTCCAGTTTGCTTTCGTATTAGAGCTTGATGTCTAAGCTTCATATTATAAGCACACACACACACTGATACTTACAACCGACAGAATGTCTCTTTCATGTCATCAGTACAGATCTATTTTGGAAACCCCGGTACATATATGTATCTACAGATTTTGTCTTTAAAAAATTTTCAAACCTTACTTTAACCCATTAAATGCAATTCTTTCAACCATTTTATGGAATAGTCAGGAATTTAATATTTTGTAATTCAAAGCCCGAACATTCTCTTGTGATAGTTGTTAGCTAATTCTGATGGTATTGGTGGGTTTCAGATGGATCATATTGGCATACTTGAAGTCCAATAATATATGTTTTGATGTTGACTGATTTCTCAAACCCTACTTTATTGTAGCTGTATTACTTTTTTTGCATATATGTAGACATTGATTAATAAAGCCAGTAAGTGGGTCAATTATTGGCATGGTCTCATCCATTTGAGCATACACTCAGAAAGATACTATCAAAATCTATAAGATTTGCTGTTCGAATTTCAGATCCAGACTAGATTATATCAGTAATTGAGTTGAATACGGTATTAAAGGCTATCACAGCTCTGTTCAGACATCGACTGAAACTTTTTTGGCCCCTTAAGGTTCCCCCAATCATTTACTGCCTTTCATGTTCTCTTTATTCTTTACAAGATCGTTCAAATAATCGTAAGCAGTTTGCTAAGACTGTGTTTAGATAACAGTCATCAATGGTTTATATGATTACTCCGAGATAGTAAATTGACATAATTTGCTAGTTGTAGTGAGAGACTCCATGGACAGTGTAGCTCTTTTACTTTTTAATGTAAGATATATCGAAAATAATTATTAGAAGTTTTCATTTTTGTTCAGATGCACAAATTCAATAATTAATGTTTTCTGAGAAATTTCAATAATTATTAATCACATCAGTTTGATTACATCTATTGGGTACTCCATTTAGAATTAGAATACATTTAAATGGTTGACGTAAAGCTCATCCTAAGCTCAATGTAGCATCTTAGCATAATCGCGTACATATTATGAGTCCGAATGGTAACAGAAGCTAGTGTGTCTTGACAAGATAACCATTTTGTATTGGAACAATTGATAGAATATGGCTTCTGTTTGCTTTGATGTTTGATGGTTTATTTTATTTTATCAGTATTATTTTAGAAATGATGGGGTTGTGCACCAAAGTACCCCAGCCCACATCCATAGCTCCAATTGTTGTTACACACCCTACCAAAAAGATGACAACCCCAATTATAAAGTGGTAGGAAGAAGTTTAAAATGAATCATCCTCTATTACACTCCAAACTGCCAATGAAACCCCAAACCACATGATATGTGCAAACCAAATTAAAAAGGATGGAGAGAATAAGCACATAAATACCATTATTATCATGCCACAAAACACCAAAGATAGTCAACTATGGCAACTTCCATCCACTCAGGGGTATTGGCCTTGGTAGGTTGAACCCTCAATGCCTTCACCAGGCTTTTGCTTTGATGCTATCTTTCAGCATCTGCTCTCATTGAGCATGTGTCCATGACATTCAATTCTGGTTCCTCGCATAACTATTCCACCGGACCACGTCACGGTCTTGGAGGTGTATTCCCTAACCAAACCTCACAAAAGAGCAAATTTTATGAAGCAAAGAAACAGAATGTTGGACCTTATTAGGGAGAATCATGTCTCTCTCTATCACTCTATCCAAGCCACTATCACTCTATCCAACCCAACCAAATAACAACCGTCACATATAAGTCCCATTCAATCTCCCTCAAATAAAAGAGTCATATTCAACCTGCACTGTCTTAAAGTTTTCTTTTGATTCGTCCATAAATCAAGAATATTAGATGCACCCCCAGTAATATGCAAATAAAGTTTATCAAACTGATTGCCCAAACTACACTGCAGAAAGAAATGTGGGCCAGACTCCTCACGATCTCTACACAAAATACACTGATTAGCACACTGAAAGCCTTTATGCTGCAATGCATCAATAGTATTCAATTTTTGATGTATGGATAACCAGACAGTATCTAACTTCAGAGAAGGGATATTCCATATCTGATCAGATGTCTCAAAATTAAGAATATGATAGAAAGATTTCAATGAAAATTGGTCATTTTGCGCCCATATCCATACTTTAATGTCTGCATGCAAGGTCACATCAATGACATCAACCAACTATAACAAACAAACAAAAAAATCCAACAATCTTCCAGTAAGATTTTTAATAAAATCAATCTGCATGCAAGGTCACATCGATGTGTAATATTCTGTTCAAAAACCTGCTTCACTACCTGTATTACCTTTCTTTTCTGCCAAATTATACAAAGAAGGAAAAAGAGAAGCAAGCTGAATATCAGAGCACCAAGCATCATGTTAAACTGAACATCCCGTGCTATCTCCACCTGACAGTTGTAACAAAGGAGTCAAATTGCTTAAGAACTTTTAAAACTCAATAGAACATCCTTCTGTGGATAGCCTAGCTTAAGATCTTACCAATAGTATATTATTGATGTTCACCAACTATCTCCATAATCAATGGTAACGATCAAAAATATCTCCAAAGGCACCTCAACAGTAATCATTTCTTGAAAGCACTTAACTCCTATGATTTGAAGACACAAACACGAGTGTCGCACACCGACACGGACATGGGGTGTTGGGCATGTCAATCATCCATACTTTAGACACGAGAACATATGTCTTCTATATATATTTGTGTGTATGTTTGATCCAATAATTTATATTTTGGGTTTATATTATTTAAAAAATAACTTAATATTAGTAGAATGTTTATAACAATAGTAACTTCCGTGAAAAGAGTGCATAATGTATTTCATGTGGTACATATTTTTGATGTGAATAATAGTGTACATATTTGTAAGTGTCGGACAGATGGACACGTGTCATGTCCTAGTTTGTTGAACACTACAATTTTTGGTTGGGAGAAGTGTACTACATATTTTAGCTAAACTCCTAGTCCACCTTGTTCTTTAGTTTAGATTTGCATAGACACTGCTACCTAACTAGATTTTTATAAGAGATCTCGTTAGATCTTGTCCAACAGAAATTCTTGGCATATCAGTTCTATTTATCACCCCCTTGGGGATGAAGTGAAAAGACACCATGTATAATGTCATAACTGATAAAACAACATTAACCAAGATAAATCTCCCACTAGATAAAGAGGTTCCTTTCCTATTGCTAGCCTTCTACTAATATTATCAATGACTGGTTGTCAATCATAATGTCGAAGTTTATTAGGTCTCAGTGGCATGCCTAAATTTAGAAAGGCTCCAACTTGGCACAACCTCCCTGCCTGGCTATAATATTTATTCCTTCAGAGAGTTGTGTCCTATCTCATTATCCTGCATATTAGATTTATATAATGTTTCTTACATTTAGAGGGACTCTGAAGACATTCTTGGGACGTTAACCTTGACTATGTACTGCAGACAACCTATGGAAACTGATCACAGAGTTGAAACTCAAGGTTGATTAGCATAATAAACATTTCATAAGTTTGCACTACCGTATTGCCCTGATAGGCTAATAATCACATTCTTTCCATGCAGATCGGGCTGTGATAAATGGTAATCTTTATTCACAGCATCATCCAAGCAATTGGGTAGAAGCAGGTGATGATGAGGACGACAATGATGGTGAGGACGAAGTGTATGTGCAGTCAACACCTCAGTATTATGATTAACAACAGAGATGAAGAATCTATATATCTGACTTGGTGCCTTTCTATTGTGTTGTAAGTGAAACTCTGTTTTCAGATCATAAGATTCAACTTGAAGATATTCTTTAGCTTTCGGTTCAATGTGAGTCAATTTCTTTCATGCATTGACAGGTCAAAAATACAATGCAGTTGTAGGTCACTCGTTTTTGCCTTCCAAGTTCGGCCAACAAGATTCAAGTTCTAGTTCTGTTCAATGTAAGTGTTGTATTTGGTTGACAAGTGGAGTTACAGCTCATAAAGTTGTATATGCTTTTGCAGCCAGCAGAGGTTCAATTATGTTGTTTGTTATATAATGTAGATAGTTAACAATTGGCTGAGTCTTGACATTGTAGAACCCATTGTTATTCTCAACCCCAAAAAACTATACTAAGGAAGCACATTTCATGACCATCCTTGTGTACTTCTATTAACAAGGGATAGGTTCTTGTGCTTTTATGGAGGCGGGGTTTGAGACGAATTATATGGTTCGTGTGCTGGACTAAGAATTAAGCGTGTGCCAGATGTTGTATCTCACATAACAAGATGAACATGCGAGTCTCGAGAGGCAACTAGGGTTTACAATGAAAATTGAGAAGGGCATACGCAGTACATGTGTGTACCATGGAAATACTCCTTACGTGTTTCCCATCAATGCATCGTTTGTGAAGTTACGTCAATGATCATCAGTAAAATTGCATATTAAACTAACACGTAGCTGGAGGATCGACTGCTGTTACTTGATGCCTCGAATATTCATTCGGCCATGCATCAAGGGTGTCGAACTTATTGCAGGATTGGCATGTTGGCAAGTCTAGCATATTCTACATCATTTTAGTTTGGAATGGTTGGTTTTATATTCTATAGGCTTCCATATTCTATTCCTGGCACAAAATACACTATATGGTCGTCTGAACTTGCTATTTTTATGAAGCATTTATACATCTAAGTTTTATGAACCATTTATTCTTGCGTTTGCAGATCGTTTATGAGTTGTTCAGTACTCTTATATTTCATTGCATTTTAGCCTTCTGTTTTCTGCACTTTGTAGCGATCCGATGTTCTTCCTGCTTGCAACCTCCGATCTCCCTCCTCGTTTACAGGATAGGAGAAGATGAGAGGCATCGATCTTTCCACCATTTTTCTCAAATGCATCATCCCCTTTGTTTTGATCCATGCAGTTGTGATTCTTAATTGAGTTTTAACCAAGATCCAGCATAGAAATTGCCAACATAAAAGCCGGCCCCTCCCTGCAATAAACATCAAGATTGTGTGGTCTCTTTCTCTTGGCACAAGGTTAGGTTTTGAATGAGTCAGGTGCTTGACATCATGAGCAATGGAGCTGGTGGGCTAACTAACATGCAGGAGGTGTGAAGAGTAGTTTGGATGCTGAAATATGCGGACATATTTGTGAGGAATGCATTTTTTAGGTGTTGGTTTGGTTAACAAAAAATGATAGATTAAGCATTAATCTTAGGCCGGCTTTGTATGATCTCTATTATTTGGCATTTTTTCATCTTATTTTGGGTTTATTCAAATGCTTTAACCTTTCTTTATGTAGGCAACCATTTCAAGTTAGAGACATGGTGGCATTTCCGTAAATGCCTTGAAAACCAAGCCCCGTCTTTAATGGATAATGGCAAATTTGTGGATAAATGTAATATGTTCAGCAAAACGCGCAATGTGACTAGCAGCGCTCCTTTTTAAGCTCGTTTGAAATTTTTGCAGCTGGAGAAAATTTGTTTCTTCAGAAAATTCGGGAAAAAATGGCAACGAAAACGAAGAGGGTTCCTCTCTTCATCTCCTTCTCCGTCTCCTTCCTTCTGATTCTCTTACTCTCATCTGAGGCCGCGGCCGGGCCCCACCAAGATTATCTCCGGTGGGCCTCTCCGGGTTCGATCGGGGAGTGGGCAGCCGGCGTCGGCGAGGAGTTCGAGGTGGGGTACGAATCGAGCCGGCGGGTGCTGGCGACATCGGGCTACATAAGCTACGAGGCTCTCCGGCGAGACTCCGTCCCCTGCAGCCGGCGGGGGGCATCGTACTACAACTGCCGGCCAGGGGCCCAGGCGAACCCCTACTCTCGCGGCTGCAGCGCCATCACTCAGTGCAGGAGTTGAAATGATCTTCTACTGATGCCTTGCTACTTTTTATTTCTACTTCTATCTGAAATTTTAGACGGGCCTTTTGATTTTTCACGAATCTAATCAGTGTACTCTGCTTAAATCTCTGTTATCCTCGTTACCACGTGAAATCACACATGAATTTTTATATGATATTTTTACCTTATATAGTTACATAATAAAAGTTGGTTGTTGGCCGCGGTAGAGGATGAAATTGGCAAAAATGAAGGAGAACATTGGCTAAATGTCACCGGTCAAAGGTGGGTTTTAATTTTTACCACTAAGTTTAAAAACTTGGCTAGAATAACACCCTAACGAAAAAAGAGACGAAAATACCCCTTCGTTCCCAAACACTAAAACCCAACAAAATTAAATCTCCTTGCGAAAACAAGTGCAGCGGACGACGTTCTCCCTCCGGCGAGCGAATCCCAGCACCTGAATCCCAGCACCTCGCACCGCCTCGAACTCCCCTCGACAGCCTCGACACCGCTCATCACCGTCATCCCACGACCCAACGCTGACAACACCCCGCATATACGTCGACGCCGAACTCCGACCACACCGCTTCGCCGTACTCCGACCACCCCGAATCTACGGAAACGCCTCGCCGTACTCTGACATAACCCTATGAGCCAATATGCGCCAATATGCGCCAATATACGCCAATATACGTGACGTATATTGGCGCATATTGGCGCAAATTGGCTCATAGGGCTTTGTCGGAGTACGGCGAGGCGTTTCCGTAGATGTGGAGTGGTCGGAGTACGGCGAAGCGGGGTGGTCGGAACCCAACGCCAACAACACCCCGCATATATGTCTACGTCGACGCCGAACTCCGATCACACCGCTTCGCCGTACTCCGACCACCCTAAATCTAAAGCAACGCCTCGCCGTACTCCGACAAAGCCCTATGAGCCAATTTGCGCTAATTTGCGCCAATATGCGCCAATATACGCCAATATACGTCACGTATCGTGACGTATATTGGCGTATATTGGCGCATATTGTCTCATAGGGCTTTGTCGGAGTACGGCGAGGCGTTTCCGTAGATGTGGGGTGGTCGGAGTACGGCGAAGCGGGGTGGTCGGAACCCAACGCCGACAACACCTCGCATATACGTCTACGTTAACGCCGAACTTCGACCACTCCGCTTCGCCCTACTCCGACCACTCCACATCTACGGAAACGCCTCGCCGTACTCCGACAAAGCCCTATGAGCCAATTTGCGCCAATATGCGCCAATATACGCCAATATACGCCAATATACGTCACGATACGTGACGTATATTGGCGTATATTGGCGTATATTGGCGCATATTGGCGCAAATTGGCTCTTAGGGCTTTGTCGGAGTACGGCGAGGCGTTTCCGTAGATGTGGAGTGGTCGGAGTAGGGCGAAGCGGTGTGGTCGGAGTTCGGCGTCGACGTAGACGTATATGCGGGGTGTTGTCGGCGTTGGGTTGTGGGATGGCGGTGATGAGTGGTGTCGAGGCTGTCGAGGGGAGTTCGAGGCGGTGCGAGGTGCTGGGATTCGCTCGCCGGAGAGAGAACGTCGTCCGCTGCACTTGTTTTCGCAAGGAGATTTGATTTTGTTGGGTTTTAGTGTTTGGGAACGAAGGGTTATTTTCGTCTCTTTTTTCGTTAGTGTGTTATTCTAGCCAAGTTTTTAAACTTAGTGGTAAAAATTAAAACCCATCTTTGACCGGTGGCATTTAGCCAATTTTCTCAAAATGAAGTATATGTTAGTATTATGTAAGTTAAATCGGGTTAATATTTACTTCTAATACAAAAAAAAATTAAAAAAATTAAAACTTAATCTGGAAAAATAATATTTACAGAAATCGACCCATTCTGGCCATGTAAGTAGACTTGGCTGCACTTGCCAAGTACGGCTAAGTCATTAGGATCATAGGATGGCAGCTTCTGTTAAGCCTTCAAATAGATTATTTGTATTCAATGTATTGACGAGATAAATACTGGGAATTGATCCCGGGCGCACTCTCCTTCAAGCAAGAAGAAATATCGCCAGGCTATCAACTTCTTCATCATACAACATGTAACGACCAGTAATTTTCAACACTTCGATTTACCTATTTTTACGTATTTTAAAAATACATTTTACTTTATAAATGTTCGTAAAAAGTTTTATAACAAAACTGATTTCAAAAATTCTTTTAAAAATATTTTTGAGCACTAGACTTATTATATTGTATTTCAGCAATTTCATATTTCCGCAAATGCCCAAAACATTCCTGTTAAAATTCATCTTCCAAAATTACCGTTTTGATTAGACGAATTTATTTTCTATTCAAACGTCTTCAAAACGTTTTCAAACTTCTACATTAACATCGTATTATCATTTAGGGCTCCCCACATTAATTTCAGAATTTTCGGATATCGTTTCAGCCTAGAACCCGCAAACCCGCTTCCTAAACGTTTTGGCCAAAAACCTGTACTTCCGTAGCTCAAATCCCAGAACGGATCATGTATTCGCGATCCTCGCGATGATACGAACCTGTGAGTATGTTTTCGTAATTTTTCGGAGTCGTTTGTAAAAACGTGTCTGTATTTATCCGCTTTTGCTAATTACATTCACTAACGACTATACACCTTTACTAATCACTTTTAACCGAGTTACTTTACCTTCCATAATTAATTTTTACCCAAACCCCACCCTCTTAATTCGTTGCCTAAGTGGGTGAGATCCGACAATTTCGTATCCACCCATCCTAATTATATCTAGTAATTAATACTATTTTTATCACCTATCTCAACATAATTTTACCTATGTTATTTTTCCCCTAGCCTATAAATGAAACCCGTGAACCCAACCCCCTCAGGCACACTGTGTAACCCTCTCCACCTCCTTCTCTTTGCATCCAAACCCAAACCCAGGGACAACTCTCCCCTGCTCCTCACAAGTGAACCCTCTCACTGTCTCTCTCGATCACTCTCTCACTTCCCTCTCTCTCGCCCTCTCCTCGCCGGTGATGACCGCCGCCCTCCGGTCGTTGAGTGCCGCCCGAGAGCTCCATCACCGCCCCCGAAGACACCGCCCCGCCTTGACCGCCGCCGAAGCCCGAAGCGCTCGCCATCGCCGAGCTTCCGCCACGGCACGTCGAGCACCGACACCAAGCCCTCCGACTGCGCCGCTCCACGCCACCACCACCTTCAGCCCTAGCCACCGAAGCCAACGCCGAGGTCCCTCGCTGCCCTGTTTCCCCTGTCCTCCACTTGACCCGCCAACTGTTCGACGAAATGCCACAATGCCGAAGCTCTCTCCCCGAGCTCTGCCACCACCTCCGTCGATCACCACTCCCACGTCGAAGCCAGCGCGCTTTTCCACCACGACGTTAACCCGCAAAATACGAGTTCGATCGGTAGGTTACCCCAGCATTTTGCATTTTATAATAGGTTCCTTTAAGCCTAAATCTTCAAGTGATGCATCTGGAAATAAATTTTGAAAGGCCAACCCAATTTTGGCAGCACAATATCATTTACAAACATTCATCATGTTGTAGGCTAATCCACAGCACCCTTATATTACGTAATTCATTGATTCGTTGATGCATGGAAGATCTCCACAAATTCTTGTGTAATAAATCAATTCACCACTGTCAGCAATTATATCATTAATGCATTGATATTATATTATTAACCCTCCCCTTCATCCTGAACATATAGGTATGCAGAATAAGCTCAAGTGTTTGGCAGTTATATGATTATCAAATGCTAGTTTACATCAATAAGTCAAGATTTTGCATGGAAAGAGTGAATCAGTTGTATCTGATCTTGCAAAATTGTTTGCACATGGCCACATGATGAGTTATTCTGGCCCGTAAAGCATGTACTTGCCCAAGTTAATGTCCAATTCCCAGGGCACATAATCTCTGTTAACATACACAACATACACAGAGTTAATATCCTAACTTTATGACTGTGATAATAAACATACGTAATATGAATAACAGGTGAAGTGGATAATATATTAAATTATATGTAATAGTAAACTTTGAGACGGTCGTTTTGACTGCTCATTCAGGTTTTTCCGACTAGGATTGCTCACGAAAGAAATTACCGAAGATATGCGTCACTTAAATAATTTGGGGTTTTAAACTAGTTTTGAGTTTCTAAAAATTATAAAAATTATATGCTTCAGAAAAATATTCCCTCTTGCAGTAAAACTATTTTTATCATATATAGCCTATGTAAAGATTTAGAACGCTTTTCGACACCATTTCAACCAGTTTTGAAAATCAAAACGACCAATTAATTAGATAATAATTAGTGTAGCCGTTAGCTGATATCTTCTTGTGTTTGCAGGTACCACTCCTCGCACTCTAACTCCATCCTCGTCTTGCTACGCCGATCCCAATAGTGTAAGTCACAGTAAATTCTACCCTTAGAAATATAGATAGTGTACTCGTATGAACATAGGACTTGACACCTAGTCTCGGAACAGTTATTGACCTGAACAGATTATTGACATTGCTTGACAGAAAGATTGTAACCGGAAATGTGAGAATGGTAAATGAATCGTAAAATTGCAAAGAACGGTAACCTGCACAGACACTGGGTTTTGGGGTAACTTATAATTGCGGAAGTGCGGGAGCGACTAGTCCAGACTTTGTTGTCACCGTGCGGGTTCTAGCAACCCATAACAGTGCCGGTGACAACCATCACAGATCACAGATTATTGCACAGTTCTCAGAGATTATTGCACAGTATTCATAGCAT
Organism: Scilla litardierei; assembly: GCA_030789695.1. Taxonomy (NCBI): domain Eukaryota; kingdom Viridiplantae; phylum Streptophyta; class Magnoliopsida; order Asparagales; family Asparagaceae; genus Scilla; species Scilla litardierei. The sequence continues at coordinate 170,802,054 of CM061132.1, forward strand.
AGTTCGCCCGGGTAGCACCCGCGGCAAGAGTTGGCCTCTTGGTTGCTCACTGTACTTCCCGTTATAAGTCACGAACTAGGCTAGGCACAATTACTCTCATTATTGCTATTGTCATTGCTATCGTCATGGTTATTGCTATTGTCATTGCTCGGTCACCTTTACTTTACTTGTCACCCTTGCATGCTTGACAGATGTACTTTACTTATCGCACTTGCATGCTTGTCTGTCCCTACTTTACTTTCCGCACTTGTTTACTATAGACTGCTCCATATTTGTGCACTCCTCTTTTTCTATCGCTAGAATTGTTGTGACTTACCTTCGGTTCCATTTATGGCGCCGGCAGACGAAGACCTGATCGAGGAGATTGCCCCAGAGATCGAGGTGCCTACATTGACCCAGAGGCGGCAGAGTTTTAGTTACTTTTCTGTTAGCGTGTGTGTTGTACAGTGTATTTTCTTTTTCCGCATTTCCTTTCAGTACTTCCTTCATGTATTTGTAAGAGAGAGTGCTGGTTGTTGTTGTACTTTAATTTGGACTGTAATAACGTCTGTACGCTGGTTTGAGTATTGTGATGCATCTCTGAGTTGTGGCTATGCTGATTTCACTGGTAAACTGCGGAACCTGCGAATAAACCAAATAAGTAACAGGCCCCCGAGAGCGGGTCGTTACAGGTTTGGCGGCCCACGCAGGTCCGTGCAAAATACCTCGTGAACAGTATAGTGAAACCAGGATGTGTCGTATACGATACTCGACTAAGCTGACATTTTTCTTGAATGCAGGTTTGACACTCGAAAGATGGACGGGAACACTTCGAAGAGCCCCAATGGAGCTGACCTGTCTGGCCTTAATAAAAGTCATTTACAAAACCTAAATTTTGATAGGATTAATTAGTTATTAATAAAAATCTTTTGTATCGGTGGCACTCGTATGAATGATAATCTTCCTTCAATGGACCATGATACCGGTCAATGTGCTTGGCTAAAGTCTGTGGATCGACCTGGCTAGACTGGGCATAAGTGATCCTAGCTTAGTCACTTCCCTGACCGTGTCCGCTGGACCGCAAGGACGTGAATCATGATTATGTAATGTCATCGATCTTCATCACTATCACCCTTCTTTTAGCTTGATGACCTTTCGATTGACCTTCTTAGAATCTTTCTACGCTTGAACTCTGGCTACGGAGAGTAGCGTTCGAATTTTTGACCACCAGAAGTTTGAGTTCCACAACGGAAGCGACCACCACCATCTGCACAGCAACGTCAATCAATCCCTCCTCAGCAACAAGTGTACCAGCAGACTCCACGACAGGCGCCCCAGAGACGCCAAGCTTATACCATGACAGTGGAAGAAGCCGAAGCTACGGGCCAAGTAATCACAGGTATGTGATTTTTCACTAAGCTACATGCTCTAATATTTAGAAATCGTAAGCTTAGACTTGATTCTCAGCACGGTAGGTACCGTCTTAATAGCCGGTAAACCTGCCCTCACACTGTTCGACTCAGGAGCTACACATTGCTTCTTGGTCAGTCGTTTCGTTCAAACACATGCTATCACTGCTGAACCTCTGACTTCTCGTTGGAAGGTCCCAAACACGTGCCATCACTGTTGAACCTCTGACTCCCGTTGGAAGGTCGAGACCGCTGGCAGTTCACTACCGGTAGCTAGCGGATGCCTCCAAAGATCTGTGGTGATTTGTAGACGAGATCTCTTTGCCGACTTCTTGGGATGGACTGGTTGATATCATTTCATGCCACCATTGACTGTCGTCAAAGGAGGGTAGAAATCGATATACCCAATCATCCAAAGTTCGTGTTCCTGAGCAAAAGCCGATCAGAAGGACCAGTGAAATATCGAGCCAGACCCGACGTGTAGGCTGTTACGTTTTTGCATCCTTCTTGAACTCGTATTTCTTTTCTAAACCCTGCTTTCATCTTGTACACGATTTTTCCACGTGTTTGAATTCTTTCCCGCCTACCACCTCCCCTCATAATTGCCTTTGTCATCTTCCTCGTCTCGAGCCCCGTTCCCGCCGAACCCTACCCTACCCTAACACCGATTTTCGGTGCACCCCCTTTCTTCTCTTTTTAAACCCCTCTCGCCCGAGCTCCTCCGGCCTCACCCCGTAGCTCCGTTCCATCCCGAAGTCCCCGCCAAAGATCGACAGCCTCCGATGGCCCGACGACGACTCTGGGGATTGCTTGGCTTAGCGACAGCCTTCACCGTCGCCCTCGCTATTGCCGTGTGGTCGGGATATTGGGAACCCGCCGCTCTTGGTATTCTTGGGAGCTCCTTTTTTCTGGTTCTTCCCCCTTGAGCTGCCCAGCTTCGATTCCCTCTTAGGGCTGCCCCTTCGTGTTTGTGGATTCATAACTTTTTGGTCGTTGAACTGCTTAGGGCTGATGATGATGGCAGTAGATATCGACCATTGGTGTTGGCATCTAGTATTATTGTCGACGATTTATGGCTTGCTTTTGGCCTTAGGTTTTGATTTTGGATGTCCGTATTGTGCTCGGATTTGGGGGACAGCTAGGATGTGGGCTTCTTGTTGGATGTTATGGAAACTGCTGGAAGAAGTGGTAGCAATGATCTTGACCCGCGAGAATTGGCCTTACATTTGCCTTTACGTATCAATCTGGATATTGACTTGTAATTTGGTAGCGTGGCAGATGAAGTCTTTTGTGTTCGGCTGGTTAAGTTGTAGCAGCGCGAATGCATTAGCTTTAGGCCTTACGTTTATGTATGCTATGGCGATGATTTGCTTGGCAATGTACCAGTATTCATTAATGCCATGAGTGGTAATTTTAGACTTTGTGATCTTTATGTTATGTTGTTCAATAAGCTTGCTACTGACTTATCACCTCAGGTTCCGAGTTCGAACCTGATGTCATCATCGTAATAGCTCTCATTTTCATGTAGTGCCATTATCTCATGTTTTGGCTACGTGATAAATCTGAAGTAACAATGGTGATGGTACCAAGTTTCGGAACTAGTTACGGAAACTATGGTGATGTCAATAGTATGTATTCATGTATCCATCTCTTATTTTTCTTGATGATGTGATATCACATTATATTTCATGCTATTAACAACTTATTTTCTTATGTCGTGGACGTTCGTCAAGCCTTCCGGTCGATTGCTTAAATTGCTTAGATCCTCTTAATTCCGAGGTCGGAATTATTTTAAGGAGGGTAGAATGTAACGACCAGTAATTTTCAACACTTCGATTTACCTATTTTTACGTATTTTAAAAATACATTTTACTTTATAAATGTTCGTAAAAAGTTTTATAACAAAACTGATTTCAAAAATTCTTTTAAAAATATTTTTGAGCACTAGACTTATTATATTGTATTTCAGCAATTTCATATTTCCGCAAATGCCCAAAACATTCCTGTTAAAATTCATCTTCCAAAATTACCGTTTTGATTAGACGAATTTATTTTCTATTCAAACGTCTTCAAAACGTTTTCAAACTTCTACATTAACATCGTATTATCATTTAGGGCTCCCCACATTAATTTCAGAATTTTCGGATATCGTTTCAGCCTAGAACCCGCAAACCCGCTTCCTAAACGTTTTGGCCAAAAACCTGTACTTCCGTAGCTCAAATCCCAGAACGGATCATGTATTCGCGATCCTCGCGATGATACGAACCTGTGAGTATGTTTTCGTAATTTTTCGGAGTCGTTTGTAAAAACGTGTCTGTATTTATCCGCTTTTGCTAATTACATTCACTAACGACTATACACCTTTACTAATCACTTTTAACCGAGTTACTTTACCTTCCATAATTAATTTTTACCCAAACCCCACCCTCTTAATTCGTTGCCTAAGTGGGTGAGATCCGACAATTTCGTATCCACCCATCCTAATTATATCTAGTAATTAATACTATTTTTATCACCTATCTCAACATAATTTTACCTATGTTATTTTTCCCCTAGCCTATAAATGAAACCCGTGAACCCAACCCCCTCAGGCACACTGTGTAACCCTCTCCACCTCCTTCTCTTTGCATCCAAACCCAAACCCAGGGACAACTCTCCCCTGCTCCTCACAAGTGAACCCTCTCACTGTCTCTCTCGATCTCTCTCTCACTTCCCTCTCTCTCGCCCTCTCCTCGCCGGTGATGACCGCCGCCCTCCGGTCGTTGAGTGCCGCCCGAGAGCTCCATCACCGCCCCCGAAGACACCGCCCCGCCTTGACCGCCGCCGAAGCCCGAAGCGCTCGCCATCGCCGAGCTTCCGCCACGGCACGTCGAGCACCGACACCAAGCCCTCCGACTGCGCCGCTCCACGCCACCACCACCTTCAGCCCTAGCCACCGAAGCCAACGCCGAGGTCCCTCGCTGCCCTGTTTCCCCTGTCCTCCACTTGACCCGCCAACTGTTCGACGAAATGCCACAATGCCGAAGCTCTCTCCCCGAGCTCTGCCACCACCTCCGTCGATCACCACTCCCACGTCGAAGCCAGCGCGCTTTTCCACCACGACGTTAACCCGCAAAATACGAGTTCGATCGGTAGGTTACCCCAGCATTTTGCATTTTATAATAGGTTCCTTTAAGCCTAAATCTTCAAGTGATGCATCTGGAAATAAATTTTGAAAGGCCAACCCAATTTTGGCAGCACAATATCATTTACAAACATTCATCATGTTGTAGGCTAATCCACAGCACCCTTATATTACGTAATTCATTGATTCGTTGATGCATGGAAGATCTCCACAAATTCTTGTGTAATAAATCAATTCACCACTGTCAGCAATTATATCATTAATGCATTGATATTATATTATTAACCCTCCCCTTCATCCTGAACATATAGGTATGCAGAATAAGCTCAAGTGTTTGGCAGTTATATGATTATCAAATGCTAGTTTACATCAATAAGTCAAGATTTTGCATGGAAAGAGTGAATCAGTTGTATCTGATCTTGCAAAATTGTTTGCACATGGCCACATGATGAGTTATTCTGGCCCGTAAAGCATGTACTTGCCCAAGTTAATGTCCAATTCCCAGGGCACATAATCTCTGTTAACATACACAACATACACAGAGTTAATATCCTAACTTTATGACTGTGATAATAAACATACGTAATATGAATAACAGGTGAAGTGGATAATATATTAAATTATATGTAATAGTAAACTTTGAGACGGTCGTTTTGACTGCTCATTCAGGTTTTTCCGACTAGGATTGCTCCCGAAAGAAATTACCGAAGATATGCGTCACTTAAATAATTTGGGGTTTTAAACTAGTTTTGAGTTTCTAAAAATTATAAAAATTATATGCTTCAGAAAAATATTCCCTCTTGCAGTAAAACTATTTTTATCATATATAGCCTATGTAAAGATTTAGAACGCTTTTCGACACCATTTCAACCAGTTTTGAAAATCAAAACGACCAATTAATTAGATAATAATTAGTGTAGCCGTTAGCTGATATCTTCTTGTGTTTGCAGGTACCACTCCTCGCACTCTAACTCCATCCTCGTCTTGCTACGCCGATCCCAATAGTGTAAGTCACAGTAAATTCTACCCTTAGAAATATAGATAGTGTACTCGTATGAACATAGGACTTGACACCTAGTCTCGGAACAGTTATTGACCTGAACAGATTATTGACATTGCTTGACAGAAAGATTGTAACCGGAAATGTGAGAATGGTAAATGAATCGTAAAATTGCAAAGAACGGTAACCTGCACAGACACTGGGTTTTGGGGTAACTTATAATTGCGGAAGTGCGGGAGCGACTAGTCCAGACTTTGTTGTCACCGTGCGGGTTCTAGCAACCCATAACAGTGCCGGTGACAACCATCACAGATCACAGATTATTGCACAGTTCTCAGAGATTATTGCACAGTATTCATAGCATAGTTCGCCCGGGTAGCACCCGCGGCAAGAGTTGGCCTCTTGGTTGCTCACTGTACTTCCCGTTATAAGTCACGAACTAGGCTAGGCACAATTACTCTCATTATTGCTATTGTCATTGCTATCGTCATGGTTATTGCTATTGTCATTGCTCGGTCACCTTTACTTTACTTGTCACCCTTGCATGCTTGACAGATGTACTTTACTTATCGCACTTGCATGCTTGTCTGTCCCTACTTTACTTTCCGCACTTGTTTACTATAGACTGCTCCATATTTGTGCACTCCTCTTTTTCTATCGCTAGAATTGTTGTGACTTACCTTCGGTTCCATTTATGGCGCCGGCAGACGAAGACCTGATCGAGGAGATTGCCCCAGAGATCGAGGTGCCTACATTGACCCAGAGGCGGCAGAGTTTTAGTTACTTTTCTGTTAGCGTGTGTGTTGTACAGTGTATTTTCTTTTTCCGCATTTCCTTTCAGTACTTCCTTCATGTATTTGTAAGAGAGAGTGCTGGTTGTTGTTGTACTTTAATTTGGACTGTAATAACGTCTGTACGCTGGTTTGAGTATTGTGATGCATCTCTGAGTTGTGGCTATGCTGATTTCACTGGTAAACTGCGGAACCTGCGAATAAACCAAATAAGTAACAGGCCCCCGAGAGCGGGTCGTTACACAACATGCAAATAGTCTATTTGAGGGCTTTACCGAAACTGCCCCCCAATGACTTGGTCTCACTTGTCTAGTGCGACCAAGTTGTGAAAACCCAATAGATTGTTTTGGGAACCCTGTAAGATATAAAGTTAAGTATTGTGGATTTCTTTTTATTAAAAAAAACTAGAAATAATTTGTGCACATAGTGCACGGCACAAAACAATACACACAAATAGGATGCAGTGAACACGCGGAACCGAAAAGAAGTGAGAAGTGTGGGTTTGTGTCGGTATCGTCGGGCGTAAAAGGTGTACCCAAACCGGATTGAATGTGTAACGGCCTGTTTTCCTAGTCGTGTTTGACTGTAGTGTGCGAGTGTTTTACTTTGTTGATTCAATTATTTTCGTCCAAGTGGTTTTCGTCTGTGCGTCGACGCGAGCGTGTCATTGTTTTCCGTTTGATCATGGCGAAATTTTTAACCTGTTAGATCGTAATTATCTTTATTACTAATTACTTTTAAATAAAACGTTAATTACTATTTGCTGCTAACTGATTTTAATCACTTTTAACTAAAAGTTAACTTCTAATTGACTTATTACTTTTACCTAAATTATTTTTGCTAATTACTTTTCCTAAACTTATCTTACCAATTTACCTTACCTCAACCCCCAACCGTCCCCTAATCAATCCTACCCAATTCAACCCTATTCAATCCCGACCGTATTACAGTTGAGATCCAACATCTGTAATCAAGTCTCCTGCCATCAACAACTTCAATTTAAGCTGTTCCCTTCACTTCTCCTTTCTTAAACACCACAGCAGCCTCCTACACCAACATCACCATCGCCACCACCTCCATCGCCACCACCAAATCGATCACCACCATCTCCATACAACCCAACATCTCCTCCACAAATCAGCCATCCACCCCATTACAACCCAAAATCAAAACAAACCAAGATTACAAATCACGAAATCTGAAATCAAATCAACAAATCACAGATCAACCCTCCCAAATCTCTCCGTCGATCGCCTCGGAGCCGCCCGACCTCCGAGCTGCGCCCCCGTGCCCGCCGCTCCCAATCGCCTGTGCCGATCCCCAATCGTGCCACCCGCACAAGCCCCGGGGATGCCGCCTCGCCTTCGAAGAAGCCACCGCCGCCCCGAGTCAAATCCCGTCGATCCGACAGCCCCGACCTCGGATCCGACTCGCCGCCGTCAGATCCCCTCGACCGCCGCATCCTGACCCCGGAGCCGCCATCGAACCGCCCCGCCTCCGATCCGACCGCCTGGAAGCCCGGTCGCCGCCACGCCGTGGAGTCGTCGCCCGTCGTGAATCGCGCCGCCCGCTGCGAAACGCCCCCGCCGTGGAACCGCCCGCCGCTGCCGCCCTCAAGCGCCCGCCGCCGCCGTGGTCCCCGCCTCCGACCGCCGGATCCCACCGCCTAAGCCCGGACCCGCCTCCGATTTGCCCGCCGTGAGCCTCCCTGCGAAGAAAAAAAAAAGGAAAAAGAAAACAGAAGAAAGGGAAGAGAGAACGAGGGAGCAGAGAGAGGGGGGGCAGTAAATGAGAAGGGGGGGAGGTTATAAATGTGAGTTATTTTATTAAATATATTATTATTATTATTATTTTATTATTAGTAAGTTTCATATATTATAAGTTATACCATTATAATCTGTTATTAAGTTTATACAGTTTTATTATTATTATTATTATTATTATTATTATTATTATTAAGTGTTATTAAGTTATTATTATAAAGTTGTTGTAAGTTAGTAAAAGTTATTATTATGGTTAGTTAATAATTTTTATAGGTTGCTAGTAAATAAGTTTAGTTTTATAAAGTTCTTATAAGATTTTGTAAATGAAAGTTTCATAAGTAAAATTTTATAAGTTAACTATAAATTAAATTCTTGTTATGGTGTTAGTAAGTTAATGTTATAATAAGTTAGTTAATTTGTCTTATAACTGGTTAGTAACTTTGGACCTGATATCACAATTATTTGACGCAGATAAAACGTACCGCACATCACCACTACCTGGATACCCGCACCCGCGTCAAGGCAAGTATTTATTGTAATTAAACTGAGGACAACTACTTAAATTGGTGTAATATACCATTTAACATACTATTAACGCACATGTTGCATTTGTTTAGTAGATGAACGTTTATCAATGTTTATCCATTTTAAGAGTAACTTTCTTTACTTGTTATTAAATTGAACCCAAACGGAACAGAGGGTGTGTCACGACCCTCGGAAACATGTGTAGAATAAATTGCAAACCTGGTCTTTAAAACTTAGCATCAAACCTGGTTTCAAGATGTTTGACAAATTCTATTAGCCAGACATTATGTTTCACTTTACTTATTGCTCTTTTTACTTAACGGGACTGCTATTGCCCTTCGCATGTTAACAAGATAAACAAATTTGGAAAAGAGGAGTATGTTACTACACATACGTGATAACCGTCGAATACAGACAGGGTGAAACCATCGACTACAGATGGGGTGAAACTCAATCAGTAAATAAACATACACAAAAAGCCGAGTTGGCTACTCCCGTCAGGTCATGTGTGACTAGTCTGGCTCGTGTTCCAGTAGGGTCACATATGACTAGTCTGGCTCGTGTTCCAGTATACGGCGGTACACTTTGGGTGGGGTTGGTCCATTGCAGTAGGGTTTGTGAGTGTGTCTCGAACACGATTACGGCCCCTCCGGTGGAGGCAGCCAATGTGTGGAGCGTCACGGTAAAACCACCGGTGATAAGGTGTATCGAGAACATTTCACCTACCCAGGCATGGACTTATCACGTGCACAAACAATCAAATACTCAACATACAACTGTTTTACTTTACTTTAAACTGCAAAAATATCCATGCATGCTCATACTTTACTTTTTTGCACTTATTATTTATAACTGTGTACTAACGCTCTTTTGTCATCTTATAATTGTTCCTCATTTCATTACTTTAAATATCTTGCCGAGCTTATCGCTGACATATATTTCAACGTGTTATGAAATATATGTTAGGTTCAGGGACAGAGTACCGTGAGGACCCTACCTTTGAGGATCCCATCTTTAGAGGTGGACCCCGCTGACCAGACCTACGAGGACACTGAGATCCTCCATGCAGAAAACTAGAGCGGGACATTTATATTTCAGTTTATTATTTGTATTATTATTATTTTCAGGTGTGTTTGTTTTCAGCAGATTGTACGGCCATGCTAGGCCTTAATTGTTTGTGTGTTTACTTTGGACGCTGGTATTATAATGTAATAAATATTTGTGCTGTTTCTGAGAAATTCGCGTGCAGGGACCTGCCTTCGCTAAAATCACGCTTAGTGTGCTTAAGTCAAAGAAGGGAGAAAAAAATAAGTACCCCTTCTTTGCTTTAAGCACATGCGGACCCGCTCGCGTCCTCGCCCCCAAGTATACTGGGAAGCGGGGCGTGACAGGTTTTAGTGGTGGCCCACGCAGGTCCTCTAGCACTGCGAGACACTTCAGAAATGGTATAAATATTATTACTAACCAGATCGTTCGGAGAAACTAGTACACAAACATTCACTTTGTTTGATTGCAGCATGGCAGGTCAACCCAACACTCGTAATTGAAATGGTGACGCCTACAACGAGATCGTGGGACTCGTAAGAGAAATGATGAAACTCCAAAATCGATTACTATCTGCGCTCAGTCATTTCGCTCCACATCTGGTTGAAGATCCTGAAGACCAAGCGCTCCAATCGAGTCAAGGTTTAATCTACAACGCCCAAGCACCAAGGACATCTGTCGATCTAACACCCGATGAGAAAATACTAAGAGCAGCATGTAACTACGAGGGTGTAGATAAACTTCGAGAGACAGGCCAAGTTGGAGGGAGTAAGCATCCTGAGGAACCAACAAGAGACGCTCTTGGACCAATACAAACTGCCCTGTTTAAAAGGCCCGCACCTCCGGTCAACAACCGATATCAGATGAAGTGCCACCATTGTAACCGACAAGGGCATGTCAAGAAGGATTGTCGGGTGCTGCTGAGGCAATGCCTGATATGCGGAGCATCTGAACACGATACCAGGGACTGCACTCGTCGCACCAAAAAGCCAACAACTACTCAGCATGGACCACCTCTGGCCCCACCACAGAAGGCTTCTTGCACAGGCAAGGCAGCACCAACCAAGACGTCAGATTGTCACCATGACAGCCACAGAGGCTGAGTCGGATGGACAAGTGATTTCAGGTATTACTTGAACCCTTCTTTTATAATGCTTATATTATATGAATGTGTTACTTGCTTATCTTTTGCTAGATATTTCTTATGAACTATGTGTTGTATTATCCAGCCCTATCTCTTTTTGATTCGGGAGCCACTCACTGCTTCATATCCCAAGGATTTGTAGGGAAACATTCTATTCATGTTGACCCTCTACCAAATCACTTGAGTTTCACTACTGCGAGTGGGATAGTGAGGACTTCTTCTAACTGTCGATCTTCCTCTATTGTGATTTGTGGACACGAGATGTTCGCAGACTTTATGATAGTCGACATGTCCAACTTCGATGCGATACTCGGCATGGATTGGTTAGGAAATTTCTACGCTACTATCGATTGTCACAACAAGAAAGTAGTGTTTGAAATTCATGATCATCATGTGTTTGAATTCATGGGCGGAGACCGTTCACTTGATCCTATCAAGTTTCGGGCCAAGCCGAATGAACTAATCATTGCATCGATGCAAGTTGAGCCTGAGAACCTAGAGTGGTTCGAGACTTTGCAGACGTATTTCCTGAAGATATTTCGGAATTATCGCCTGATCGAGCTCTGGAATTTACTATCGACCTTATGCCGAACACCCGACCTATTTCGAAGGCTCCCTATCGCATGGCTCTTGCTGAACTGGAAGAACTTCGAAAACAACTCGCCGACCTGTTGCAGAAGGGATTGATTCATCCCAACGTATCTCCTTGGAGTGCGCCAGTTCTTTTGGCAAGAAGAAGGATGGTGCTAGAGATCCTGAGACGAGTCAAACGTGACGTGCAAGCGTAGGCTGTTGCGTCTTTTCATCTTCTTGAGCTCGTACTTTTGTTCTAACCCTATTTTTATCTTATACCCGATTTTTCCATGTGTTTGAATTCTTTTCCCACCTACCACCTTCCCCTCATTATTGTCTTTTGTCTTCATTCTCTCCTCGAACCCCGTTTCCGCCTAACTTACCCTACCCTATCAAGACTTTCGGCACCCCTCTTTAATCCCTCACCTCCTTTTCCCTCTTTTTAAAACCCCCTCTCCTTCCTCACCAAGACACCCCATGGCTCCCCCTTCACCCCGACTTCACCCTCTCCCTCGCCTTGCCTCCCTCTCGGCGAGACCAACCCTTCTCGCCCGAGCTCCTCCGGCCTCACCCGAAACCCCGCCAGCTCCGCTCCATCCCGGAGGCCCCGCCACGTCGAACGGTCGCAGCCCTCGCCGCCACGGATCGATAGCCGCCGATGGCCCCTTGACGTTTTGTTTTGGGATTCTTGGCCTTAGCGACAGCCCTCGCCGCCGCCCTCGCTATTGCCGTGTGGTCGGGATATTGGGAACCCGCCGCTCTTGGCATTATTTGGAGCTCCTTTTTCTGGTTCTTCCCCATCGAGCTGCCCCGCTTCGGTTCCATCTTAGGGCCGCTCCTTCGTGTTTGTTGGTTCGTGAGTTCTTGGTCGTTGAATTGCTTAGGACTGATGGTGATAACCGTAAATGTCGACCAATGGTATTGGCCAGCAGTATCATTGGGATTGAGTATTGGCTTGCTTTTGGCCTTAGGCGTTGAAGTTGGATGGCGGTCCTGTACTCGGATTTGGGAGACGGCTAGGATGTTGACTTCTTATTGGATGTTATTGTTGGAAGAAGTGGTAGCGATGATCTTGCCCCTCGAGAATTGGCCTTATGTTTACCTTTTAGTGCCGATCTGGATATTGGCTTGTAATTTGGTAGCGTGGCAGATGAAGTCCTTCGTGTTCGACTGGTTAAGTTGTAACAGCACGGATGTGTTTTGGTTAGTCCTCGCGTTGTTGTATGTTATGGCGATGATTTACATGATTGGGACCATGTAAGTCATCATTAGCCTAAGTTGAAATTTTAAACTTTATGATCTTCATGTTATGTTATTTGATTGAAGCTTGCTACTGACTTATCACCTCCGGTTCCAAGTTCGAACAGATGTCATCATCATAATAGCTCTCGCTTTCATGTAGAGCCATTATCTCGTATTTTGGCTACTTGATAAATTCGGGATAACCATGGTGATGATACTAGGTTTCGAAACTAGTTACGGAAACCGCGGTGATATCAATAGTATGTATTTATGTATTCATCCTTTGCTTTCTTGATGCGGTGATATCACATTATATTTCATGCTATTAACAACTTATTTTTCTATGTTGTGGTCGTTCGTTGAGCCTTCCTCTCGATCGTTTAAATTGCTTAGGCAATTATCGATCCTCTTAAATTCTGAGGACGGAATTATTCTAAGGAGGGTAGGATGTAACGGCCTGTTTTCCTAGTCGTGTTTGACTGTTGTGTGCGAGTGTTTTACTTTGTTGATTCAATTATTTTCGTCCAAGTGGTTTTCGTCCGTGCGTCGACGCGAGCGTGTCATTGTTTTCCGTTTGATCATGGCGAAATTTTTAACCTGTTAGATCGTAATTATCTTTATTACTAATTACTTTTAAATAAAACGTTAATTACTATTTGCTGCTAACTGATTTTAATCACTTTTAACTAAAAGTTAACTTCTAATTGACTTATTACTTTTACCTAAATTATTTTTGCTAATTACTTTTCCTAAACTTATCTTACCAATTTACCTTACCTCAACCCCCAACCGTCCCCTAATCAATCCTACCCAATTCAACCCTATTCAATCCCGACCGTATTACAGTTGAGATCCAACATCTGTAATCAAGTCTCCTGCCATCAACAACTTCAATTTAAGCTGTTCCCTTCACTTCTCCTTTCTTAAACACCACAGCAGCCTCCTACACCAACATCACCATCGCCACCACCTCCATCGCCACCACCAAATCGATCACCACCATCTCCATACAACCCAACATCTCCTCCACAAATCAGCCATCCACCCCATTACAACCCAAAATCAAAACAAACCAAGATTACAAATCACGAAATCTGAAATCAAATCAACAAATCACAGATCAACCCTCCCAAATCTCTCCGTCGATCGCCTCGGAGCCGCCCGACCTCCGAGCTGCGCCCCCGTGCCCGCCGCTCCCAATCGCCTGTGCCGATCCCCAATCGTGCCACCCGCACAAGCCCCGGGGATGCCGCCTCGCCTTCGAAGAAGCCACCGCCGCCCCGAGTCAAATCCCGTCGATCCGACAGCCCCGACCTCGGATCCGACTCGCCGCCGTCAGATCCCCTCGACCGCCGCATCCTGACCCCGGAGCCGCCATCGAACCGCCCCGCCTCCGATCCGACCGCCTGGAAGCCCGGTCGCCGCCACGCCGTGGAGTCGTCGCCCGTCGTGAATCGCGCCGCCCGCTGCGAAACGCCCCCGCCGTGGAACCGCCCGCCGCTGCCGCCCTCAAGCGCCCGCCGCCGCCGTGGTCCCCGCCTCCGACCGCCGGATCCCACCGCCTAAGCCCGGACCCGCCTCCGATTTGCCCGCCGTGAGCCTCCCTGCGAAGAAAAAAAAAAGGAAAAAGAAAACAGAAGAAAGGGAAGAGAGAACGAGGGAGCAGAGAGAGGGGGGGCAGTAAATGAGAAGGGGGGGAGGTTATAAATGTGAGTTATTTTATTAAATATATTATTATTATTATTATTTTATTATTAGTAAGTTTCATATATTATAAGTTATACCATTATAATCTGTTATTAAGTTTATACAGTTTTATTATTATTATTATTATTATTATTATTATTATTAAGTGTTATTAAGTTATTATTATAAAGTTGTTGTAAGTTAGTAAAAGTTATTATTATGGTTAGTTAATAATTTTTATAGGTTGCTAGTAAATAAGTTTAGTTTTATAAAGTTCTTATAAGATTTTGTAAATGAAAGTTTCATAAGTAAAATTTTATAAGTTAACTATAAATTAAATTCTTGTTATGGTGTTAGTAAGTTAATGTTATAATAAGTTAGTTAATTTGTCTTATAACTGGTTAGTAACTTTGGACCTGATATCACAATTATTTGACGCAGATAAAACGTACCGCACATCACCACTACCTGGATACCCGCACCCGCGTCAAGGCAAGTATTTATTGTAATTAAACTGAGGACAACTACTTAAATTGGTGTAATATACCATTTAACATACTATTAACGCACATGTTGCATTTGTTTAGTAGATGAACGTTTATCAATGTTTATCCATTTTAAGAGTAACTTTCTTTACTTGTTATTAAATTGAACCCAAACGGAACAGAGGGTGTGTCACGACCCTCGGAAACATGTGTAGAATAAATTGCAAACCTGGTCTTTAAAACTTAGCATCAAACCTGGTTTCAAGATGTTTGACAAATTCTATTAGCCAGACATTATGTTTCACTTTACTTATTGCTCTTTTTACTTAACGGGACTGCTATTGCCCTTCGCATGTTAACAAGATAAACAAATTTGGAAAAGAGGAGTATGTTACTACACATACGTGATAACCGTCGAATACAGACAGGGTGAAACCATCGACTACAGATGGGGTGAAACTCAATCAGTAAATAAACATACACAAAAAGCCGAGTTGGCTACTCCCGTCAGGTCATGTGTGACTAGTCTGGCTCGTGTTCCAGTAGGGTCACATATGACTAGTCTGGCTCGTGTTCCAGTATACGGCGGTACACTTTGGGTGGGGTTGGTCCATTGCAGTAGGGTTTGTGAGTGTGTCTCGAACACGATTACGGCCCCTCCGGTGGAGGCAGCCAATGTGTGGAGCGTCACGGTAAAACCACCGGTGATAAGGTGTATCGAGAACATTTCACCTACCCAGGCATGGACTTATCACGTGCACAAACAATCAAATACTCAACATACAACTGTTTTACTTTACTTTAAACTGCAAAAATATCCATGCATGCTCATACTTTACTTTTTTGCACTTATTATTTATAACTGTGTACTAACGCTCTTTTGTCATCTTATAATTGTTCCTCATTTCATTACTTTAAATATCTTGCCGAGCTTATCGCTGACATATATTTCAACGTGTTATGAAATATATGTTAGGTTCAGAAACAGAGTACCGTGAGGACCCTACCTTTGAGGATCCCATCTTTAGAGGTGGACCCCGCTGACCAGACCTACGAGGACACTGAGATCCTCCATGCAGAAAACTAGAGCGGGACATTTATATTTCAGTTTATTATTTGTATTATTATTATTTTCAGGTGTGTTTGTTTTCAGCAGATTGTACGGCCATGCTAGGCCTTAATTGTTTGTGTGTTTACTTTGGACGCTGGTATTATAATGTAATAAATATTTGTGCTGTTTCTGAGAAATTCGCGTGCAGGGACCTGCCTTCGCTAAAATCACGCTTAGTGTGCTTAAGTCAAAGAAGGGAGAAAAAAATAAGTACCCCTTCTTTGCTTTAAGCACATGCGGACCCGCTCGCGTCCTCGCCCCCAAGTATACTGGGAAGCGGGGCGTGACAGAATGGAAAGAGTGGGCGTGAGTGTGTGTATCCTCCGGGGGTTTTCGGGATTTATTGAGTTGTGGGTGTGAATTTGGGTTCTTTTTTTTGGGTGAACTTTGATCCATTGGGATGAGGTGGAGTTTTACGTGACGGGCATACAAAATATGACTTGCGCAAAGCCGCCACGTAGGCCAACTTGATCATTTGTATAATAAATTCGTGTATTTTTTATTGTGACCATGCTTAAAATAGATATGGGCTGACATTTTGGTTTTGATTTATTATTATTTTTTGGGATTTTGTTTCACACATGGATAATTATTACACCAAGAATCAATGTTATTTGACCCTCAAGGTACTTGTTGCAAATTCGACTGTTTTGGAACAACAAAACTTTTTTCAACGGATGAATCAAGGAGCAAAAACCCATAGCTTTCATCCATATTTTGAGGTTTTGGTTCTTTTAAACGTGTACAACAACTCATAAGAATTCAAAATTGTTTTAAATTAAAACCGAGCTGATCGTGCAGGAATTTTCATAAGTACATAAACAATATGGATTAATGTAGAGTAGGTGGCACCTGATCCATTGGATCAGGTGCAAAACACAATAAGGTGGGTCCCCACGAGTACAAGCTCATGTGGAGACTTGTACTTTCCATCTTTTTTGTGTCTAAGCACCTCATCCAATAGATGAGATGCCACCTTTTCTATATTAAATCCTACAATATTCACCTATCTCCGGACATTCTTCCGGATCACCAAATGTCGATATCAACAAAATGAGAGCCCATCCATAATACCCAGTTTTAGAAAGCTAGCCCAACCCAACGAGATCCAAACTTTGCAAGTTGGATTGAATTTGGGCCGAGCCCATTACTGGGACGAATAATTATGCAATAAAACTCTACAGGAATATGCAATTAGTTTTAACCCAGGGGTTTATCTGCAAAACGAAATATTCCTCAGGTGTCAGGTCTCCCTCTCTCTCTCTCTACAGAGTTGCAAACTTCTCTAGTTCTCCTTCTGGTTCTTCTTCACAAAAATCCCCTAGAAACCCCCTTTGAAACTATCAAGGGCAATGGCGTGCATGAGCCTGGGCTCTCGAGCCCTCTGTCCTCAAATTCCCGTCTCGATTGCTTCTTATTCTCCTTCTTCTTCTTCTTCTTCTTCTCTCTATTCGAAGAGGACGACGACGACCTGCTTCAGTATCCGAGCGAGGGCGGCGGCGGCCCCTCCGATGCCGCCAATAAACCCTAAAGATCCCTTCTTGTCGAAGCTCGCCTCCGTCGCCGCCGCCAATCCCGATCTCGTCGCCATGCCGCCGTCGACTTCGGAGATTCCGCCGTTTCTCGACCTCTTCGACAGCCCCAAACTCATGGCCACGCCTGCCCAGGTGAGCAAATTTCGAGGAGGAGTTAAAAGGCCCGAACTTTTCTTTAAATTCGTCAGTTCTAGGAGTAAAAGATCAATTTTTTCCCCAAAAAACAACGGAGCTTTTGTTTGGAATTGGGTTGTGAGAATCAATGTAAATCATGAGTTTTTACTTGCATCCTATATAGTGTTGTATAATTGTCTGTTACCGTTTATATGAGTTAAGATGTTGCTATGAGTTCTAACTTACTAATTGTCTTATTCAGGTGGAACGTTCTGTTTCCTACAACGAACACAGGCCGAGAAAGCCTCCCCCGGATTTGCCATCATTACTTCTTCATGGACGTATTGTCTACATTGGCATGCCAGTAAGACCCCCAACATTGTTTCATATCCACATGAGTTTCCGATTTGAATTGTAATCTGATTTCAAGAGGGTTTGAAACTAGAAGGTCCATAGCTACCGAGTGATGAAATGCAAAAAATTTAAATTGTTTCCTGGTTGGGATTAGGGCACTACCACGAGGAGGTAGGACAGCTTGTTCATTGTGGAGTTGTGGAGTTGTGCTTGCACGATTGTACTACTACTGCTACCTTTGGATCAGATTCCATTACTATCATATAGTGCATGCTTCACAAGAGAGACGGTTATTCCAACTTCTTTTCTTGCTCGCCCAATGAAGAATGTTAGCCTCAACAATAAGGTTTTCGACAAACAATTTTTTTTTAATACGTTTACGTAATATAATGATTCAGTCTTCATTAAACTTTCCATAGTAGATATGGTACCGAGATCAATCACAGATTGTTCTTGTGCAAGGTGTGTAGTGTTTAGATTACTGTATGATTTAGCTGATTTAATAAGCAAAGTAAATTTTGGGCATTTGCCCAAGGTTACCTTGAACATGGATCGCTTAGGAACAAAAATGGGTACATTGAATGTTGATGGTCCAAAGCATGTTATGTAGGGAGTAATCTTTGTTGGATGCTTAGCAGGAATGAAATACTTATTATGCTATGATATTGTTAAAAAGTTCTTGTCTTCTTATACACAGACTTGTTGGAATGTATGTGTACACAACATTTTGCCCTATAAATTTTAGCAAAGGTTCACTTCATTAGGTAACAATGTTATTTTGCTTACTCCAAGATGTTATTAAAAATTCAAGATGTTGATTTTACTGTTTCAAATTGTTGATGTACCATAATTCCGAATGTGTGATTTGGATTTTGGAGGCGGCTTTAGCTTTTTTCGGTAATACGGCATTAGTATTCTGTTATGATCATCATGGGAGAAAATTCTTCTTGCATATGTGTTGCTTTGTATGCGCACGTGCATGTAATATATTTTTTCTTTTTTGGGTTGGGGCGTGTGTTAATGCTACCGGAACATTCTCTACTGCATGCTTTTAGAAGACTATACTTCACCCACCTTGTGATTTGTGATAAACTTGTCAATATTGGAAGCAAATTTTCCTGGGTATCTCCTTCTTAGAGGAAGGTACTCCGCTGTGTGAATTTCTAGCTATATAATATCACTATGTTGATACTTTGTCTTTTTCCTTCCTAATATTGAGCGCCTACTTAGATGTTAAGACTAATATGTTATCAATTTCTTAACATATTTCACATGTTTCCGGGTCTCTGAACTGCTTCCTATCTTTGGATGTAAAATATGAAGCTGTAGTATAAATTTTGCACTTGGTGTCATTATTCATTGCTCCAATAATCTCTTTCATTACCCTATTGTGTTCCCTCAATCAGTCTATGTTAATCAATATTTCTGTTGATTCTCCAACAAAAGAATCCCACTCCGAAAGCTTTCTCCAAAAATTGTCGGGTTTTTGGAATAGTCTACACTGAGAATGTATACAATGATAAATTTCGGTCTAGTCTTGTTTATCTTCTTTTGTCACTGGCTACCCGAAGAATACATGATGCAACACAAGCTTACATTCTAACTTGCAAGTGAATGTTCATTTTATATATGCACAATGTGAAAAGTTTGATTCTATTTTTATGTTTTCTGATTTGATCTTTGGAGGGGTTTTCATCCCCTATGAGATAGCAATCAGGTCCATAAGAATCTTAGGAATATGTTAAAGTTCACTATGAGGGAATATTAAATTACTAATGATCAATGACTGACACTCATGATATGAAATGAGTTGGGTGTTAGTTTATTAGCCGGTGGTATGCATGCATTCACACAAAGGCACGTCAATATCTGACAAAGCATGAAAACTTTACTCTATAGATGTTGGGAGGTGAACAAAAGCGGTGGCATCACCTTCTCATCATTTTACCAACATGCCTAAAAGGAGATTATTTTGATATTTAATCTCTTTTTTTGTTTTCCCTCCTTTTCGTTTTTAATACTACAGTTACAGAGTTTGCTGGCTAATCATGCTTAGAAGTGTTTACCTTACTATTCTTTTGGATTGCCTGTAGTTGGTGCCGGCTGTCACAGAGCTAGTTATTGCAGAGTTGATGTACCTGCAATGGATGGATCCAAAGCAACCAATTTATCTGTATATCAATTCTACTGGAACAACTCGTGATGATGGTGAAACTGTAAGTACATTGTGGTTTATTTTATGTATATAATCAGCTTGCAGTTAGTGTCGATTTTGCTATAAGCACTGTATGTTGCATGTGTTTATATATGAGTTCTGTGATGGTTGTGTTTTAAAAGATTTAGGCAGAAATTATACATGTAGGTACTTAAGCTTTAAAAGTATCCACACTTTTGAAGTATGCATTGTGGGGAATTCAAAATGTGTTATTGTTCATGGACCAGTAGACACCTAGAGGTGATTTGAAGGCTGATATAGGTAAGTGGCTGAGCTTTAATGTATGTATTCCTTGTGCATTGTAGCAATGAAGCTCTAGTATGTTGTGCCTTTCTTGCGGTTGACGTTTATTAATTTATACGTTAAAATATGCTTCTTGGTACTAAACTTGTACCCCTTTGTTTGTCTGTCTATAACCGACCATAACTAACATACGGAAGCCCACCAAATTCTGTGAGCTATATTAACGGGCATCCATCCTTTAAGACAAGAACCCTCTAGTTCCAAACTCAATTAACTATCACTAGTTATATTCAGTTGCTAATTAAACATTGGAATATTCACGAATTGTGGTATATTGCTGTGCTTTATTTATTTATACCAATGCTATTGTGGTTTTGTAAAACCTGAAAGGTTAGTGTCAGAGTTGAAACCTATGAATATAGAAATAGAATGAATAGGTACATGATGCTTTGGAAGCATATTGTGGCCGATGAATAAATCTAGGTAAAGAACAATCTATACCAAATGACATGTCTTTACTTGATCCTGGTCAATTTCCTGACTTAGATCATAAGGTATTCCACTAGCTGCCGGTTAATTAACGGTACGTTGAACTGATAATCTTCTTGTGGGACAACATTTACTATGATGTATGGGCCGAATTTTCAATTTGCATGAAGATGCTTTGAGCGACTGATGCAATCCTATAAATATGATAACTGGAAAACTCCAATTAAGTAACATCTTTGATTTGGTTACACATAGACCCAAATATCAGATAAGTAGCATTGAGATGCTCTTTTGTAAACTTGTGTGCTGACCTTTTTATAATTATCTATTTTATCTTTATGTTTTTGCTTTTCAGACTAGTCACTTAGGCCGTGAACATTTTTTTCTTACCTAGTAAATCAATTCAGTGCCCTTGTTTAAAATAAAATTTACAAGTTATTAATGCATCAACATAAGTGGATGCCATTGCAAATCTTGATATGCTTGCATTGGTTTCGGCCCCTCTGTTTTCATTAGCAGCTATACTCGTGTGCTTCTTATAAAGCTCTTGCTGTTATCTTGACCTGCTTCCATTCCAATGCAATGAAATTGGTGAAGTGATGTAAGAGCTAATGGACATTGATTTGTTCCACGTCCCATTATAGTTTAAGGTCATGATTTGATTCACTGTGGTAGCAATGGTTAAATTGTAAAATATATTCTGTTGGAAAAGTGTCAGGCTTTAACATGTACATAGGTGATCACAATCTGATCATGTGAGGTTTTTGATATAGTCTTCTGATTTTATCAGATCAATTTTGGTATAATACATGTGCAACCATTGTTTTCTGATTATGTTATTCTTGTCAGGTTGGCATGGAGAGTGAAGGTTTTGCCATATATGATGCCATGATGCAGTTAAAAAATGAAGTGAGTGCTTTTCTTTTATTTATTTTGTTATTATGGCCTCTTACAATCATGGCCAGTGTATTTTTATGTTCATGTGTACATTTGCTGCTGTAGTAGATTTAGTCCGGCTTGCTGTAAGCATAAGATCCACATCCAACTGATTATCTTTCTAATTGATTTCCATATTTATTTGCCGGTATGTCATGGCGTGATGAGATTGGGAGGGCAGCCATCTCTTATAGATAGGGAGTCATTTAAGGATTCCTATTGGCTGTAGTTGGCAATGTTACTTTGACAAAGTTATTTGTCCATTTCTGCTGGGAAGCAGATTAAGAGTAACATGTGTAGGTAAATGACGGTCATGGAGTCAATAGAATTGGATTCTAGTTACATTGAGTCTAAAAGAGTTGGAACCGCCACATTCAATAGAGGATCATAATCTGGGTGCAGCCGTCCTAACGGTTTACAGTAAAAATAGAACTTAGGTTTCAGCCAAATGGATTTTGGTGTGAATAGACAAATATCCTAGAGTAAGAAATGTTAGCTCCAATGGACGAATATGAGATCTTGTGGTCTTTCAGGTGGCTTGAAAGTTTGAAACCCTGCAGTTGCTCAGCTTCTGAAGTGAGGCTTCTCCTCTCTTGTTGCCTCTGCTAACATTATTACAGTTGAGAAGGATGCTTCTTGGAGCTTGTGGATTCACAAACCCCAATTTCTTCTCTTTCTGGCAAGGCAGCTTTCATCATGTCTCCACGTTGTGGTTAAAACTTGGATAGCGTTGACACCTTTTGACAGTCACAGGCTAAGCAGCAGCAGCTAGGTGGGCTGAGTTTGGGGTTTGAGTCGAGTGTCCTTCACATGTACATCTGCTAGTGTAGATCTTGTTAGCTGATAATAAGATTTTGTTGGCATACTCTTGAAGCCAAGTGAAACCGTTTTTCATTATGAAGCACAATTGAATCTGTCAAGCGGAGGTGTGGCGGAAGATTTCTTTTCTGTGCTCAATAACCTTATTTGATATAAAAGGAGCAGCCCATCTTTGAGCCCGGGAGGGCATCACTGGAGAGGATTAACCAGGAAAAAGGGTAGAGTGGCAAACATATTCTGTATATGATGCTAAAATCCAAGATGACCATTGTATCACCGTTTCCTTTCACTAATATTTCCCAATTAACAGTTCTCAATTTTGCTAGTTCCTTAGCTAACATTGTATTTGTCTCTTGCTTGCAGCTGCTTACATCTCAGTTCATCCTGTTAGGGTTTCTGTCAAGCATAAACAAGTTTATACGTAGCGGAAACATAGAAACCTACCAAGATCCATACGTTTTCAAATTAATTTGATCATATTACTAACCTTTTTGACGATTCGAATGTATCGGACTGCATGTGCTGCTCTATGAATGACCATCCTCTATCAGTATCCACACGCGAACGTCACGAACAGGAATTGCGAGGGTGCTAGCTCCTTCTCCGCAACCAGGGTTTCTCTCTCTTTCGCTCTTCGCTTTTCACAAAAACGGGAGAGATAGATTGAATGCGTAAAAAAATGAAAATCCTCTCTATATCATATACAGAATCCCACGTTAACCCTTAAACGCTTTTTCAGTTACGCAACGATATCTTTAAGGATAATATCTTAACAAGATACATTATCTGTTAACTCTTTAACGCGTTTTAGTTATCGCAGCGATATCTTAGGGATAATATCTTAACGAAATACAATATCTAACAGTTAAGATATTTCGACTTATTATGAATTTCAAATCAAATTCGAAAGCATGTTTAAACACTATCATATCTATTACGCTCTTTGTATGCGACCCAATAGGCTCATATCAAATCGGCAGTGGGCCTAATCCAATTAAAAGCCTACAAGTCATAATTGGTCTCTAGGAAGACATTGTGACTACCCAATTAATATGAATATCGTTAATCCGATATTAACCTAACCAATAACCAATAACCAATAAAACATGTCATAATCCTTTTGTCACACGATATCTGATTTGAACATAAGTCATGGAAAGTGTCATACTTATATTGTTTAAACGTTTAATTTCTCACTTATTAAGTAAACTAATAAAATTAAATGACATTTATATGAGCTCAGCCATGCATTTCTCAGTCTTACTTATCGAGTGGCCCATTAAATATCTCTCTCATAAGAGAGGAACAAATTTCATCGTGTTCATTCACTTTCTCTGCATAATTCACATCATGTTCAATCATAACATTTATGATTATCTGATTAAAGATAACGTTTGGTTATGTCAAAACATGATGTTACTTATGTAGGAAACTATCATGATCTCAGGTCTAAGGATTCTATGACATAACTATTATGAGATCATTTATAACACTGATCCATGTAATGATCTCATAGCGAGTCTATCCAATACTTTGTTCTCCAACAAGTACCTATAAGTTTGATTTGTATCACCATACATATAATTATCGTATAATTATCAACCAAACACATACTAGTCTTAATTCATCATTATACCTTTAACGATGAATGACTAGGGATGCTTCGAATAATATAAAACAGCTATTCAAACATAATTATTAATGAAACATGCAAGCAATATAACAATAACAATAAGAGAAATATTTTATAAATGAAAAATGACATAACATAAATGTCCAAATATTTGGCCTGTGGCATAACCACTAACACATCCATGCCAATTACTAGTGATATAAATATATGTAAGATCAAGAATTTTCATGTTGGGAGTGGTTTATTTACACAAGAAATCAGTTAGAAAACGGATAGATGAAGAGGTATTAACAAGCCCAGTAGTCATTGTTGGACATGATTAGCTAATTGGATATGCTAGATTCACATATAATTGTGATCGTTTTGCATATTGGCCTAAATTTGTTATGAATGATTGATTACCTCCTTACCTTTGGTGCTTTCTTTTCTGATGACTTGACTTGGTTTGTGTGAGTCAGAATCTGAACTTTTTCCATTTGAGACAATTGAGATTCTCTTTGCATCCTCATATGATGCGTATAGATTTCTTTTGAGGCGTTGTGTTTGTCATTAAACACTTAGATGGGGTTTTAGTGAGGGGTCTAAGTCTATGAAGTAATTGCATTGCCAAGTTTATAAGCATGCTGATGCCGACAAAACTGGATAGTGAAAGAGAATGCACATAATTTATTATAAAGAAAATAGAAAATATATGAAATTTTGGAGCTGTATATAAGGGTTAGCCTCATGTCATATGATACTCATTATTATATGTGTGTGTTGAGAGAGGTTTCCTACATCAGCCCTCCAAAAGCCTTATTTTCCACCAACTTTTTTCTCAAAATTTTTTGTTTGGGATTGGTGCACTTGTTAATACCTCAAAACCTTAAATATGGGTGAACTTGAAGGGGATTTGACCATTGATCCACTCATTAACAAAGGTTCTATTATTATGAAATTGTTGACTTTGTAATAATTGGATTTATGGTCAAATAATATTGGATTGGATTTGCTTGATTTTTGGTATGTTTATCATCCATGGTATGAAGAAGAGAAATGGTGTTGATCTTCAAAAAAAAGAGATGAAGAATGAGGTTCTTTAAGTCCAAACAAGAGAGTCAAGTGCGAGCAAAAGAGGGAGGGAGAGGGGAATAGGAAAAAGGAAAGACGCGTGAGATTGGAGTATGAGAGAGGAAAGAGAGATCAATGCGGATGGGGAGCATCTGTGTCTGCGTGTGGGGGTGGGAAGCAACGATGGCAGTGAGAGAAGGAAGAAGAAAGAAAAGGGCAAGATGGGTAAAAAAAATTATTATTTTTGGACCGATGTCAACTTCTGACATTAACATGGGGGTGGCTGTGCTATGATATTAGTTTAGGGGTCACTAAATGTCAATAGTAAAGGGGTGTTTGTGTTATTTACCCTTAATTATTTATCACTTGCTTTCGTTGTTAAGCGCTGGCTTCTGCTTGTGTTAAGATTAGAATTTGGGTTTTCAAATTATATTTGGAAACTTAAAAAATTTCTTTCCAAAACAATTCCAACATGTTAGGGTTTTGAATCAGTTTATAACTTGCACCCTATGTCCGAACCATTGGTACCCTAACCCGACTTGACCTGACCCAAAATCTGTGATTATCAGATGATAGATATAAGCAAAGCGTAGTCTGATTTGCAATCAAGGTTAGTCACCTACCCTAGTGTCTTGAGTGGCAATGGCTCGGATACAGGTCAGAGCTTACATTGATAACTTTCTAATGTCTAACGTGTGTATCGTTTAAGAAGTCCTCGTCATTTTTTTAAATATTCTAAAAGCATAAAAATCATTTGATGTTTCGTTCGCTGCGTATTTATGTCTTGTTTTATCTTCAGATCCATACTGTGGCTGTTGGAGCTGCAATAGGCCAGGCCTGCTTGCTCCTGGCATCTGGGAAGAAAGGTAGACGATTTATGATGCCTCATTCCAAAGGTATATTAAAGTCTGGGAACAGTTTTTCTTAGTTCTTTATTGGTTTGTTAATCATTTTTAACATGCCAAACTTGCACTCTTGTTGTTGCAGCCATGATCCAGCAGCCTCGTGTCCCATCATCTGGGCAGATGCCTGCAAGTGACGTTCTTATCCGAGCAAAAGAGGTTCGTTTTGATGGGTACTCTATCATGTCCATCATTCTTGATTCTACTTTTTTTTTGCGGGTTATCTAGTTACACAATCTAATGTATTCTCTGTGTTAAATATTTCTTTCTTTCCTCTTTATTGTTCGCTCTCTTGCATCATCGCTTACCAAGAATCAATGCCCTTCACAGGTTATAACTAACCGGGACACACTTGTTAGACTTCTAGCAAGGCACACTAGAAATGTAAGTATTAATGGCATTTGAAGTATTTTTGTTATACAAAGCAATGCAATTGAACGAAAATCTGATTCTATAATGTATTAGTCTGTGGAGACAGTATCGAAGGTAATGAGAAGGCCATTCTATATGGACTCAATGAAAGCTCAGGAGTTTGGTGTCATTGACAAGGTAACTCAATCCTCATACCATCAGTGTTGCCCTTGTCCTTAAATCTATCTGTTCATAAACTCAATTATCATACTTTGTTGGCTTAGACAAAAGGCTGATGTATATGGATATGAAGACGATACTAGGTTTTCCCAAAGCAGTCTTGAGTTGATACCTTCTCTTTTGGCAGATCCTTTGGCGCGGTCAAGAGAAGATAATGGATGATGCCGCCTCACCTGAGGAATGGGACCGGAAAGCAGGCATCCGAGCAGTCGAAGGGATCTGATTCCATAAGCTATTTGTTGCCTAACAAGCAGGCAAAGCTTTTGCAGACTCAAATGTTTTTGCATGCTCTTGTAAAATTTCATAAAGAAAGCATGTTAACGGCCAATGGTTCTTTAATATCCTACTGCAGGCGCTCGATTGGGTTGCAGATAATGCAACTATGAAATGACTAAGCTTCGAATGCGCGATGCAAGAGAAGATACACATCCAGGGAGCAATTTGTTGGAGCATGGCATCTTAATTTATCTGATCGATTGTGAATTGTGCTGCATCAATGCCTTCAATGGGGG
This sequence comes from Scilla litardierei, assembly GCA_030789695.1. Lineage (NCBI taxonomy): Eukaryota > Viridiplantae > Streptophyta > Magnoliopsida > Asparagales > Asparagaceae > Scilla > Scilla litardierei. The sequence continues at coordinate 170,829,323 of CM061132.1, forward strand.
TCCAGATCTTGTAAAATTAAAAGAATAAGGAGTGTTATTAGCAGCCTCGTAGAGAATCGGCAGGATGTTACATGGGTAGATTTTTGATTCGTTAAGATCATACATCATGTTGTCAAGATTAGCTTTGCTGGATAGTGCATTGTTGTCGATGGATATATACAATGAACCTTGATTCTGTATATGAGGAATCCTTTTGATACTGATTTTGCAATGCAAGTTTATGTATATGAGCAAGCTGTAATAAACAAGTCAAAAACTCAAAACCAACAGGTTCTGTGAGAGAGATGACACCAACATATGAGCAATCAAATAGCAGAGATATGTGAGATAATATGTATATTTATGAACTGTGACAAAAAAGGGAGACTCCACTGCCCTTCACTCGGGCACCAAAAATCTCAGAGCTCCAGACCATTATCATTTATCAACCCAGCAAATTAACTACTGAAATGGAGTTCAAAATCGAAATATGACTACATTATTTGAAACAAAACTAGAAACATGCTCACCCTCAAGAAATTCTAAAGCTGATATCCTCTCATGATCTATATAACTGAAAATGGCAAAGGAAAGCTGAATCTAGTGAGCCATGTCCTCACCAGCCCAGATGCTCCTGAAGATGGAGACGGCAACAGGAATGATCCCAACAAGCGCTATCTGAAGCTGCTCCGAGGTGCTCGTCCTGACGGTGACCTGCCCGCTAAGCTTGTTGTTCAGCCCGACGCGAACTGCCACCTTCGAGCTCCTCCCAACATTCACCTGAGACTGCATGTTTGCCCCCAAAGCCAAGTCGCCTCGCCACTTCATCAGCGACAGTCCCAACGTGGAGAGGGCTTGGCCAATTGGATAGTCCTTCTCTCGGAGACGTGCCTCCAGATTGGCTCCATATGCCACATCGCCTTGGGCTCGGACAGCGCCCGTGCTGGCAACCAGCCCCAACCTCTTCCCAATCATAAGCTGGTCCTCGACCTTCAATCCAGTAGCCACAGTCTCGCCCAAGAAAATCACAGACACTCCTGCAGCCGTCTTGTTCTTTTTGTGGTTCTTGAACTTGGTCTCGCCCCGGAGGATGTAAGCAAGCTGCTTCCCAACAGACTGGATGTCAAAGCCAGCGAGGCTGGAACCATTTTCCCCGTGCTTGGCTGAGATCGAGGAATCCAAGTGAATGCTGAAATCCTTCTTGTCTTTTGTTATCTGAGCGGCAACTGCAGCAGGAAACCTGTTGGCAATGGCAAGGCTCTCCTCAATGCTAACACCATCATAGCCACAGTCGTGGTCCCAGCCATGGGTGTCCAAAACCGGCCTCGTCAGAAGCTGTGAAGTCGGCTCCAGGAATCGGTATCGATAGGTCGGAACATCGCAGTCAAAGGATGGTGGCAGTACCATATCGGGTAAAGGAACCGGCACGGCTGCTGGGGCACCGTCCTGATCAAAATCTTCCCCAATGTCACCATATGGCGAATCATCCTTCGCGCTTTTCCCCCTCCTTTTTAGCTCCCTCAGCCTCCGAACCTCGTCCTTGAATTGTTTCTTCTGAAGAAGTTTAACTCGATAATCATACTCATCAAAGTAGGCTCTTTTCTGCTCTTGGGTAAGCTTTGCAAGCTGAGATCTCTTCAGAGGCTTAAAGGGTGGAAGCTGGTCATATTCCTCCTCCTCTTCTTCATCTACATCGGAAAAGTCGTCCAGGTCTATGTCGGAGTCAGCGTTCTCGCCGCCCTGGTCACTCGGCAGTTTCGGGTGCGGTCTAGACTGCAGTAACATAGACAGCAAGTACGGAAGCGGTGGGGAACGGAAACGGAATCCAAAGAGTTTCCCGGGGGAAGGATCTTGAATCTTCAAAAGGGAATTGGCCTCGGACAGAATCTTTGAGGAGTAACATAATAGCAGCAACTGAGGCCTCCAGGCAAGGCCATTGGGAAGCACCCTCTGGCCTTCTCTATTCCTCCTGCAAGAAGGATGGTTCTCGACGAGGGCAACCGGGTTCATCAGCCTCATGTCGCCAGCTGCCTGCCTAATGGAGTGTTGGACGACGTGAGACCTCTGAGCTATGAACACCTCGTAGCTCAAGGGAGTACCATTGGAGCCTTCAGGTGGGGCAGAAGCAGCATGGGTGAGAGCAACTATGGCATTAAACCAAATAGAAGAACCCAAGGCGCTAGTGATCGACCTCAACAGAGGCAAATCGTTTAAATCTCGAGTCTGGGTATCGAGCCTATCCACATAAAGAACAATATCAGGAGGGCATTTCTTGGTATACTTCTTTATGGCTGATAAGATTCTCCTGTTGGTTGCCTGGTCCATCACCGATGACTTAAGACCAGGAGTATCGATAACTCGAATTTTAACCCCATCTACTACACCTGAAATCTCTCTCACTGAAGTTGTCGCTGCTTGGAAAGCATTAGTATGAGACTTCTCTTCGCCAAAGATGGAATTTATGGTCGCGCTTCTGCCCACCCCAGTCTTCCCCAGAACTAGAATGTTACAAGAGAACTTCAAATCCTCCTCCCCCTCTGCTTCAAGCTGAATGGCCTTCTTCTTAGCAGTCTCAATGCTAAAAGCCCGACTCATTTGCCTTCCTCTTCTGAGCCCTTCAGCCAGACTTAGACGGTAGATAACCTGAGCTGCCACGGTGTCATCAGGGGTGTGTCCCAACCTCATAACCAGCCGGAGGAACTTCACTCTAATTTCCTCGACTTTCTCATGCAGCTTCCTCTCCTCTTCGTCCATTTCATTCTCAGGCTCCCCAGTTACCGCCAGCTCTGAGGGACTGAAAAGAGTAGGCCGAGCAGACCGACCAGGAGCTGGCCTCAGCGCCGGTGCAGAAGAACCCAACCCAGCTGGTCTGTCCATGGAGAAAACTCGAGTACCATCTTGAGAAGTAACAGTAATGTTTCCATCTGAAGAAGCACCACTTGCTGCTTTCAGTAGTGCAGCCAAGGCTGCAGTGTCAAATAACTCTTTGCCGTCACCCTCCTCATCAGTATCCACCTCTTCATCAGAATCAGAAACAATCTGTCCGTCCATTGGTTGCTGGAAACTGCGGGAGCTCTCAAGACTAGCGCTTGAAGAACCTTCCTCCATTTCTTTTATTATTTGCTTTGCAGCTTCAGAGCTATCCAAGATTACAACCCTAGGTTGCTGCTGCTCAGAAATATTATCCTCCTCTTCTTCTACTGCCTTGTTCGGATGTGGGTTTTCATCATCGTCGTCAGCTACATGTGAGCCATCTGCTTCAGGCTCCACCTTCTCAACAGTAACAGAGCCCGGCAACGTGTTTTCAACAAAGATTTCACGGCTAGTCTCACTACCCACCATGCCTGAATTTTCTAAGAGCTCAGTTTCTGTCTTCTTGCTTTCAGAATCATCTGAAAGGGCAGGCCCAGGTTCCACAACCTGTGGCGGGTTCAAATCCATGTCACCGTCACTGGGTTTTGCTACTGAATCAATCAAAACTAGGTCTGAGTTAAGCACAGCCTTTTTCTCCTCAGTTTCCTGTTCCGGAGAACATACTAACATCAACAATCATGATATGATTCACAATACCAAGTTTTGTCGCATAACTCTTGCAGTCTCAAAATACAGTAAACAGAGCCCAAACCAACATAGATGCTAAATGCAATTCAATTTAATAGTTTGAAATTTAGAAATTCTAAATGGAATTCAATGCAAGTGTTTCAAGGGTGCGAACATATACCTGGTCATTCTTATCAGCTTCAGCAACAGCAATGTCTTCGGCCACAGCAGTCTCTTCCACTGCAACAGCATCAGTCTCTTCCTCCACGGCCTCCGACTTGGCAACCTCGTCAATGTTTTGATCGGCAACACTAGCCCCATTCTCTTCAGCTTCGACATAAATATTCGAATCCACATCAACAATGCCAGTCTGTTTCTCCTCTTCAGGCTTTGAACCCACATCGACATTATCAGTTTGTTTCTCCTCTCCGACCGTGTTAGCTCCTCCTTCCTCTATAGCCTTAGACTCCATGGCATCATCAACTTTTTCAACATCACCATCACTGAGTTCAATCTCCATAGCCTTCGAATCCATCACGACAACATCTGCGTGTTTCTCGTCCACAACTGCATTTGCCCCGTCATCTACAGCAGCGTTAGACTCCACAACATCCTCGGCTTTTTCGGCATCAGCAACCTTGGGTTCATCCTCCACGGGCTTCGAAACCTCAGCCACCTCTCGGAGACTTCGATTAGAACCAACGATATCAACAGAAGCATCTGTTTCCGCATCAACTGCATGCTCTTCAGTGGTAAAGGCAGTGGCACCGTCACCGCTTTGCTCCGTTTCGGGCTTTGCTGCCTCATTCTCCCCTTCAATAATGGATTCTCCATTGCCATCAATGCCGTCCTCTTTCTTCTCGTTCTCCTCAACCCCTGCATCAACTTCATCAGGTTTCGAATCGTCCGGGAAATTATCAACCTTGATCTCGTCCTCGGCAAAATCTTCCCCTTCCCCATCGGCTTCAACAACAACAGCATTTGCCACTACCTGATCCGACCCACAACCCAAAACCTCATCTTTTTCGCCTTCCCCATCAAAATTGGGCGCTTCCTCATTTGAAATCTCAACGGCCTCGTTTTTTTCAATCGAAACATTCTCCCCGTCGACCCAAGTCCCATAATAAAAATCAGCACTCTCGCTCAAAACCGTACTAGGGTTTGCGCCCTTCTCCGCCGGCATGGCGGCCCTCTCCTCGGAATCCTCCGATTCCGACGCCGTCTCAAAGTCGTCCTCGACGACGACAGCGGCCGGAGGTTGCAAGTTATGAAATGAATCGCCGCCGTTCTCTTTAGATTCAGAGACTGAAGGAGAGTTTGCAGCGGCCGTATCAGTTTCTGAATCCATTGGAGATTGGAAATTGGGGTTGCGGGGTTGATGATAACAAGGAAAAGGGTACTGAGATTAATGTAAAAAGGAGAGTTTTATGGGAATTTTTTTCTTTAGGGATATATAGATTTTGATGTAGGGTTTTGCGAATTGCCGTGTGGATTTAGAGGAGGGTTATGGATCGGATTTTTTTTGGGGATAATGAGATGATTGGGATAGGAGAATAGTAGAGGAGAGCCACACAAGAGAGAGAGAGAGAGTAGGGGTGTGCTAGGGGTGGCAAACGGGTCGGGTCGGATCGGGTATGACCCGACCCGTTTAGGGGTGGACCCGAACCCGACCCGGATTTAATCCGGGTCAGGAATGCAAGACCCGAACCCGACCCGACGGGTTGGCGGGTCATCCGAACCAGACCCGCATTCGCTTCTCCTTCAAAAATTTTTTTAACATAATCCGCTTGTAGCAGGAATCGAACCAAAGATCCCGGGGAAACGGTAACACAAGCATACCAATTGAGCTAGCAACGGAACCTGAGAGTGACACATCAACTAATTATTTATATAAATTACAAGCCAATACTTGAAAATGAAAAATTCAACGCCTGCACAGGGATTTGAACCTGTGACCATGTTAGAAATCAAATGCAGCAACTGAACGGGCTGACCAAAATTCCCAGCAAGCACCCTCTAATGTTTTGATATAAACATTGTATATATTTATTCATTTATAAACCGGGTATTATCCGGGTCATGCGGGTTGACGGGTCAAACCCGGACCCGACCCGATTTTTATACGGGTCAACCGGGTCGACCCGAATTCGACCCGACCCGGATACACCCATACCCATACCCGGCTAAGTAGGCCGGGTTCGGGTCGGGTTCATTTTGCCACCCCTAGGGTGTGCGGGTCCGGGTACACTGTTTTTTTCATGTTACCCGGACCCTACCCGGTAAGAGACCGGTTCCTAAAATTTGGACCCTGAACCTACCCAGTTGAACCCTATACCCGGACCCTACCCGGACCATATGGTTCCGGGTAGGTTCCGGGTACCCTATAAAAAAATTCTAATTTGTGAGGCATTACGAACAATGATTTTCAAATGATCTGTGCATGACAATTACCTCAAATACGCATGAATAAAAATCAATCTGGAAGTAAAATATTTTCTCTCGTCTCTTTCTTCAGTGATAAATGCATACTGACCAGTTATTTCTACTAGATAAAGCTAGACATATGGAAGAATGATTCACGTTTACCTCTACTGCTCTTTTGAACGCATAAGAGAACAATATGATCTTTGATTCAAATGCATTGTTTAATGAACTTACGCGTTCCTCAAAACTCAGGATGCAAGTTGTACTCACGAATATTATAAGTTCAAATTAGATACAGTCATGGTGGATTACTCTTATATATTTTGATCCTTAATATTATAATATATAAAAATTTATATTAATATATATATATATATATATATATATAATATCGGTTCCGGTTCTGGGTACCCGTTTTCTATAGACGGGAACCGGACCCGGGCCCGATACCCGTCGGTTCCAAATTTTCCTACCCGGAACCTACCCGGAACTGATTACTATCTACCCAGAACCTACCCGTTAGGGTAGGTTCCGATCGGGTATCTGGGTACCCTATACCCGTGCACACCCCTAAGAGAGAGGGAGAGAGAGAGAGAGAGTCCTCTGGACTTTTGCTTTGGGTTATTTAGTACTGACTCCCTGTGTTTTCTCCGAAATTAGCAACACACCCCTATGGTTTCAATAATTAGTAAGACCCCCCTATTGTATCCAATTTGGACTCCCCCGCCTATAGGAAGACCCCCCTAAACAGGGGGAGGGGGTTCCAAAATTGGGTGCCATAGGGGGGTCTTACTAATTATTGAAACCATAGGGGGTGTTGCTAATTTCGGAGAAAACACAGGGGGTCGGTACTAAATATCTCAATTAACACATGGGGTTTTTCAATTAACTTGGAGTTAGAAAAAGGGTGATTATTGTTATGAATCAACTCATGGGAGAGGGAGCCCCCAGCTCTTTATTTATATGCAATATGGAGAGTACAAAGATGTGTTTACAATGATATGGCCATATCTCTAGGATAGCCCAGAATCTCAACCAACACGGTTAAATAACCGTTCACAACACCCCCCTTATCCAGCCATAGGTGTGGACTCTGCTCGTGAATACTTCAGGATTCTGAGCGTAGGATGGTCTCACATGGGGTGGATACTTCAGGATCCTGAGTTGGTGAGATTTGCATCGTTAAAACCTTCAGCTATGGAAAACACAGTGGGAAAAACCATAGTTAAGGAAAAAGAGTACAAATGCTCTTTAACTCCCCCTGATTTGTAAAGTGACTCTGCTCACAAATACTTCTGGATTTTGAGCGTCACAGAGGGGTGGATTCTTCAGGATACAGAGTTGACGTGATTTGCATCATTAAAACTTTTAGCTATGGAAAACCCAGTGGGAAAAACGATAGTTAAGGGAAAAGAGTACAAATTCCATAAACTTCCCCTGATCTGTAAAAGCTCTTAGGCTTTCAGATCTCTTAGGCTTATCTCATCACTCTTATTTACAACATTCCGAAAACATATACACACATTACAAAGTTATCACAATTAAGCAGCTGCTGAATCCAGGAACTCTGAAGATGTGTGCTAAGTATCGTCGCCTTTGATGTGGTCTTCAGACTATGTGGTCAGCTCCATAATACCAGCCTTTATCCCAGTCGTCATTGGGATGTGATGCACCAGCAGGCGCCCTCAATTACACCATTGTCATGCTCTGTTTTGAAGTATATGTGTATTCTATTGTGTACACGCGGTATTTCTATTTATAATGCATACGTAGACATGAAGTAAACGTAGATATTGATGTATGTAACATAGTGCAAGGGGTTGGGCCGTAATGGTTGGCTAAGAGACGAGGAAGCGAGATTGTGTACGGGAAAAGTGCGAGAGACGACGTTGGTGCAAAACAACAGGGATGTGTTTAGACGTGAGTGTGTATGCATGTGTAGGCATGCATGGGTGTGTGTAGGGATGCCATGCAAGTGTGAAAGGGGTTAGGGGTCAATGGCAACCCCCGTAAATTTTTAGAAAGGCGAGGGGCAAAACGGTCATTTGGACTAAATTTGCTGTACGTACGTACTTAAATGGTGTGTACGTAAAGTAATGGCATACTTGTAAATAATTGAATGTGTGATGGGTATTTTGGTCATTTAATAATTAACATGGCTTATGGGATAAGCCATGGAAAACCATCTTCTCGAATTCTCTCCTTTTCTTTTCTTTTCTTCTCTTTTCTTCCATTAACCTTATCCCCTCTCCTCCCTCCAAGCCTCCCACTCTCTTCCAAATTTCGTGCTCCCCTCTACCCCTTCCATGTTGATCAAATCCAAAAAAAGGAAAATGAAGAAGAAGAAGAAAGAAAGAAGAAGAGAAGGAAAAATCAAATTTTGGAGGTAGGATTCAACTTGGTTTTGGAAATTCAATTAGGGTTTATTTTTATTATGTTTCCACATCTTGTTTACTTAATTTAGATTAGGGAGAATCAAATTCATGTGCCATACTTTAGTTTCTTGCAAAATCCCCTTGAATTGATAACCAACATCACCTCATTTGAAAAGCTGAAATTTTGATGTGTGTTCATGCTTGGCTTCTGTTTTCTGTGATTCGAATTGAGCTTCGAAAAAAATATTAGCTCGTAGATCATGAAGTCCTACCCCAAAATAATATAAATATTGATATATGTTCAATTCTGAAATTGGGAGTAAAAATTCAAATTCTACAGAATGTCTGTTTGATTTTCAGATTTGACACAGTTCAGTAGAAATGGCACAACTACCTGCACTCTCATTGAAATTTTGTAATCTTGGTCATGTTGGAAACTTAAGAAAATTATCTAAAAGTCTATCTGAGTGCCTATATGTCGAAATTCTGGCTACAACATGCTCAAAACTGGCTTTGAACACAGACCTAGAAATCTGTCTGAAAAACAGATTTGACACTCTTCACTGAATAATTCACCATAAATCACAAACTTAATATTTTTGCATGAAATTTTATCTGTAGATTCATAACTGTTATATCTTCAACTTTAATTTATAAAGTTTTGTTAAATTCCCAATTGAAATGGATGTATTATGTTGATCTCTATGGATGTTCTTGCAATTTCAGCAAGCTGAATACCTTAAGTGCTATTCTTATTCATTAAATGTGGTTAAGTGGCTTTCATTATTCTTATTGTTGTATGGTAAAATAAATGTTCATGCCCTCGACACATGTAAATGTTATTGAGTTGCTTTGATATAATTGACGCACGTCAGGTGTTCGATGAAATGCCTTAATGAAGGCAAAATCCAATAATTTGAGTAACGTGAACATGTTAGTGTTTGCTTTGTGCCAGGTGATGATTGGTGAAATTAGAGGCTTGAATGGCATGGGAACATTATGTTTGTGAGTGGATGATGTGTGGAGATAGAGGGCATGTCACGTGAGTGCATGACCCTATGTTTGATGATGGACAGTTGAAGTGATTTGTGCATACCCATATCATCAAGACCCCTAACGTGTCACTTATGATGTTAACCAATGGAATTGAATAAATTTCAGTCCTCTCTAATGAGGGTGAATTAGTAAAGCCCGGGGTTTTAAGTGGGATTTGAGTAAATTGTGGATATGAGGCCTGGACTGAGAAGTTGGGGGAAATGATTATGTGATATGTGATATTTACACCCACTCGCCTTTACCAAGAGTGGAGGGGTCATACGGAGGTTGGGTTATATGTGAATAGCCTCACTCCTGCCAGGGACGGGGGAGGTGAGAAGCCCAGTGTTGTACAGTGCCCGTGTCCACTGTGTCGTGTGCTATATTCACCCCAAATTTGGGGTGAAGTCCAGGTCCTGGTATCACACAGTTTACCCAAGTTCCAATTAACTCAATTATGAAATAATAAAATAAGATTTATGTGTTATTTCTACTGCTGGCAGCACTTCCCCTTCCCTTTGCCTGCTTCTTAGTGCCTCTGTGTCATGCCTCAGGCACTTGCACTTATCTTATTTGATATTGGTTGCTTGAACCCTCGTGTTATTATTATTGTTATTATTATTATTATTCGTGCTAACCATTTCCTTGCAGTAACTCGACATTGGACCGCATGTATGATTTCCTTGTTTTAATCATTTAATTTTCATTATATCTCTTAGCTACTTGCTCTATTTCTCTTGCTTGCCTTGTGATTTGATAACCTTAAATCGGAGTTCTAAACCCAAGTTGGTTCCTATGGGGGCACACATTGATGTGCTCCTCCTTATTTTTCAGGTAGTAGGGTTAACTTGGTTGGAAGTGATTTGGAGCCGGGTTCAGGGATATCATTTGATGTGAGTTGTCTCGTGGTGTGATATAATGGTATTGGGAGGTGGAGAATGATGGATTAGATGTAGTGGTGTACCTGGGCTATGTACATTAATGGAAGTTGTATATATGACATGTTGTTACTGTATTAAGTTACCTATGGTGTTGTTTTGATATTACTGTGAAGCTTCACTTGTACTATCCCAGCATGTGTGCAGTGACCTGCTTGTTCAATTTCTTCTTTTCCTTTCTTTTCCTCTCTCATCACCCTCACTCTTCAGAATACTTGGAAAAAAATTTAAATTATTACATGCCGGGTATTCTGGGGAACGGGGCGTGACAGTTTTTTGGTGGCCCATGCAGGTCACCGCACTGCGACGTGCGTAAGGATAGTACTTGTAATACTTCAGTAAGTGATTGGGATAGGTTAGCCCTAAGGTGGGTAGCGGCCTTAGTGACCTTAGAATTCTCAGTGATCCACCCTTAAACCCCTAGTTTTAGGGAGTCCGGGGATGAACTTTCTACTATATGGTATACCTTACATGTATATTGTGGGTATACGCGTGTATGTGTAACGGTGTAAATCAGTGTGTATACGTGCATTGTTGTGCTTAGAGATTTGAATTATACAAGTTGTATATACTTGTATGTTAGAATGGCATGAAAGTTACACGTGTCCTGGGTGCTTGTAGTGGTATATGGATACGTGTGGGTGTAAATACTAGGTGGTGAATACTTGAATGTATGTATACTACGTCTCTATAAAAGTGCATGATACGGACATGTGAGGCTGATACGTGTTATACTTGTATGACTCTGAGGTGTAGGTGATAAGTATATGTTTGTTAGTGGATGTGCACTGGTGGATACATATCAACTAGCGGGGATATTATATGTTCATAGAGACGTGGGCGAGGGTGTGTACGTATATGATGTGAGTGCATGTATACGATTCACTATCTCCTAAATCATAGTTGTGTCTCATGTAAGGAGTACACCAATGTGCGTACATCTACCCTTGTAGGGATAAAGTACTGGTATGTCCACATTGTCTTTGGGCATATGTAGGAAAGTGCATACGTGTGAACATATGTGTGTTTATATGGGTAGGTGGTGTAAATATAGGTTGGGATATTAGAGTATATATATCGCTAGTGTTGCATTACTAGTGTATGAATTCCTAATGTGTTAAAATTTAAATAACTGTGAGTATGTCTATGTACTGCCTATGTGTTTATGTGAATTGGTATATTTTCTTAATTTGGTATATGGTTGTGGGTTGTATTATTGAGTGCAGATAGGTGTTGTGATATGGCTATACATAGCCTGTATGTAGCGATGTAGATAAGTGATAGATGCATGGGTAGTATGAGCAATGCTCCAGGTGTTTGGAGTAGATATATCCTAAGACGGGTAAGGGACCTTTAGACCCGTCCACCTAAGTTGAGGCCTTAGCTCTATACTGTGTTTATCCTGGGATAGTAATATATGTATGACGTGCAATACATATAGGATGTGATGGATATAAGGGTTTGAGACAATAGAGTGCGAGTATAAATGGGGTGGATGTGGATTTGCATGATAGTGAAGTTATGGTATATGTATATATGTGTGTATACGCTTACCTGTGAAATGGCGTCTATTAGACCATTTGGATGTATATGTAGTGTATATATTTTTCTATATGTGGTGGCATGAGGGAGGATTATGTATTGGTATATGAGATACTTGTATGAATGTAGGTGTGCTGTTGCAAACATAGTGTGATTGTCTATATGTGTTGTTATTATTGAACGCGTATTGGTGTATGTCTTATGAGTGGTTATATGTATATGTATGTCAATGATCCCTATTCTGATATACATGTGTCAGTAAATGAATGTGTACGTGTATGTGACGTGACTATCTACTGAATGTGTATGAATATTGATATGCACTTACTTGTGTGTGTGTACTAGTGTCACGCCCCGCTTCCCTAAAATGGAGGCGAGACGTGAGAAGGTCCGCTCAAGCGTGGAGCTGTGAAGTTGCACGCCTGATAAGCGTCAATTTAGTATAAGCAGGTCCATGTAATCGCAACGGAACAACAACAATAATAACAATAAAATGAGACGGATATGACATACCAATCTCAAAGTTCGTCCACAACAATTCAACATCACAAAAAAAGCCACCAGGCTAACAGGAAAGAGTCTAAAGGCCCAGAACAAGGCCAAACAAAACACAAACATAACAGAGTATTAAACTAGGTGCCACGCACCGACAACCTAAGCAATCTAACAACACCAAATATAGACACTAAGACTGATCTCCAGTGTCTACGAAGTCCTCGATCAACGCGGGTTCTGACTCAGCGTCAGCGAACACCGCGTCCTCAGCAAGTATCTCAGGCTCGGGCTCTAACATGTGTCACCCAAAAGAGAAAAGAGGCACATGTCAGCAAGTCGAAGGACTTGTGCAAGGAAACGGAAAGAAAGGTAAACTAGCAACCTAGCAGTTAAAGTATGGTGCATGGCAAGTAAAGTAAGGTGGTAACAAGTAAAGTAAAGTACAAGTAGCAAGTGGTAGTTGTGACATGTAATGTCAAGTAACAAGTACAAGTACAAGGGATCACCCACACATGGATGCCCTATTGCCCGCAGGCTGTAGTCATGTACAAGGGATCACTCAGAGAGTGCCCTATTGCCCGCAGACTGTATTGAGCTCGTTTTCTGGAACACGAGCCAGAATTGTAATTGGCCTAGGGTTGTGCCCGCAGAACAGGTGCCTAGCCGGAACAAATAGTACAAGTATGTAGCGATGCTAAGCAATCACGATGAGTGTTCAAGCATGCAATGACATGAGCAGATATTCGCGTACCGTTAATTGAAATTAAACGTGACAGGCAAAATGCAATGACATGAACATATTTGCGTACCGTTAATTTAAATTAAACATGGCAGTCAAAATGCAATAGCAGTTAAGGATGCATGGATGACATGAACAGTTAATACGCGTACCATTAATTGAAAGTAAACGTGACATACAAGCATGATGAAGGTGACAGACCAAGCTTCGTTACCAAGCTAGGTCAATGGCGTCTAGACGGCTATCCTTTCACCGTCTAGTCTCTTTTACGCTAAAGCAAGGTAATGGCCTAAGACATGGCCCAAATCAAGAGATGCAAATTTCACTTGCCTGATACCAGGGTTGACAAGCAATGAAGATCGTCACACAAGCTAACTATGGAACAGATCACTGTTATGGCAAAACAATTATTAGAACAACGATTCTAAATCGATTTCTTAATAGAATCCTAATCGTCTAATAATCCATTTTATTAGGGTTTCACAAGGTCAATGTGGGTTATGCTAAAACTAAAGAATCGAGCCTTACCGTGAAGAAGCGGAGGAACGATGCCGAGCAACCACGGCAACGGAAGAACGATCAGGCTCAGATCTGTAAATGAGGGAAAAATCTGGAGAAATAGGTTTGGATGTGGATTTTGGGGGTTTGATGAAAGATTGAGGAAGATGAGAGGTAGAATGTGTTAAGTGAGGGTTTGGATGATGGATTTTGGGCTTGGGATGAAGGAATAAGGGTTTGAGGTAGTAGGGGGCTCAATGGGGGAGAAACTAGGGTTTTAGGTCATGAGGAAGAAGAAGAAAACGTTTGGAGGGGTATTTATAGAGTTTGGTGGTGGCTAGGGCAAAACTAGGGTTTCCTGTACTGTTTAGTCGGTCAAAGAACAACCACTGACCGACTAGTTTGAGAACTAGTCGGTCGGTTGACCAACGCAGACCGACTAAGTGTAAACAGTAACCCCAGACGAAAACCTGAACTAAGAGTTAGTCGGTCAAGGAACAACTACTGACCGACTAGTTTGACATCTAGTCGGTCGATGAACGTTCTTAGACCGACTAAGAGTAAACAGTAACTGGTATCAAAAATAATTAATGAGTTAGTCGGTTAAAGAAGCATTGCTGACCGACTAGTTTGCAACCTAGTCTGTCGACCAACGTTCTTAGACCGACTAATGATAAACAGTAACTCCTGAACATTTATCAAAGCCCACTAGTCGGTTCAAGAAGGTTTGCCGATCGACTGGATCGTCATCTAGTCGGTCGGTGCCCCTTCTTATACCGGCTAATGTGCACTGAAAGTTCCGAAATGGAGCGCGAAGCTACAGGATGGTTTCCTAAGTCTCCTAGGCTCGTTCTAACTCTAAGATATCGACGTTATGAAGCCCGTCACGAATGACTTACTTCAAACCCGCCAACCGACGGAAGAATCTAGAGAATCACGACGAAACGAACGAAAATGAAAACTACGGAGATGAAAATGGAAATCACAATCAAGGAGAAGCAACCAAATATATATATATAATAAAATCCATACATGAAAAACCAGTCGTTACATCATCCCCAACTTAAGAAAAATTCCGTCCTCGGAATTCCCAACACTCACGTGTTCGGGAACAAAAGTGGGTAGCGCTCTCGCATCTCCTCTTCTCTCTCCCAAGTAGACTCTCCCGGCGAACCGTGCCGCCACATCACTCTAACAAGATCGACGACCTTGTTCCGAAGTGACTTCTGACGCCTATCCAGAATTTGCACTGGACACTGGTCATACGTCAAATCTGGGCGAACGGCGATCTCCGAGAAATCCACAGCATGAGATGGATCGCTAATGCATCGACGAAGCTGCGACACATGGAAAACATCGTGAACTCCTTCCAAAGATGGCGGCAAGGCTAAGCGGTAAGCTACCTCGCCAACCCTCTCCAGAATATCAAACGGTCCAATGTATCGCGGGCTCAACTTCCCTCGCTTCCCAAAGCGAATCACACCACGATTCGAGGAAATCCTCAAGAATACATGGTCGCCCGGCTGAAACTCCAAAGGACGACGTTTAGCATCCGTCCAATGCTTAAAACGGTCCTGAGCAATCCTCAACCTCTCCCGAATGTTCCTGAAAACCTCCACAGCCTTCACAATCATCTCAGGTCCCAACAGCTCCCTATCACCAATGTCATCCCAACTCAATGGCGATCGACACTTCCTCCCATACAAAGCGGTGAAAGGCACCATGCCAATACTCGCCTGGAAGCTGTTGTTGTAAGAAAACTCCACCAAGTGTAGATGGTCCTCCCACGAACCCTTGAAATCCAACATGCACGCTCTCAGCATGTCTTCCAAAATCTGAATCGTCCTCTCGGACTGGCCATCCGTCTGCGGATGGTACGCCGTGCTGAAACTCAGACGCGTACCCAAACTCTTCTGCAAACTCTGCCAGAACTGAGATGTGAACCTCGTGTCTCTGTCCGACACGATACTCACGGGGACTCCATGAAGTCGTACAACCTCCTGCACGATTCACGTTACATCACTATCCAAACTAGGGAAAGAAATAAAAACGGAGAGTAAAAGAATTTACCTCCATATATCTCCTCGCTAGCGCCTCAGTGGACTGTCCCACTCGTAATGGAATAAAGTGTGCGGATTTGGTCAATCGATCTACGATCACCTAAATCGCGCCATTCTGCTTCGGACTCCGAGGTAGTCCAGTCACGAAATCCATAGTGATGTGTTGCCACTTCCACTCCGGAATCGGAAGCGGTTGTAGCAACCCGGTCGTACGTTGATGCTCTGCCTTCACTTGCTGGCAAACCAAACACTTGGCTACACTCCGTGCCACACTCCTCTTCATGCCGTGCCACTAAAAGTTCAGACGAAGATCCTTGTACATCTTGGTTCCACCAGGATGCACGGAATACGGCGAACTGTGTGCCTCCACCAACAACTCCTCTCTGATATCCCCAGCTGGCATACACAACCTGGCTCCGAACCTCAACGAGCCATCATCATGAACCAAAAAGTCAGTCCGTAGACCGGCTTCAACCTGCCCTCGAATCCTTACCAATTTCAGATCTCCGGCCTGACTCGCCTTAATCCGATCCACGATCGTTGGCTGCACCTGCATGTACATCAACGAAGAAGCCTCCTCGGGAAGAACAATCTCTACATCGGACCCGCAAAAATCCTGCTGTAATCTCCACTGCGGAGTCAAAATCATCACCGAGGGAAGCATACTCAATTTCATAGTGCAAACTTGGGTTAGAGGATTCTAACTCAAGTAGCCAGAGGGGATCCGGGTGTCTGGGACGTAGGATCGCCGGTGACAAGTCGGGGAGGCTTGGGTGGATCCGAACCCATTACATCACGTGTTTGCGATTGTCTTTTATTATTGTCTATTTTCAATCCGCATTGTTGGTTGTGTTTGCACAATAATTAGGAATAATAATCTTGATTATTTTAAAGTACTATTCACCGCCTCTAGTACTTGTGCAGTAGATATCAGGGCATTACATTTGGTATCAAAACCAAGTTTATAGCTATGTCTACCAATGACAACAAGACCGTTCGTCCACCTTCCGACTACAGCACCTTCAAGAACCGTGAAGGAGCTTCTTCGGTGATGGAAGGACACTCCTCTACTAGGCCTCCTCACTTCAATGGTGCCAATTATGGGTACTGGAAATGCCGGATGGAAACCTTCCTCCGGAGCACTTCACTATGGAGAGCCACGTTGACGGAGTATGTTGAGCCCGTCGAAGAAGACTTCACGAAGTGGACTACCGCGGAGGTCGCCGTGGAGGTGAACAATGCCAATGCAATGAATGCCTTTTCAATGCGCATTGGAGCCTGAAGACTTTAACAAGATATGCACATGTAAGAGTGCATATCAAATTTGGAACCAACTCCAAATGTTGCACGAAGGAGCGAGTAGGGTAAAAGACTTTAAACTCACCGTTGCTAATAAAGAATTCGAGTTATTTCACATGCAACAGGGTGAGAAGATGAAGGAGTACTATGCTCGCTTCGTGGACATAAATAACGAGTTGGAAGCTCTTGGGAAAACATATACCCAAAAGGAGAAAGTCGCAAAGATTATTGACGGACTTCCTTCGTGTTAGAAAAAGTGTACCTACGCCATCGAGGAAGGTAACGATATGAATAAATAAACTGTCATTCAACTAATGGGTACCTTAATGTCGCATGAGGTGCGGAAGGACAGTATGATAAAGATGCAGGACAAGATGAAGTCGTTCTTAAAGCAAGAATAGCCAACGAAAAAGGCCATTGTTTTTAAGGCCGCTCCTTCTACATCTACCGATGGTGAAGAATCGGAAGACGAGTTGGACTTAGAATCCATTGCCCTTATGGCAAAGAAGTTCAACCGATTCTTCCGAAAAGGTAACTTCAAGAATAAATCTAAAGTTAGTTTGACTAATGCTTCTACTCCTTAGTGTTTTAAATGCAACAAGCCAGGACACATCAAGGTGGATTGTCCTTTCAACTAACACAAGGAGAAGTGGAAGGCACCCAAGTTCGACAAGTCACGAAAGTACAAGAAAGGGTACAAGAAAGGACTTGTCGGCACATTCACCGACTCCGAAGAGGACTCCTCAAGTGGAGAGTCGGATGATGAACAAGTGGAGCAAGCATACATGTGCTTCATGGTGAGAGAAGAATATAATCAAGAGACATCTTTCGATGAAAGCGAGGATGAAGGCGAAGAGGTAACTATGGATGAACTTAGATTAGCTAACGAACAAATTTGGTATAAGTATTCTAAATTAGTAAATATATATACTAAGACTAAAGATGAGCTAACTAGTCTCCAAACCTCACCTAAGCCTATCATCATCAACAACGACACCGTTGTTGAAGGCTTGAGAAATGAGATTGTAAATCTCAAATCTCAACTTGAGCATGTTCACATTGAGAATCGGATGAACGCGAGATAGCTGATTTGACTTCTCGAAACTCAACTTTGAGTATTGAGAATGAAAATCTCAAGTCTCGTGTTTGTGAACTCACAACGCAAGTGTCCACCTTGGATGCTTCTATACTTTAGCTCACCGAGAAATATGAGTCCACATTAGGCCGAATTAATAAATTCAACAAAGGCAAGGACCATTTGGATAATATCCTAAACGACTTACTTCCGGCCAATTATCACATTGGCTTGGGGTATAAAAAGGGAGACTCATCCAAATCTTCCACTACCTTTGTAAGGCCATCTTCCGAAGCCTCAACGAGTGGGAGTAAACACCCCATTGGTATTTCATCTACCAATGGTGCTTCCACTTCGCACACACCCCCGTTTGGAAAGAAACCCACTTTGGGTGGACCTCCAAAGAAGGTGTTGGATCCTGTGGATGGCAAACAACACTAGAAGGGGGGTTGAATAGTGTTGTATAAAGATAAAACTTTTTCGTTCTTTTAATCAATCAACACAAAACAAAACCTTCTAATGTTGCCTAAGAAACCAAGTAGAGTGATCTACGCTTGGTTCTTAATCAACTTAATTAATCTTCAAAACAAGTCAGAGATAAAACTCTTCTGGTAGTCGACTCCCTAAGAACAGTAGTCGACTCCCAGAGGGAAATTAAGCACAGCTCAGTTAAATAAATACTTAATGAAGATATATATGATTTCACAGAAGTATAAGAGAGAAGCAGATACAGAAATTGATCTTGCAATATATTATAAATGAGTTACAAATGTAATACTCAATGAATCAAGATAAACAAAGTAGAGATAAACAATCACAGAGAGAATCAAACGCAAACATAAGGATTTTTATCCTGGTTCCCCACAACCCTGGGTACGTCCAGTCCTCGACCAATCCGGTACGAGATTTCCACTATTGCCTTAGCAATACAAATACCTAGCCTCACTAGGATTTCTGACCACCTAGACTTGTCTAGGATTTTACCCTTGCCTCACAACCCGAGGACTTTACCTTGCCTCACAATCCGAGGACTTTTCACAAACACCTTGCCTACAACAAGGATTTACAACCACCCTTATCACCAAGGGACTACAAGTAAAATCAAATCCAATACACCACAATGAATTAGTGGAGATTGGTTTTTACACCCAACAATTCTATAGCCAAGATTAAATTTGCAATAGTGCTTAACGTGGCTAAAAGAATTTAAATCATTTGTAGATCACACAAAGAATATGAGTTTATTCAATGTGATCTAGAATCTAGATGTGTTCTTAGATCACACAAAGAATATGAAATTATTCGATGTGATCTAGAATCTAGATGTTTCAAAAATCCTTTGAGAATATAAAAAATCAAAAAGAAGGATTTTGAAAACCAATTTGCAATAGCCAAATAATAATAATGATCTTAAAAAGAATTGTAAAAGAATATAAGCAATAAGATCAGAAATTGAAAAACCGATTTGGCTATGAAGAACTTTGAGAGCGATGAGAACGATGAGAACTTTTTGAGAGAATAAGAATTTTGCTCAAGAGTAAATTGGTGAGAAAAATGTTCTCATAGGTTCTCTATTTATAGAGCCAAAAGAGAATTCAAAATAATTCAAATCAAGTTTGACTTTAGCCCAAAAATCAAGCAATGAATAAATGAGTGAGTGAATCAAGGAATTCTGGTCGCACAGCTGGTAGTCGACTTCCTAACTTTGGTAGTCGACTCCCAGAGTGACTAAGAGAAAATCTGCTACAACTGGTAGTCGACTCCCTAACTTAGGTAGTCGACTACCAGACTATCTTTTCTGGTAGAAGACAGAAATCAGTGTAGTGAACTACTGGGTGTTTGTAGTTGACTACAAATTGAAACTTAGCTTCTATGAAAAGTATGCTCTCAAATAAGTTTAAAATGAGTTTTAAAAACATTTTAGAAAATCATTTTGTGTGTGTGCAAATTCTTCTTGGCTTTGACATAGTCCTAAGAAAATGAAAAACAACTCACACACTAGACTCTATGAAGAACTTGAAGCTATGGTTGAGCTTGAGCTAGTTGCATATGCTTCGCTTGAATTTGAGCTCCTCTTTAGCTGTAACTTGAGCACATTCTTTGAGCTTCATCTTTGAACTCTTCTTGTGCTTGAGCTTTGAAGTTGCGAGCTAAATTCATCTTCATCTTCTATGTGTGTGGTTGAAGTTCTTCTTCTCGGAGTATGTTTCGAGATTCAATTAGCTTATTGCACAACCTACGCACTTAAGTAGTATGATTAGTAATTTAACAACATTTGGTGTGATCATCAACAAAACAAACCACTTGGGGTGGGACTAGATTCCCATCAGAAGGGTCATGCATATATGTACACAAATACTATGCCACGTAGGAACACACATCCTACTCCACCTGTTCACACATATGATGATTTCTATGCTCCACGCCCACGGGCACGTGCACACCAAGTGAGACACACTCACGCGCGTGCTCCTCCACATGCATATGTTCATCCTCATCATTATTATATGAACAATTATTGTCACGCCCCGCTTCCCTAAAATGGAGGCGAGACGTGAGAAGGTCCGCACAGACGTGGAGATGTGAAGCCACACACCTGATAAGCGTCAATAAATTAAATGCAGGTCCCTGTAACCACGAACAGAACAAAGATAATAACACAAGAGAGACAGAAATAAAATCTCAAATCTCAGAATTGTCCAACATTAAAATTAAGTTCAACATCCAGAAAAGCCACCAGGCTAAAAGAAAGAGTCTAAAGGCCCAGAACAAGGCCAACAAAGACAAACATAAACAGAGTATTGGTGCCACGCACCGACAACAAAAACAGTCTAACACAAAGAACACAAGCAGCCTCTACGACTGATCGCCCGTGTCCTCAAACTCCTCGATGAACGCGGGTCCTGACTCAGCGTCAGCGAACACCACGTCCTCAGCAGCACCCTCAGGCTCAGGATCTAACATGTGTCACCCAAAAGAGTAAAGGGGCACATGTCAGCAAGTCTAAAAGACTTGGGCAAGAAAACTGAAAGTAAGGTAAACTAACAACCTAGCAGTTATAGTATGCATGACATGGCAATTATGGTATGAGAGCATAAGTAAGGCATGTTGTAACAATAGGTGCAAGAGCACAATTATCATGGCATGCCAGGAGTAGCCAAGCTACCAACAATCTCAATCTTTTCACTAGTCACGTTTCAAGTTATTTGTAGATGTTTACGCCTTACAGCTGAACTGTTTAACGTTCACACTGAGTGGCCGCTTAACACTACCCCAGAACCCAGAGTTTACGCCTTACAACTGAAGTTGCTGATCGGGCAGACTCCCAGTTGAATGGCCGCTTAACCCTTACCCCTCCCACACGTAAACAAGCCAGGGTCCCTGCACACGATGCTCAGTAAATGAGCCAGGGTTGCCCCGCACAAGAGCTTGTTTTTAGGTTCACAATTTGGCGTAGGGTCGTGCCCGCTAAAAGCAGGTGCCTAGCCTCAATCAATTCACTAGGTGTAGCGGCGCTACGCAATCACGGGAACATTAAGGAATGCAATGACATGACAATTAATTCGTGTACCGTTAATTGAAATTAAACATGACATGGTAGTTATGCAACATGATAAATGACGGATCTAGCTTCGTTGTCAAGCTAGATCCTGAAATTGCGCCTAGGCGAGTATCATTTCGTCGCCTAGTCTCTTTTACACCTACAACAAGCAAATAGCCTAAGACATGGCCCAAAACCCTAAGTGGCAAGTTTCACTTGCCTAGCACCGAGGATGACGATCAAAGAGGCCGTCACACAAATGCTAACTACGGAGATGAGATTGCTGCCATGGCAAAACAATATTAGAACAACATCCAGCCTAGTTTTTATTAGGGTTTTACAAAAACATAAATGGGTTAAGAGATCTCTATAGGGTCGAGTTATTACCGAATCGTTAGCGGAAGAACGATGCCGAGCAAGCGCGGCGACGGAAGAAACTGAAGGGTTTTGCGGACCCTTAGGGCACAAAAACTCTAGTCCCGTCCTAAGTCGGACGGAACATAGACAGAAAAGAACAGCGGAAGAATAAAACTTATGTTAATCTAATTAACATGCAGTTAAAACATTTTTAACTTAGCCCTAAGGTCCAAGACCCTTAGCCAAGATCTATGCCAACTTGGGATGGATCTAACCTACTGCGATTAAATTAAACTAATGCTAATTTAAACACATACCCGGAATCTCAACCCTGGGGCAGGCGAGATGTTCTGCACCGTCTTCCGAGCTGCTCCCGTCCCACGCCGAGCCGCTCCTTGAACTGCTCCCCGAACTGCTCCTCGAACCGCTCCGCATCCCGAGGCGATCAATCCCCGTGTCGCCGAGCCACCCACTGCCGAAGAAAGTTTCACGCGAGTGAAACCTCCGCCTAGATTTCGGATCTGAATCCGAACTCCTTTGCGGCTTTGCTAGAGCCCTCAGGAGCAAGGCAGAAATTTATAGGGAGAGGAGAATATTAATTTAGCTTAGATCCGAGCGTGCTCCAACATTTACGAGAGCCGCTCAGATCTAGAGCTTGGGACGAGTTTTGAGGAAGGGGGGAGACCCCTATTTATATAGGCGGCGGACTCTCCCCTTTTCTCAAAATCCGATGTGTGACTAAAAATAGAGTTAATAAAATCAAGTTAGTTTGCATTTCACAAAGTGCAAACTTCCGTGAATTTTAACTCACTCACCGTTGAGCTTCAGGATTGATACAACCTATCAATACGACGAGCGTTCAACGGTGAACGCATAGGAAAAAACCGTTCGTCAATCGGAGTTCGTTTGACCACTCAATTGTATGTCCAAAGTTCAGCCCAAACACACCAAAAACGCAACACTGCAGCCGCCAGTTTATTCCTAGGGTTCTGAACCCACGTGGGCCCCACCATGGGGCCCGGATATTTGCTGGCGCGCGTAGAACCCAGGCCCACCCGCAATAATGCGGGTGGGCCCCAGCCGCCCGCTGATGCGGGCGGCTGCCTTGCTGACGCGGGGCAAACCCGCGTCAGCGGGCAATTGCCTTGCTGACGCGGGTGGGCCCCGCGTCAGCGGGCAGTGGCCCCGCATCAGCGGGTGGGCCCGCTGACGCGGGCGTCAGCCCGCGTCAGTGCGCAGGCTGACGCCTGGGTCAGCGGGCCGGGCCCACAGGTTGGTTTTTGTGCCTTTTTTAACAAATAAAAGGGCTTTTGGGCCCTAACTCATTTGGTCTTCTATTTAAACACTTTAAATAGACTTATTGGGCTCATTTGGACTCCGTTTCTGACGCGGTTTGAACCTGGGCGTAGACCGGGACATTCCCGTCTTACCCGTGATCTTTTCCTTGCGTTTATATTATTAAATATTGTTTTAAACTATTTAAAACTTATTTAATCCCTTTTGCATCAAATGCAAAATAGTCCCTATCTAGGCTTAAATTATCATTTGCATCAAATACAAATGATCCGAGGGCATATTCCTCTACATCTCCCACTTGCACTCAGGATCATTTATCCCGAATGTAGGAGATGATTGCAAACATCTTTTGCAATATTTTATCCCTTGCATCAAATGCAAATTATTCTCCCTAACTAATTTCTACCTATTACTAGACGAAGATCGCACTTTGTGTGAGACCCTACAGCCTGACCCTTACAACAAGTTGGGCTCGAAGCCCTATACGGCAGTGACCACGAGCAGTGGCTGCTGTCCCTGCTTCAGGAATCATCATTATGTGGTTAACTCATTGACATGAGTATTGTCGGGACCACCCTGACTGTTTCCATGATGAATTCCGCAGTTATAGTCTCTTCGTCTTAACTATGTCGTGTAGATCAAGTCTAGGGTACGGTTAAACTGTCAACCCCAATAACTTGACTCCGGTTAGTTCCTATCAATCTTTAGTCAAATCATGTTGGACTTGTTCCAACATACTCTGGCCAGAGTTTTTACCAAAGATCGAACTAACCCTACGACACTAACTCCCATTGACCGGGAGAGACGAATCCTCTCTTGGTCATTACTCTCCTCATACGCTTCAAGTGTCACCCAATCAAAGACCTTTCGACGCGGCTTGCCTCGAAGCTAGGTCATTTGATCTAAGTGGCACCGTTCACGCACAGGTTCGTCAAAATGACCTCAAGTCAAAAGACCAACTATCCTATCATCACTCAGAGTCATCATTGACAGATTGATCAATATAACCATATGATAACTCTTGTGGATCGTTCAGTGAACTCATTCTCTAATGAGCACATGTGTCTTGTCAACGACTTCGTCAAGTCAAGCGATCATGAGATCATCGCCACCGCTATACGGTGAAGACTAAGACACAATGGTCTATCCGATGTTTCGATATCCTAGTCTCGAAACATCTACGACCACGAACCCTTTTTAGACTTATGCTACAGACGGTCAAACATTTCTCCATGATCGAGATACTCATCTCGATACCTGTTTGACCTTGCATAAAGTCTCAGGACTTTACCTAAGTTAATATCTAATTATAACATAACTTAGATAAATTATTACCAAACAGCTTACTGTTATTTCGAACAATATGTTTGTGCTATGCACACATGAAAATAGATAGCCTCGAGGGTATCATCTCTCAACATCTCCCACTTGCACTCAGGCCCATTTATCTCGATATCTCATACCGTTTTTACACATAAGTTTTCCCGACTTCATGTGGTAGAGCCTTCATGAGTGGATCTGCTAAAACCGTCTACATTATAGACTTAAGGGTTTCTATGTTTAGACCAACCATTTGAATCTCATTCAAATAATTCATTTGGTCTTTCAGAATTCATAATATTTTAATTTACTTGGATCTTATCCAATTCATCGTACCTTACGATAATCATTTAAATCAGTTACTGGTCATTTCAAATGGCTCATATTTATTTCTGATAAAGAATCAAACTCTTTTGATCACTTTGTCAAAATATATGTTCCATCCCTTTGATGCCTCACATGTAATTTACACGCTCCCACTGACCTTGAAAATCATCTGGTTAATTCATATAAGTTGGTCCGTCTAAATCATATTTAGAAAAACGAACTTGTAAGTGAATACTCCAATTTTCATGGTCAACTTAAGTGTTTACATCGAGTTTGGTCCGAGTAGTTCTGTACACATATGCTGGTGGAAAACGGTTTCATTATAATCCATTTTATAGGAATTAGTATGGAAAAACCGTTCTCGACCAACATGATTGCACTTCACTATTTTTCTTTTCTGCACCAATCTTTCAACTTAAAGATTTACTTGCAGTAAGTGAGGAAACATTTTCCTTGGGCACGTAAACTAAATTCCAAAATTTAATTACGCACACGGACCTATTCTGGTTGCATCAAGTTTTTAAAATCGGAGTTACTTCTCCGAATTTCATCCCGGAAGTTGACTAAGTCATCATCAGTTATGATGTCTAACTCGACTCTTCGTCTCACGAGATTCGAGTAATTATACAACTTCCTAATGCTTGATTTAATGAATATTTTATTGATAATGTCCTCATAGAACATTATCAAAACCTAGGCATTACTATCTGGGACTTAACCCAGAGGAAGGACTTAACTCAGAGTCACTTGTTATGGATCGCACCGAGTCTAACTAAGTGTGATTCATACCTTTTAACACACTGATGTGTTAACAGACTTGACCTGAGAGAAAATCACATTTTCTTTTAATTACACAAGATTTTATGAAGCCTAGTATTTAGCCATTCGATCTAATCGAATCAGTTTAAATACTTTTGTCTTTTCGTTCTTTATTATTTCAGACTTGTGTTTCATCAAGAACACGTGTCTTAATAAAATATACGAATAACTTATTTTGGTTGATCTAGACTCGGGTACATCAGTATGTACTAGACTGAGTTCGACAACTCATTCTCCCACTGTCTCACAAATGGGTTTCGGCCAATTTTATCTAAGAGGATAAGACTCACAAGTGTCCGTAGACTTCATAATACGAGAGGTCAGACCCCTCTTTATGTGACTTGTGAAGCTTAGTCTCTCGATACGGCCTAGTCTATTTTACCATATAAGTTTGCTACTATCTTGTGTATTTATATATTAACATTTAATATATATATATATATAGTTATTACAAATTACTTAACACAAAACATTGCTTCTGAAGCAAGGTGACGACATTCGTCAAAAATGTGTTAGCCGTTTTTGTATAACTATTTATTTTGAAATAGTGACATCAAAATATATCACATTTTCATTTCCTCCTACTTATGCCTTTACTAATGATAAATTAAACTAACTTTCTCAATTGACTTTCCGGAGTGCCTTCTTCCTTTTCTAAATCAAATTTAGATATTAATTAACCCAACATAAATAGCTATGCAAGCATCTTATGTATCCAAACGCTTGAGCTTTGCAATCTCAAGTTTAGCTCAAGAAGTTGCTTGTCTCAAGATCCGGTTGGGATACATAGTCTTGCACCGCTCATGCACTCGTATTCGACTCAAATGGTTTGATCGAATTCTCGAACTCGGAATTGTTTGTCCATACAACCTTGAGGGTAGCTCGACAAGTTGTAGGGAGAAACATACTTCG
The DNA here is from genome assembly GCA_030789695.1 of Scilla litardierei. NCBI lineage: Eukaryota > Viridiplantae > Streptophyta > Magnoliopsida > Asparagales > Asparagaceae > Scilla > Scilla litardierei. Next base: position 170,855,894 of record CM061132.1, read on the forward strand.
AATATCCTATATGTTCAAGCTGCCTCATATAGAGAAGAGTGACATGTAGCTTTAATTTATTTGTTGGACCCAGAACTTAATGAAATCATATTTCTTAAGTCTGTTCTTTAGAAGGTCATTTAATGTCAACGAGAATATAGTTTAATTCCATCAATTAGAATTTAACTTGATATTCAATTAATCAACTATTTGACCAGTTAACTTATTCCAATATTATATTTTGATTCCTTCGGTAAACATAGTCTTGCCCTAGTTTTTGCATATGTTCAATATTAAATATAGGTAGATTGGCTTTCATCTATCTATATCCTCCCACTATTTTTACGATCGTTTTAAAGCTTAATAACGAACGATTTAATCGAATTTAAAAATTAGTGAAAGAGGGATCCAATCATCCCGAACCTCACAACCTTGAGGAGACTCAACAAGTTGATTGGTTCCATGACTGGTAGACTAACTCTTGGTCAATCACATCACATGTGATTCCCTGTCGATTTTTACCCACAGTCACTTATGATCTTGAGGAGACTCAACAAATCATAACGACTGGTCTAGTCAGACCCTTGATTTCGTGTCCAGACTTGACTTAGATCGATACTCGAGGAGACCCGACGCATCGATTTGGGTCAAGTCTAGACTACATCACATGTATGTTGGAGTTTGTTCCTTAAAGAAAAACAAGTCACAGTTTGAGGAGACTCAACAACTATAATTGTCTTCTTTGAGTTACCAAGCTCCAAAATCAAGGAGGGATACGAATTAATCTTTAATAAGATTTATAACGCATTGACTAGATATAGTCCAGGGTGTCATACAATCATGATTCGCGACATTGCGGTCCAGCGGAACACAGCCAGGAAATTGACTAAGTCAGGATCACTGCCCCTTGTACTAGCAAGGGTTGACCCAGAACTCTTAGCCAAGCACATTGACTGGATCATGGTCCATTGAATGAAGCTTGTCAATTTTGTATGTGTGCCATAGACTAAACAGCTTTTATTAACAACTAATTAATCCTATCAACTAGTTGCATCCTTAAATTCAAAATTTTAGGATTTGTTTAATAACTTTTATTAAGTCCTTATCAACTATAAGGTTCACGTGCTATCCTAATCGTTATTAGGATTTTAATAAATTTTATTAACAACGCTAAAAGCGAAGTCCTTTAATGATTCAATAATAACAATTAAAATTTTCATTAAAGGAACTACCCTAATAAGGAATTAGGTCTTGAAGCATTGTTAATGTTTTATTAAACCATAGCATGTCATTAAAATTCAATTAATAAATTTTAATGATTTCTTAATGGCTAACCTAAAGGGTTGTCTTGTGTAATCAAATAAGGGACAAGATGAACTAGCCATTAAAATTACACTAATTTTATCGCATAAAAAGTGTACTACTATTTAACAATTAAATAGACTAAAGTTTATCGCATAAACAATATTAGACATTTTAAAATCAGTTTTAAAATTATCTTATAAATTTAAAACATCACTTTAAAAATTTTCCATGTTCAAAAATTTATCATATACAATTTTTAAACAGCTAAAACATTTTAAACTTATCGCATAAATTTAAAGCCATAAAATCAATTTTAAATTTATCACATAAATTTAAAACACCATTTTAAAATTTTTCCATGTTCAAAAATTTATCATATACAATTTTTAAACATCTAAAACAGTTTAAACTTATCGCATAAATTTAAAGCCTTAAAATCAATTTTAAATTTATCACATAAATTTAAAACACCATTTTAAATTTTTTCCATGTTTAAAATTTTATCATATAAAATAATTAAACATCTCAAATTCTTTTAAAATCATTTAAAATATCTCATAAATTTTAAATCATTTTAAAAGATTCGAAAAAAAAATTTATTTTAAAATTATCTCATAACTTTAAAACCATTTTTAAAAGTATTTAAAAAGCATTTTAAAGTTTAATAAAATCGCAGTGCTAGATCGGCTACGCAAACCTGGCTTTGATACCACTGAAGGGTTTTGCGGACCTTTAGGACACAAAAACTCTAGTCCCGTCCTAAGTCGGACGGAACATAGACAGAAAAGAACAGCGGAAGAATAAAACTTATGTTAATCTAATTAACATGCAGTTAAAACATTTTTAACTTAGCCCTAAGGTCCAATGCCCTTAGCCAAGATCTATGCCAACTTGGGATGGATCTGACCATCCCAAGAAGGATCTAACCTACTGCGATTAAATTAAACTAATGCTAATTTAAACACATACCCGGAATCTCAACCCTGGCGCAGGCGAGATGTTCTGCACCGTCTTCCGAGCTGCTCCCGTCCCACGCCGAGCCGCTCCTTGAACTGCTCCCCGAACTGCTCCTCAAACCGCTCCGCATCCCGAGGTGATCAATCCCCGTGTCGCCGAGCCACCCACTGCCGAAGAAAGCTTCACGCGAGTGAAACCTCCGCCTAGATTTCGGATCTGAATCCGAACTCCTTTGCGGCTTTGCTAGAGCCCTCAGGAGCAAGGCAGAAATTTATAGGGAGAGGAGAATATTAATTCAGCTTAGATCCGAGCGTGCTCCAACATTTACGAGAGCCGCTCAGATCTAGAGCTTGGGACGAGTTTTGAGGAAGGGTGGAGACCCCTATTTATATAGGCGGCGGACTCTCCCCTTTTCTCAAAATCCGATGTGGGACTAAAAATAGAGTTAATAAAATCAAGTTAGTTTGCACTTCACAAAGTGCAAACTTCCATGAATTTTAACTCACTCACCGTTTAGCTTCAAGATTGATACAACCTATCAATACGAAGAGCGTTCAACGGTGAACGCATAGGAAAAAACCGTTCGTCAATCGGAGTTCGTTTGACCACTCAATTGTATGTCCAAAGTTCAGCCCAAACACACCAAAAACGCAACACTGTAGCCGCCAGTTTATTCCTAGGGTTCTGAACCCACGTGGGCCCCACCATGGGGCCCGGATATTTGCTGGCGCACGCAGAACCCAGGCCCACCCGCAATAATGCGGGTGGGCCCCAGCCGCCCGCTGATGCGGGCGGCTGCCTTGCTGACGCGGGGCAAACCCGCGTCAGCGGGCAATTGCCTTGCTGACGCGGGTGGGCCCCGCGTCAGCGGGCAGTGGCCCCGCATCAGCGGGTGGGCCCGCTGACGCGGGCGTCAGCCCGCGTCAGTGCGCATGCTGACGCCTGGGTCAGCGGGCCGGGCCCACAGGTTGGTTTTTGTGCCTTTTTTTAACAAATAAAAGGGCTTTTGGGCCCTAACTCATTTGGTCTTCTATTTAAACACTTTAAATAGACTTATTGGGCTCATTTGGACTCCGTTTCTGACGCGGTTTGAACCTGGGCGTAGACCGGGACATTCCCGTCTTACCCGTGATCTTTTCCTTGCGTTTATATTATTAAATATTGTTTTAAACTATTTAAAACTTATTTAATCCCTTTTGCATCAAATGCAAAATAGTCCTTATCTAGGCTTAAATTATCATTTGCATCAAATACAAATGATCCGAGGGCATATTCCTCTACAGAAACGATCCGGGGAACCTACGGTTCAGATCTGGAACGGATGGGGAAATCTGGAGAAAATGAGATTTTGGGGGTTTTGGGGGTTTTTCGACGACCTAGAGGTGGTGGCCGGCCTAAATGGAGAGGGGGAGAGGCTCTTGATGAAGGGGAAGAGCTAGAGGAAGGTTGGGGAAGATCAGAGGTCAAGGGGGAAGGAAAGAGGCCAGGAGAAGAGAAAGAAAGAAAAGAAAAGAAGTGGGGTTTAAATAGAAAACGACCTGGCGGCCGCCCATAAATTAGGGTTTCGACACTGATTAGTCGGTCAAAGAGCAACCTCTGACCGACTAGTTTGGGAACTAGTCGGTCGGTTGACCAACGCAGACCGACTAAGTGTAAACAGTAACTCCTGACGAAAAATAGGATTTAGATTTAGTCGGTCAAAGAACAACTACTGACCGACTAGTTTCTCATCTAGTCGGTCGATGAACGTTCTTAGACCGACTAAGAATGAATAGTACTTGGTATCAAAAATGATCATAGAGCTAGTCGGTTAAAGAACGATTGCTGATCGACTAGTTTGCAACCTAGTCGGTCGACAAATGTTCTTAGACCGACTAACGATAAACATTAACTCCTGAATAATTAACAAAACCCACTAGTCGGTCCATGAAGGTTTGCCGACTGACTAAATCGTCATCTAGTCGGTCGGTTCCCCTTCTTGTACCGGCTAACGTGCACCGAAAGTTCCGAAATGGAGCGCGAAGCTCTGGGAAGATTCATATAGCTTCTAAGATCACTCTAACTCTAAAATATGAGCGATCTGAAGTTCGTCATGAGCGACTTACTCCAAGATCAACGATTCTAAGGAAGAAGCAAGAAAAATCACAACGAAACGAACGAAAACGAAAGCTACGGAGACGGAAACCACACATAAGGAGAAAATCCACCAAAAAATATAAATAATATAGGTAATCCAAAGACATGAAAAACCAGTCGTTACATCCTCCCCAACTTAGAATAAAGTCCGTCCCCGGACTTTCTAACATAACTAGTCGCTCTAGTAACTACCCCAATCATTTCACATTCAATCAGGTATAGTTATTACAAGTGCTTATATTCGCACTAGGTAATCAAACATTAACACCACTAGCATGTATCATCCACGCACATCATACTCTTATACCTATCATAGCCATTCACACTCATACATGCATCTCAATCATATATATACATCCCCTATATAGCTACTACTTACCTAGCACAAACAATAGTTCAGCTACTCACTTATAGTTAATATTAGTCTCATACTAGCAAATACAACCATCGCTCTACGCATGGATAGCTACCTATGCATCAAGCGACCATGGGCATATTACTCCCTAATATTCCTAGTTACATTCAATGTCAACATATCACTACAAATAACCACCACTCAATTTTCAATCATGTTATCATATCTAAGATACACTTACCGCTACTATAATTTCACAATTCTTAGTTATTCCAATACATGCAAATATTTCACTATAACTTCACATCACATACGGCCCTATAATTATACCCACGACACGCCACACATATTATGGTCACCAAAACTTATAACTAAGCACATACTTACCCGTGCATGGTGCACACCCACACACGCTAATATTTCATTCATATATATACCAATCACACCACTGCATACTTAGCACATCCACACCTGGTTAGCTAGCACACAGACGTTCACACAGGCAAGTCCTTAGTAAATAACTATACCATAGACCAACACATATATAACTTTATACTGGTATAGCGACACACAATCATGTGCGTAACACGACCAGGCACAGACACCCTTATTACTGTACATACATCAACCATCGTCATATGCAACTACAGCCATACATAACAATATACTTAGAGTATACCCACTCAAGCTTGAGTGAGACTCGGAACATGTACCAGAAGACTTATATATATAACACGGTATCTATACCTATTCCAATACCACACTCTAATACATTTACGTCTACCAACATAACCACATACATACTAAAATATCAACCACTTTATTTAGTCAGGTCACACTCACATAATTAAATCGCTTTACATACCATAGTAATAGTACAGACCTCAGCACACGTATAACTATAATACCCTTCCTGATACATGCATTCACCGTATAGTCACGCACATGTAGCTCATATATTCACACCATATCCTACTACTTATAATTAGTACACCAATACATCTACACATACATAGTTACGGTATGCAATAGTCGTGTATACCTCATGGTATACACGCATACGACATCCCGTAAACGCAGGCAATACCAATCAAAATTATAATCCCATTACTATATGTATATGACCTATAATTCATGCATCAATTCACAACTACCTTCGTCTAAGCACAATACGTATCTACGTACGAGCACATACTCACACGTACAACACACAAGTCATATAATAGGCCTACTCGCTTAACTATACGTACACCTATTATTATTGCTCCCATCAAACACATAGCTTTACCAACATATTATTTCAAGCATTATAAGCATCTCCGACTACATACGTCTCATCAAATAATCCAACACTGATTCATATACTCAAACGTTCCTAGAGTGGAATAGCTACCCTCACACATATCTATAAATACTAACACACATACAGATTCATAACATCATGAATAACTCTGAGTAGGTATATATCACACAATAGGCAATCATTTTTACAACACAGGGGAGTACGCTCATTCAAGCCCACGCACACAACTTAGGTACAAGCACCACGACAGCATCACAAAGGTCCAAGGCCTACTTAACAAATTAGGGTTGACACAGACATAGACGGGCACTGAAGCCTAAACAATGGAGGAAGACCTAGGTCGAAAGCATGACGATGGAAGGATCGATAAGCACGAGTTCAGATAGGACGAATACAAGGAGACAGCTTGGTTAGGAACAGCGACCCACTTGTGAATGTTTAGGTAGAGGAAAGGGAGGTGTAGCGATACTTATATAGGATACAGAAACAAAATAGTGTAAGTAACATAAGCTAAAATACGGGGAAATTGTAAACTGCTGTACTTCAAATGTTGGAGTCCTCATCTGTATAAAAATATTTGGAGATCGATAAAACAAGTTGTTCGAAACGAGTTTAAGTGAAATATACATAGTAAGAGAGAATGGTTTATTGGCTTATCGAAAGCTATTTTAAAAGTAAATCATTCACACGAATATTAAGGACGCGGTTTTAGAAAATATTATACGGCAATGATTTAATAATGTTGGCAAAAGTTTTGAAATGAAATTAAATTAATTAAAGAATTTTAAACTCGTGCTAAATACTTCCAAAGTCTTTAAGACAGAAAAACTTAAATAATCAATATTGAAACTACTTTTAGAGTAACCAGGATTTGCCCCAAAGAAATCGTTTTACACAAAGCTCTTAACACACGAGCTAACGTGCCTAATACGAATATATAAAAATATTTGCAATTCAATTTAGTTTAGAAATTATTCTAAAAGCATGTATGGTGAACGGAAAACTTAGTAGTAGGTTTATCAAAATTCGTAATAAGCTTTAAAACCAAATTATGGAAGGTCCAGATCAGAAAATGGCTACGAAATGGTAATTCCACAATAATCTGAAATGGGGGAAACGATGAGCACAACATGGCTTGTTGGAAGCTGAAATCATATGTGACTTGAAAAGTATATTAAAGGAAACGCGATGAGTCATTTGTATGGCATAAATAAGAAAGGGAAAATTACAAATCGAATTGGGTAAAATAAAGGTATGGTTCAGAATAAAATTTATATAAGAAGAGACAAGGTGTTTTCATGGGTACGGAAGGTATAGGCTGGCAAAATACAATGGGTTAGTATTCCAAATTGCGACAAAAGTTTTAGAGGTTTTTAAGTCAACGAAGGAGCATGAAGTATAAGTAGATATATATATTAAAATTTCGAACAAATTTAAACTTAGGAAAAAGGAAACCGAAAAGATACTTTCATAAGATTCAAGATTTGCAACGGAGAGGTTCGAAAATATTATACGGCAATAGTTTAATATAATATTTCGGCAAAATTTCGAAATTCAAAGAATGAAATCCGATCAACTATAGTGTGAAAATTTAAGCCCATGCTAAATGCTTCCAAGTTTTAAAACTGAAGAGAAATTCCAATAAATAATATTTAAAATACTTTTTAGAGGGACCCGGATTTGCCAAACAACTGATTTATACAAGATCTTAAAGTACGAGCACAATGAACCGAGGACTGATATATAAAAATAATTGAAGTTCTATTTACCTTGGAAGATATTCTAAAGTAATCAAAATTATAGTAAAGTTTTAAAACCCAAATACGAGAAATATTGGTTAGCAAAAAGCTACGAGATTAAAAATTTCAACCAATAGACTTCAAAATCTACGACAGGATTTTAACTCGATCGAATAGGGGGGAATTTAAATACTCAAGAAGAGGGGGGGTAGTCATCAAGAATTGCTTCTACACGAAGCTCCGGGATATAATGCACATTGATGCACCAGAGTCAAGAGGACTCGTGCCAGAAATGTGCAAACCCAAAACACCTAACAACTAGCCTAGCAATCAAACCCTATCCTAGCAAACATAACATATTCAAGCAACCAAACATATTCTAACAAACAAGACTCTCTAAGGGAAGAAGGCAACTAGACTGAGGGTTACCTGTAATAATCTCATCCACAGTCTCAGCCTCAACTACTGTCATCAGGGAAGCCTGCCTCCTCAGCAGAAAAGCCTGCCGAAAAGCCTGCTTCTGTGGAACAAGGGCTGCCCCACGTCTAACAGCTATGGGTGCTTTTCGTAGTTGAGCTCCGACTGGCGCTTTCCCCAGATGCCTAGCTCTCGGACAGTCCTTTAAGGTATGCGCTGCGGCGCCACGAATCAGGCACTGGCCCAGCTTCCGCCTGTACTGTTCCTTCTTATGACCAACATTGCCACAATGATGGCACACCTTCCGACTCGGCCCAGCTTCCGGTGCTTGCTGCTGCGGAACTCTATCCGATGCCTTCCGCAGTTGATTTGCATGCCGACAATCCTTCGCCGAATGAGTAGCACCACCACAAACCAAACACTGACCTAGAAAGCTTCTGCACTGCTCCTTGACGTGCCCGGTCTTGCCACAGAAATAGCAAGCCTTCAGAGTAGATCCACCACCAGCTCGGGTCTGACGTCTTCTAGCCATCTAGCGCCATAAAAACGGACCCAAATTAGACTCAAAGCTTAGTGACTCGGATGCCGAACTTGGTTTATTGGACATTCTAATATTATTATCGTTATTCCGATATTCGCAGTTACAGAAGGGACCTGTATGGGCCACCAACAAAACCTGTCACGCCCCGCTTCCCTAAAATGGAGGCGAGACGTGAGAAGGTCCGCACAGACGTGGAGATGTGAAGCCACACGCCTAATAAGCGTCAATAAATTAAATTCAGGTCCCTGTAACCACGAACAAAACAAAGATAATAACACAAGAGAGACAGAAATAAAATCTCAAATCTCAGAATTGTCCAACATTAAAATTAGGTTCAACATCCAGAAAAGCCACCAGGCTAAAAGAAAGAGTCTAAAGGCCCAGAACAAGGCCAACAAAGACAAACATAAACAGAGTATTGGTGCCACGCACTGACAACAAAAACAGTCTAACACAAAGAACACAAGCAGCCTCTACGACTGATCGTCCGTGTCCTCAAACTCCTCGATGAACGCGGGTCCTGACTCAGCGTCAGCGAACACCACGTCCTCAGCAGCACCCTCAGGCTCAGGATCTAACATGTGTCACCCAAGAGAGTAAAGGGGCACATGTCAGCAAGTCTAAAAGACTTGGGCAAGGAAACTGAAAGTAAGGTAAACTAACAACCTAGCAGTTATAGTATGCATGACATGGCAATTATGGTATGAGAGCACAAGTAAGGCATGTTGTAACAATAGGTGCAAGAGCACAATTATCATGGCATGCCAGGAGTAGCCAAGCTACCAATAATCTCAATCTTTTCACTAGTCACGTTTCAAGTTATTTGTAGATGTTTACGCCTTACAGCTGAACTGTTTAACGTTCACACTGAGTGGCCGCTTAACACTACCCCAGAACCCAGAGTTTACGCCTTACAACTGAAGTTGCTGATCAGGCAGACTCCCAGTTGAATGGCCGCTTAACCCTTACCCCTCCCACACGTAAACAAGCCAGGGTCCCTGCACACGATGCTCAGTAAATGAGCCAGGGTTGCCCCGCACAAGAGCTTGTTTTTAGGTTCACAATTTGGCGTAGGGTCATGCCCGCTAAAAGCAGGTGCCTAGCCTCAATCAATTCACTAGGTGTAGCGGCGCTACGCAATCACGGGAACATTAAGGAATGCAATGACATGACAATTAATTCGCGTACCGTTAATTGAAATTAAACATGACATGGTAGTTATGCAACATGATAAATGACAGATCTAGCTTCGTTGTCAAGCTAGATCCTGAAATTGCGCCTAGGCGAGTATCATTTCGTCGCCTAGTCTCTTTTACGCCTACAACAAGCAAATAGCCTAAGACATGGCCCAAAACCCTAAGTGGCAAGTTTCACTTGCCTAGCACCGAGGATGACGATCAAAGAGGCCGTCACACAAATGCTAACTACGGAGATGAGATCGCTGCCATGGCAAAACAATATTAGAACAACATCCAGCCCAGTTTTTATTAGGGTTTTACAAAAACACAAATGGGTTAAGAGATCTCTATAGGGTCGAGTTATTACCGAATCGTTAGCAGAAGAACGATGCCGAGCAAGCACGGCGACGGAAGAAACGATCCGGGGAACCTACGGTTCAGATCTGGAACGGATGGGGAAATCTGGAGAAAATGAGATTTTGGGGATTTTGGGGGTTTTCCGGCGACCTAGAGGTGGTGGCCGGCCTAAATGGAGAGGGGGAGAGGCTCTTGATGAAGGGGAAGAGCTAGAGGAAGGTTGGGGAAGATCAGAGGTCAAGGGGGAAGGAAAGAGGCCAGGAGAAGAGAAAGAAAGAAAAGAAAAGAAGTGGGGTTTAAATAGAAAACGACCTGGCGGCCACCCAGAAATTAGGGTTTCGACACTGATTAGTCGGTCAAAGAGCAACCTCTGACCGACTAGTTTGGGAACTAGTCGGTCGGTTGACCAACGCAGACCGACTAAGTGTAAACAGTAACTCCTGACGAAAAATAGGATTTAGATTTAGTCGGTCAAAGAACAACTACTGACCGACTAGTTTCTCATCTAGTCGGTCGATGAACGTTCTTAGACCGACTAAGAATGAATAGTACTTGGTATCAAAAATGATCATAGAGCTAGTCGGTTAAAGAACGATTGCTGATCGACTAGTTTGTAACCTAGTCGGTCGACAAATGTTCTTAGACAGACTAACGATAAACAGTAACTCCTGAATAATTAACAAAGCCCACTAGTCGGTCCATGAAGGTTTGCCGACCGACTAAATCGTCATCTAGTCGGTCGGTTCCCCTTCTTGTACCGGCTAACGTGCACCGAAAGTTCCGAAATGGAGCGCGAAGCTCCAGTAAGATTCATATAGCTTCTAAGATCACTCTAACTCTAAAATATGAGCGATCTGAAGTTTGTCATGAGCGACTTACTCCAAGATCAACGATTCTAAGGAAGAAGCAAGAAAAATCACAACGAAACGAACGAAAACGAAAGCTACGGAGACGGAAACCACACATAAGGAGAAAATCCACCAAAACATATAAATAATATAGGTAATCCAAAGACATGAAAAACCAGTCGTTACAATTACCATCATGCACCGTATCATATGATGCCACCACCATTTCATCATGTGCCGTATGCTTATCCACGTCATGCATTTCCTAGGCCACTTTCTCGTAGGCCACATGCATCACATAGAAATCAACAACATATGCATGCTCCCAATAGGAATAGGGCTCCCAAGATATTCACTAGTTGGGGCCCGAAGGACACAAGCATGCATGAAAAACAAGCATATATGAATTCGTATTTCATGAATGTTGTGTACAATGATAATTATGTTGGGAAGTCTAAGTCCAATTGGACTTAGGTTCCAAAGGTCTAATCTCTTAGGACCCAATGACCTTGGGTACCATGATACGATATTGTTTATCGTCAGGTACTCAAGAAAAAGAAAAGGAGCAACAAATCTAAATTTAGCTCCAAGGATGGGTGCATACTTGATAGCGGGTGCTCAAAACACATGACGGGTGAAGCTCAATTGCTCTCCGGAGTGTGCCCATTGAAAATGGGAACCGAGAGGTCTTTGGAGGCAACGAGAGGGGAACCATCATCGGTGTTGGAAAATTTGGTAATCCCTCTAAACCCCTTATAAGTGATGTTTACCTTGTTAAAGGATTAAATCACAATCTCATTTCAATAAGCCAACTTTGTGACAAGGGTTACAAAGTTAGATTTGCGAAAGGAATGTGTCATATTTTGAGTAGAGATAATAATAATGTGTTATTTTCTAGCACACACCATAAGGATATATATATCCTAGATATTCCAAAATCACATGAACAATGTCTCATTGCCAACACAAGTGAACAACACTTATGGCATCGACGTTTTGGTCATGTGAACTGTGGAACACTTTTCAAATTATCCAAGTTAAACTCTATAAAAGGATTTCCTAAGCTTAATTTTCAAAAGAAAAGCTTTTGTGACTCGTGTCAACGAGGCAAACTTCCAAAATCGTCATTCAAACCTAAGAAGAGCATATCCTCTAAACGGCCTCTAGAGCTTTTACATCTAGATCTTTTTGGGCCAACTAGAGTTGCTTCATTAGGGAATGCTCGATATGGACTTGTCATCGTTAATGACTTTTCTAGATTTACTTGGGTATTTTCTTTAACTAATAAAAATGATGCTTTTGAAAACTTCACAATATTTGTTAAGAAAGTACAAAATCTCATTGGAACCACCATTGTCACTATTCGTAGTGATCATGGAGGGGAATTTGAGAACGAGTCTTTCTCAAATTTCTGTGATGAAGTTGGTATTACACACACCTTTTCTTTCCCTCACGCACCCCCTCAAAATTGTGTTGTTGAGAGAAAGAATAGGACGTTGGTGAAATGTGCTCGCACTATGCTTGATGATAGCCAACTTGGCCATCAATTTTGGGTAGAAGCGGTACATACCGCTTGTTATGTGTTTAATAGGATACTCTTGAGGCCCGGCACCAAACAAACTTGTTATGAATTGTTGTTTGGTAGATTACCTCAAGTTAAACATTTTAGAGGTTTTGGTGCAAAATATTTTATCAAAAACACGTATGGTGGTTTGGACAAATTTGATCCAAGATCTAATGAGGGGATATTTGTTGGATATTCCTCCTGTAGCAAAGCCTATCGGATATACAACAAAAGAACCTCAACGATCGAGGAATCACTTCATGTTTCATTCAATGAAAATTTTGTCCTTCCTAGAATTATCAATGATGATGACTCTATGGAAGTAGTTTGTGATTCTATTGGTAATTCTAATTCTATTGATTCTGTTGATACTAACCATATTGATGATTCTTTTGAGAATGTTCCTAGTGATCAGGGAGTTCCCAAACGGCTTCATACTTTTCGTGACCATCCCCATGAGCAAGTTATTGGCAACATACTTAATAGTGTCAAGACGAGATCTCAAGTCAATTTCTTCGCTCATTGTGCCTTTGCCTCTTCAGCAGAGCCAAAGAATATCAATGAGGCATGCGAAGATAGTGCTTAGATCCTAGCCATGGAAGAGGAACTCATTCAGTTTGAGAGGAAGGAGGTCTGGGAGCTTGTTCCATTGCCTTCGAAGAACCACACTGTTATAGGAATGAAGTGGATCTTCAAGAACAAGACCGACGAGAACCAAAACGTCGTCCGGAACAAAGCTCGGTTAGTTGCTCAAGGCTACAGTCAAGAGGAATGTATAGATTTCGAGGAATCTTTTGCACCTATAGCTAGATTAGAATCTATTAGGTTGTTATTATCATTTGCATGCCATAAAGATTTCAAACTCTTTCAAATGGATGTAAAAAGTGCGTTTTTAAACGGAGATGTCGTTGAGGAAGTTTATGTTTCTCAACCTCCGGGTTTTATAAATGAAAAATTTCCAAATCATGTTTTCAAACTTAAGAAAGCACTTTATGATTTGAGACAAGCTCCTAGAGCTTGGTATGACCGCCTAAAGAACTTTCTTTTGGATTTGGGTTTTAAAATGAGTGAAATTGATTCAACACTTTTTGTTATGTATGCCAATCATGATATTATTTTAGTTCAAATTTATGTTGATGATATCATTTTCGGTGCTACTAACTTCACTCTTTGCGAAGAGTTTTCTAATGTCATGAAGGACAAATTTGAGATGAGCCACATGGGCGAGCTCAAATATTTCTTAGGACTACAAATTCTCCAAATGAACGATGGAATCTTCATCCACCAAACCAAGTATACGGTGGAGTTGCTAAAGCGATTTGGAATGGAGAATGCTTCTGGCAAGAAGACTCCAATGAGCACTACTACACATCTCGATAAAGATACGGGCGGCAAAGATGTAGACATTCATCTATATCAAGGTATGATAGGTAGTTTATTATATCTTACTGCTAGTAGGCCTGAGATTATGTTCGCCGTATGTGTTTGTGCTTGGTACCAGTCACAACCTCAGGAATCACACTTAGTAGCGGTTAAACGTATTTTCCGTTATTTAAGTTACACACTCGACTACGGATTATTTTATCCTAAGTCAAGCACTTATGAGCTTATCTCATATAGTGACGCAGATTATGCTGGATGTAAATCTGACAGGAAAAGTACTAGTGGCACTTGCCATTTTATAGGAAATTCTCTTGTCTCTTGGTTTTCCAAGAAGCGGAATTTCGTATCACTTTCAACCACCGAGGCGGAATATATTGTCGCCGGTGCTGCATGTGCACAGGTTCTTTGGATGAGACACACACTTAAAGACTTCGGTATAAACTGTGATACTTGCCCTATCATAGTGGACAACCTAAGTGCAATTTGTCTCTCTAAGAATCCAGTACACCATTCCCGTACCAAACACATAGATGTCCGTCACCATTTCCTAGATGATCATGTTGCTAGAAAGGACATCATTTTAGTGTACGTTGAAACCCAGAAGCAAATCGCCGATATTTTCACAAAACCACTCAAGGAAGACTCCTTTGTGTGGTTACGTCAAGAATTGGAGATTATGGGTGAATCCGAGATTTAGGATTCATATTTTCGTTAATCCCGCATGATAATGATGTTTATATGTTCATGCTAGATTTGTTGTGATTTTCGGGATTTATGATTGGTTTTTCGATTTGCGCGTCGAATTTATGATTTTCTAGTTTTATGGAGTAGTATAATAATGTTTGAGAGTGTTTTCGATGAATCGCCCAAGTGTTCTTTGGAGAGAACTCAAATTTCAAATTCTCAAATTTTTGGACTCAATTAGTCGGTCACAGTTCATTGGCCGACCGACTAGTTTCACTTCTAGTCGGTTGGTAATTGAACTCAGACCGACTAAATCATGCCCTATTTTTGACTTCACTTGCTGTTTGCATTTAGTCGGTCCAAGCTCATCTGCCGACCGACTAGATTGCATTCTAGTCGGTCAGCTCTTTAACTTAGACCGACTAGTTGCGCAGGGGCTTTTCAGTCTTTGTCACCCTGAATCGATTTTTAACCCCCACACACCGATTAGATCTCATTCTAATCGGTGCTATCTCTTTCCTCAAACCCTCAAACTCGCGACCCTTCAACTTTCCTCAGCTCCCTCCGCCATTTCCGGCCACCGTTTGTCGCCGCCGGCCATCTCTCTTCCTCCTAGGGTATCGATTTTCTCTCCCTCTCAGTACTTAGGGTTCAATCTCATTTGATTTCAGTTCTTTTCCGTCCAATTAGGGTTTATTCTAAGTTCTCTTCGTTCGATTGTGTATTCATTTGTTCGATCTCATGCTTGGTGTGTTGTCTAGTCTCACTATCATGGCGAAGACACACATCCTCGTCCGTCCTACCGCTCCGTCTCCCATGACCGTTGAGCCTACTCAAACCCCTAATCCTCCCAAACACCGAGCCAAAACCACTCGTCCGCCTTCGTCTATGTCTATATCTCCATCCGCCTCTTCGTCCCCTCTCAAGAGGAAGAAGACGGCTCCTCCTAAATGTAGGCCTCCTTTGTCATCGCCTTCCAAGTCTCGGGCCAAACATTCGGCCCAGGGCTCCTATCGTGCTCCTACACCCCCCTAGCATCCACTGACTCCGACGACGATTATGTCCCGGAGACTGAGGCTACTGAGCAGGCACCTACCCCTACTCCCTCTCACCCTCCATCCCGTCAGTCTAAGGGGAAGGGTCCCATGCCTTCGGGTGGGGTCGATATTACGTTGTGTCACGATGACTCGTTGTGTCTTGCGGCTTACAACCGTATCGAGCACTGTCCGTTGATTCTCGAACATTTTGTTCAATTCTCTGACTTTCCTCAGCTTACTGATCTCCTCTCCTATAGCGACCTCTTAGATTATCTTCGCCATGATCCCAAGGCGAATCCTCACCCCTACCCTAGACTCGTCAAATGGATATATGCCAATCGAGTCCGGGGTGAGTATGATGACACCCACTACATTGAGACCACTGTCCTGGGGACACGCATTGTCCTCTCGGCAGAGATCTTAGGGCAGTTGATTGGTGTCTCATCCTCTGGCCTGCTACCTTCTGATATCTCCGTGGCTGACATCCACAATCTTGACCAGTCCATTCTTTCTGAGATGTTCCATGTCATCCCTCCCGCCATGATTGGCGTTCCATCGAAATCGTTCAAGCCTAATGCATGGGTCCTCAATCTCATTCTGAAGTCGTGTCTTCTTCCGAAGTACGGCTCCTCCAGCTTGCCCTCCCAGCCATTTCTTAAGCTTATCTACGCTCTGTTTGCTGGGAGCGAGATAAATTGGGCCCGTATTATCCTAAACAAGATGGATTCCTTTGACTGTATTAGGAAGTCCACCAAGTCAGCCCACATTCCTTATCCTTGTCTGCTGACTCTTGTCTTCCGCCACTTTCGCGTCCCTCTCCCTCCCGATGATCAGCGTCCGTTGGGTCCTCCCCTGAACGCGACTGCCGTCAAGAAGTCTCTTGCGGCGTTGCATCACGTTCAGCAGACTACCCCCTCAGCTCCTCCTCCACCTACACGCCCTGACACTTCTGAGTCCCTGAGCCGTCAGGAGGCTCATATTGCTCGATGTGAGGAGATGCTTGCACACATCTGCGATCATCTGGGCATTGAGGTTCCTCCTACGATTTCTGATGAGGAGGCTATAGACATTGATGAGGAAGAGGAGCTTGCTGCTTCTCCAGTTCGTGCCCCCGAGGGTACTTCTGTTGGGACTTCGTCTGCTTGTGCTCCCGAGAGCACTCCTACTGCCACCCTCCCTTCGGTGGACACTCCAGTCGTTCCGGAGACTACCACCACTTCATCTGCACAGCCTGCTGCTGCTGCTGATCCTGCCTCCGCCTCCTGAGCTTTCGTTGGAGGACTCTCCCATGAGCATTTGGACGATATATTTGTTGTGAGAGAGTGGGGTTAGGATAGATGGGTGGATGTATTTTTGGATATTTTGTGATACATTTTGATGTATGTATGTTTTGTGATACTCTTGATGTCTGATGTGACATATGTTGTATGATGTGCATTGACCTGCTGATGGTCTATACTTTTGTTGGCTGATGTATACTTTTTTGTTGTATCCATGTATATATATATACACACACACACACACATCGTGTTGTCATTTATTTCTATGTGCACATTACACTTTTGTCTCTGATGTTGACTTCTTCGCTCGACGATTATATTGATTAAATAGATTTGTTTGTATGAAAACATAGAATTGTTTTCCATGCACTCAATTAGCTATAAATGTTGATATTAGAGAGTATGTTCCATAACTCAATACGTGAATTTGATTTTGAGTTTTGATGATTTCACTTTTCGCTTTTCGACTATGGTCTCGTTGGCACGCTTTGATATTTTTCGATATTTTTCGATATTTTTCCTTGGTGTCATTTGGACCGTTGTCATATTCTTCGACTCTCATGCTTAGATTTTTGTTTAGCCATTGGTTGTTGTCGTTAATCTCCTCCTGCTCTTTTTGCTAATGCCAAAGGGGGAGAGAATTAATAATGACGTTGTGCTAAATGATAATTTAAAGCAATTTACCGTGAATCTAATTTGATATGTTAGATTCAGGGGGAGTGAAGATATAAAAATGGATTTCGATTCTATATTTCAATAATTGGATCATGTTTTATACTGTTCTCGTCTGCTTGATGCTTGTGATTATTATTTAATACGGAATTAACGTGTCATTAATGCAGGGGGAGTAAGTAAATTTTATTTGTATCAATATTATTGATTAATATTTATGTTGGTTTGTCATCACCAAAAAGGGGGAGAATGTTGAGTATTGATTCCCCGGATTTGGTTTTGATGATGAACAAACATAAATATCGTGCACTAACTCTCTTTGAGCGCAGTTATGGAGATCGTCGCCAAACTACTTCGTACATCTCAAGCGACGTCCCAAGACTTCTTAAAACGCGTGATCGTGTGCCTGAGGCTTCGTTGAAGCTCAAGGAGCATTATTGAAGTCAAGGGATTCGGATTGAAGCTTTGAAGACGGTTCGTCATGTTTATTTTATAGTCTTCTAGCTTCATTTCGTAGAATGTTAAGCCTTGAGTAGGACTTACTTTATAATCTTCATAACGCTCATATCTTAGAGCTAGGATTGTCTTAGAAGACCATAGAAACTTTTCCGAAGCTTGTCGCTTCATTTCACGGCTTCTTATGCACCTTAGTTGGTTCAAGAAGAAGAACCAACCGACTAGATGACAATCTAGTCGGTTGAAAATCCTTCTTGAACCGACTAGATATCCTTGCTCAATTCAGCCTAGGCAATGTTGACCAATTAGTCGGTCAAAGAAGATTCACCGACCGACTAGTTGTCAAACTGGTGTCTCTGCTTAGACCGACTAATTCTTTCCCCTGAATTGACTATCTTTGCTGTCAACAATCTAGTCGGTCTAAGAAGCTTCACCGACCGACTAGTTGCAAGACTAATCGGTCAGTGATCCTTCTTAGACCAATTAAGCAGCTTCAGAAATAGATCCGTTGGGCATTTAATGCCACGATTTTTGCTGTTCTCTTCTCTCACTTCTATATAAACTTGATGAGCTTTAACCTAGCATTCAAGGCTGCCATTATTGTGATTTATAGAATCAAAGAGAAAGCATTAAACTTCCATTTTCTAAAGCTCTCTCTTCTCACAAGAATCTCTCCAAACTCTTTGAGCCCTAATTTCCTCAAGAGAGATTCTCATTCATTGTGAGCTACTCAAGCTAAGAGCTTGAATCCAAGTCACCAACATCTCCCTAGCCATCTATTGCTGTCCATCTTGGTGGAGCTAGGGTTTGGTGCTTGCTTCTTCTTCAAAATCCTTTTTGCCCTAAAATCAGTAAGTTTTACTCAAGGCATAGGGTTTTGTTGGTAAGTGTTTTATTGTTTCATTTAACTTGCTATTCAAGTTTATCTCTCGGTTGTGAGAGAAGATCGCGATCATGGTTTGTGAGAGTCATGTTTTCGTTTATGTATGATTTGATCTTGTAGAAGTTTTCTACAAGAATTTTATAGTGCAAACTTGGGTTAGAGGATTCTAACTCAAATATCCGGAGGGGATCCAGGTGCCCGGGACGTAGGATCGCCGGTAACAAGTCGGGGAGACTTGGGTGGATCCGAACCCATTACATCACGTGTTTGCGATTGTCTTTTATTGTTGT